>OY804582.1:118632388-119232388 GCA_963680875.1 Bathymodiolus brooksi
GTATTTTTCTATTGTATTTTGGAACTATTCCGACAGTGTGGTATTTTGTGTTTTTCTATTGTATTTGGAACTACTACGACAGTGTGGTATTTTGTGTTTTTCTATTGTATTTTGGAACTATTCCGACAGTGTGGTATTTTGTGTATTTTTCTATTGTATTTTGGAACTATTCCGACAGTGTGGTATTTTGTGTTTTTCTATTGTATTTTGGAACTACTACGACAGTGTGGTATTTTGTGTTTTTCTATTGTATTTTGGAACTATTCCGACAGTGTGGTATTTTGTGTTTTTCTATTGTATTTTGGAACTACTACCGACAGTGTGGTATTTTGTGTTTTTCTATTGTATTTTGGAACTATTCCGACAGTGTGGTATTTTGTGTTTTTCTATTGTATTTTGGAACTATTCCGACAGTGTGGTATTTTGTGTTTTTCTATTGTATTTTGGAACTATTCGACAGTGTGGTATTTTGTGTTTTTCTATTGTATTTTGGAACTATTCGACAGTGTGGTATTTTGTGTTTTTCTATTGTATTTTGGAACTATTCCGACAGTGTGGTATTTTGTGTTTTTCTATTGTATTTTGGAACTATTCCGACAGTGTGGTATTTTTGTGTTTTTCTATTGTATTTTGGAACTATTCCGACAGTGTGGTATTTTGTGTTTTTCTATTGTATTTTGGAACTATTCCGACAGTGTGGTATTTTTGTGTTTTTCTATTGTATTTTGGAACTATTCCGACAGTGTGGTATTTTGTGTTTTTCTATTGTATTTTGGAACTATTACGACAGTGTGGTATTTTGTGTTTTCTATTGTATTTTGGAACTATTCCGACAGTGTGGTATTTTGTGTTTTCTATTGTATTTTGGAACTATTCCGACAGTGTGGTATTTTGTGTTTTTCTATTGTATTTTGGAACTATTCCGACAGTGTGGTATTTTGTGTTTTTCTATTGTATTTTGGAACTACTTCCGACAGTGTGGTATTTTGTGTTTTTCTATTGTATTTTGGAACTATTCCGACAGTGTGGTATTTTGTGTTTTTCTATTGTATTTTGGAACTATTCCGACAGTGTGGTATTTTGTGTTTTTCTATTGTATTTTGGAACTATTCCGACAGTGTGGTATTTTGTGTTTTTCTATTGTATTTTGGAACTACTCCGACAGTGTGGTATTTTGTGTTTTTCTATTGTATTTTGGAACTATTCCGACAGTGTGGTATTTTGTGTTTTTCTATTGTATTTTGGAACTATTCCGACAGTGTGGTATTTTGTGTTTTCTATTGTATTTTGGAACTATTCCGACAGTGTGGTATTTTGTGTTTTTCTATTGTATTTTGGAACTACTACGACAGTGTGGTATTTTGTGTTTTTCTATGGTATTTTGGAACTATTCCGACAGTGTGGTATTTTGTGTTTTTCTATTGTATTTTGGAACTATTCCGACAGTGTGGTATTTTGTGTTTTTCTATTGTATTTTGGAACTAGTCCGACAGTGTGGTATTTTGTGTTTTTCTATTGTATTTTGGAACTATTCCGACAGTGTGGTATTTTGTGGTTTTTCTATTGTATTTTGGAACTATTCCGACAGTGTGGTATTTTGTGTTTTTCTATTGTATTTTGGAACTACTTCCGACAGTGTGGTATTTTGTGTTTTTCTATTGTATTTTGGAACTACTTCCGACAGTGTGGTATTTTGTGTTTTTCTATTGTATTTTGGAACTATTCCGACAGTGTGGTATTTTGTGTTTTTCTATTGTATTTTGGAACTATTCCGACAGTGTGGTATTTTGTGTTTTTCTATTGTATTTTGGAACTATTCCGACAGTGTGGTATTTTGTGTTTTTCTATTGTATTTTGGAACTATTCCGACAGTGTGGTATTTTGTGTTTTTCTATTGTATTTTGGAACTATCCGACAGTGTGGTATTTGTGTTTTTCTATTGTATTTTGGAACTATTCCGACAGTGTGGTATTTTGTGTTTTTCTATTGTATTTTGGAACTATTCCGACAGTGTGGTATTTTGTGTTTTTCTATTGTATTTTGGAACTATTCCGACAGTGTGGTATTTTGTGTTTTTCTATTGTATTTTGGAACTATTCCGACAGTGTGGTATTTTGTGTTTTTCTATTGTATTTTGGAACTATTCCGACAGTGTGGTATTTTGTGTTTTTCTATTGTATTTGGAACTATTCCGACAGTGTGGTATTTTGTGTTTTTCTATTGTATTTTGGAACTATTCCGACAGTGTGGTATTTTGTGTTTTTTATTGTATTTTAACTAGTCCGACAGTGTGGTATTTTGTGTTTTTCTATTGTATTTTTGAACTACTACGACAGTGTGGTATTTTGTGTTTTTCTATTGTATTTTGGAACTATTCCGACAGTGTGGTATTTTGTGTTTTTCTATTGTATTTTGGAACTATTCCGACAGTGTGGTATTTTGTGTTTTTCTATTGTATTTTGGAACTATTCCGACAGTGTGGTATTTTGTGTTTTTCTATTGCATTTTGGAACTATTCCGACAGTGTGGTATTTTGTGTTTTTCTATTGTATTTTGGAACTATTCCGACAGTGTGGTATTTTGTGTTTTTCTATTGTATTTTGGAATTATTCCGACAGTGTGGTATTTTGTGTTTTTCTATTGTATTTTGGAACTACTACGACAGTGTGGTATTTTGTGTTTTTCTATTGTATTTGGAACTATTCCGACAGTGTGGTATTTTGTGTTTTTCTATTGTATTTTGGAACTATTCCGACAGTGTGGTATTTTGTGTTTTTCTATTGTATTTTGAAACTATTCCGACAGTGTGGTATTTTGTGTTTTTCTATTGTATTTTGGAACTATTCCGACAGTGTGGTATTTTGTGTTTTTCTATTGTATTTTGGAACTATTCCGACAGTGTGGTATTTTGTGTTTTTCTATTGTATTTTGGAACTATTCCGACAGTGTGGTATTTTGTGTTTTCTATTGTATTTTGGAACTATTCCGACAGTGTGGTATTTTGTGTTTTTCTATTGTATTTTGGAACTATTCCGACAGTGTGGTATTTTGTGTTTTTCTATTGTATTTTGGAACTATTCCGACAGTGTGGTATTTTGTATTTTTCTATTGTATTTTGGAACTATTCCGACAGTGTGGTATTTTGTGTTTTTCTATTGTATTTTGGAACTATTCCGACAGTGTGGTATTTTGTGTTTTTCTATTGTATTTTGGAACTATTCCGACAGTGTGGTATTTGTGTTTTTCTATTGTATTTTGGAACTATTCCGACAGTGTGGTATTTTGTGTTTTTCTATTGTATTTTGGAACTATTCCGACAGTTTGGTATTTTGTGTTTTTCTATTGTATTTTGGAACTATTCCGACAGTGTGGTATTTTGTGTTTTTCTATTGTATTTGGAACTATTCCGACAGTGTGGTATTTTGTGTTTTTCTATTGTATTTTGGAACTACTACGACAGTGTGGTATTTTGTGTTTTTCTATTGTATTTTGGAACTATTCCGACAGTGTGGTATTTTGTGTTTTTCTATTGTATTTTGGAACTATTCCGACAGTGTGGTATTTTGTGTTTTTCTATTGTATTTTGGAACTACTACGACAGTGTGGTATTTTGTGTTTTTCTATTGTATTTTGGAACTACTCCGACAGTGTGGTATTTTGTGTTTTTCTATTGTATTTTGGAACTATTCCGACAGTGTGGTATTTTGTGTTTTTCTATTGTATTTTGGAACTATTCGACAGTGTGGTATTTTGTGTTTTTCTATTGTATTTTGGAACTATTCCGACAGTGTGGTATTTTGTGTTTTCCTATTGTATTTTGGAACTACTACGACAGTGTGGTATTTTGTATTTTTCTATTGTATTTTGGAACTATTCTGACAGTGTGGTATTTTGTATTTTTCTATTGTATTTTGGAACTATTCCGACAGTGTGGTATTTTGTGTTTTTCTATTGTATTTTGGAACTACTACGACAGTGTGGTATTTTGTGTTTTTCCATTGTATTTTGGAACTATTCGACAGTGTGGTATTTTGTGTTTTTCTATTGTATTTTGGAACTACTACGACAGTGTGGTATTTGTGTTTTTCTATTGTATTTTGGAACTATTCCGACAGTGTGGTATTTTATGTTTTTCTATTGTATTTTGGAACTATTCCGACAGTGTGGTATTTTGTGTTTTTCTATTGTATTTTGAAACTACTACGACAGTGTGGTATTTTGTGTTTTTCTATTGTATTTTGGAACTATTCCGACAGTGTGGTATTTTGTGTTTTTCTATTGTATTTTGGAACTACTACGACAGTGTGGTATTTTGTGTTTTTCTATTGTATTTTGGAACTATTCCGACAGTGTGGTATTTTGTGTTTTTCTATTGTATTTTGGAACTATTCCGACAGTGTGGTATTTTGTGTTTTTCTATTGTATTTTGGAACTACTACGACAGTGTGGTATTTTGTGTTTTTCTATTGTATTTTGGAACTACTCCGACAGTGTGGTATTTTGTGTTTTTCTATTGTATTTTGGAACTATTCCGACAGTGTGGTATTTTGTGTTTTTCTATTGTATTTTGGAACTATTCCGACAGTGTGGTATTTTGTGTTTTTCTATTGTATTTTGGAACTATTCCGACAGTGTGGTATTTTGTGTTTTTCTATTGTATTTTGGAACTACTACGACAGTGTGGTATTTTGTGTTTTTCTATTGTATTTTGGAACTATTCCGACAGTGTGGTATTTTGTATTTTTCTATTGTATTTGGAACTATTCCGACAGTGTGGTATTTTGTGTTTTTCTATTGTATTTTGGAACTACTACGATAGTGTGGTATTTTGTGTTTTTCCATTGTATTTTGGAACTATTCCGACAGTGTGGTATTTTGTGTTTTCTATTGTATTTTGGAACTATTCCGACAGTGAGGTATTTTGTGTTTTTCTATTGTATTTTGGAACTATTCCGACAGTGTGGTATTTTGTGTTTTTCTATTGTATTTTGGAACTATTCCGACAGTGTGGTATTTTGTGTTTTTCTATTGTATTTTGAACTACTACGACAGTGTGGTATTTTGTGTTTTTCTATTGTATTTTGGAACTACTCCGACAGTGTGGTATTTTGTGTTTTTCTATTGTATTTTGGAACGATTCCGACAGTGTGGTATTTTGTGTTTCTATTGTATTTTGGAACTATTCCGACAGTGTGGTATTTTGTGTTTTTCTATTGTATTTTGGAACTATTCCGACAGTGTGGTATTTTGTGTTTTTCTATTGTATTTTGGAACTATTCCGACAGTGTGGTATTTTGTGTTTTTCTATTGTATTTTGGAACTACTACGATAGTGTGGTATTTTGTGTTTTTCCATTGTATTTTGGAACTATTCCGACAGTGTGGTATTTTGTGTTTTTCTATTGTATTTTGGAACTATTCCGACAGTGAGGTATTTTGTGTTTTTCTATTGTATTTTGGAACTATTCCGACAGTGTGGTATTTGTGTTTTTCTATTGTATTTGTATTTTGGAACTATTCCGACAGTGTGGTATTTTGTGTTTTTCTATTGTATTTTGGAACTACTACGACAGTGTGGTATTTTGTGTTTTTCTATTGTATTTTGGAACTACTCCGACAGTGTGGTATTTTGTGTTTTTCTATTGTATTTTGGAACGATTCCGACAGTGTGGTATTTTGTGTTTTTCTATTGTATTTTGGAACTATTCCGACAGTGTGGTATTTTGTGTTTTTCTATTGTATTTTGGAACTATTCCGACAGTGTGGTATTTTGTGTTTTTCTATTGTATTTTGGAACTACTACGACAGTGTGGTATTTTGTGTTTTTCTATTGTATTTTGGAACTATTCCGACAGTGTGGTATTTTGTATTTTTCTATTGTATTTTGGAACTATTCCGACAGTGTGGTATTTTGTGTTTTTCTATTGTATTTTGGAACTACTACGACAGTGTGGTATTTTGTGTTTTTCCATTGTATTTTGGAACTATTCGACAGTGTGGTATTTTGTGTTTTTCTATTGTATTTTGGAACTACTACGACAGTGTGGTATTTTGTGTTTTTCTATTGTATTTTGGAACTATTCCGACAGTGTGGTATTTTGTGTTTTTCTATTGTATTTTGGAACTATTCCGACAGTGTGGTATTTTGTGTTTTTCTATTGTATTTTGGAACTATTCCGACAGTGTGGTATTTTGTGTTTTTCTATTGTATTTTGGAACTATTCCGACAGTGTGGTATTTTGTGTTTTTCTATTGTATTTTGGAACTATTCCGACAGTGTGGTATTTTGTGTTTTTCTATTGTATTTTGGAACTATTCCGACAGTGTGGTATTTTGTGTTTTTCTATTGTATTTTGGAACTATTCCGACAGTGTGGTATTTTGTGTTTTTCTATTGTATTTTGGAACTATTCCGACAGTGTGGTATTTTGTGTTTTTCTATTGTATTTTGGAACTATTCCGACAGTGTGGTATTTTGTGTTTTTCTATTGTATTTTGGAACTATTCCGACAGTTTGGTATTTTGTGTTTTTCTATTGTATTTTGGAACTATTCCGACAGTGTGGTATTTTGTGTTTTTCTATTGTATTTTGGAACTATTCCGACAGTGTGGTATTTTGTGTTTTTCTATTGTATTTTGGAACTACTACGACAGTGTGGTATTTTGTGTTTTTCTATTGTATTTTGGAACTATTCCGACAGTGTGGTATTTTGTGTTTTTCTATTGTATTTTGGAACTATTGCGACAGTGTGGTATTTTGTGTTTTTCTATTGTATTTTGGAACTACTACGACAGTGTGGTATTTTGTGTTTTTCTATTGTATTTTGGAACTATTCCGACAGTGTGGTATTTTGTGTTTTTCTATTGTATTTTGGAACTACTACGACAGTGTGGTATTTTGTGTTTTTCTATTGTATTTTGGAACTATTCCGACAGTGTGGTATTTTGTATTTTTCTATTGTATTTTGGAACTATTCCGACAGTGTGGTATTTTGTGTTTTTCTATTGTATTTTGGAACTACTACGACAGTGTGGTATTTTGTGTTTTTCTATTGTATTTTGGAACTATTCCGACAGTGTGGTATTTTGTATTTTTCTATTGTAATTTGGAACTATTCCGACAGTGTGGTATTTTGTGTTTTTCTATTGTATTTTGGAACTACTACGACAGTGTGGTATTTTGTGTTTTTCCATTGTATTTTGGAACTATTCGACAGTGTGGTATTTTGTGTTTTTCTATTGTATTTTGGAACTACTACGACAGTGTGGTATTTTGTGTTTTTCTATTGTATTTTGGAACTATTCCGACAGTGTGGTATTTTATGTTTTTCTATTGTATTTTGGAACTATTCCGACAGTGTGGTATTTTGTGTTTTTCTATTGTATTTTGAAACTACTACGACAGTGTGGTATTTTTTGTTTTTCTATTGTATTTTGGAACTATTCCGACAGTGTGGTATTTTGTGTTTTTCTATTGTATTTTGGAACTACTACGACAGTGTGGTATTTTTTGTTTTTCTATTGTATTTTGGAACTATTCCGACAGTGTGGTATTTTGTGTTTTTCTATTGTATTTTGGAACTATTCCGACAGTGTGGTATTTTGTGTTTTTCTATTGTATTTTGGAACTACTACGACAGTGTGGTATTTTGTGTTTTTCTATTGTATTTTGGAACTACTTCGACAGTGTGGTATTTTGTGTTTTTCTATTGTATTTTGGAACTATTCCGACAGTGTGGTATTTTGTGTTTTTCTATTGTATTTTGGAACTATTCCGACAGTGTGGTATTTTGTGTTTTTCTATTGTATTTTGGAACTATTCCGACAGTGTGGTATTTTGTGTTTTTCTATTGTATTTTGGAACTATTCCGACAGTGTGGTATTTTGTGCTTTTCTATTGTATTTTGGAACTATTCCGACAGTGTGGTATTTTGTGTTTTTCTATTGTATTTTGGAACTATTCCGACAGTGTGGTATTTTGTGTTTTTCTATTGTATTTTGGAACTATTCCGACAGTGTGGTATTTTGTGTTTTTCTATTGTATTTTGGAACTAGTCCGACAGTGTGGTATTTTGTGTTTTTCTATTGTATTTTGGAACTACTACGACAGTGTGGTATTTTGTGTTTTTCTATTGTATTTTGGAACTATTCCGACAGTGTGGTATTTTGTGTTTTTCTATTGTATTTTGGAACTATTCCGACAGTGTGGTATTTTGTGTTTTTCTATTGTATTTTGGAACTACTACGACAGTGTGGTATTTTGTGTTTTTCTATTGTATTTTGGAACTACTCCGACAGTGTGGTATTTTGTGTTTTTCTATTGTATTTTGGAACTATTCCGACAGTGTGGTATTTTGTGTTTTTCTATTGTATTTTGGAACTATTCCGACAGTGTGGTATTTTGTGTTTTTCTATTGTATTTTGGAACTATTCCGACAGTGTGGTATTTTGTGTTTTTCTATTGTATTTTGGAACTATTCCGACAGTGTGGTATTTTGTGTTTTTCTATTGTATTTTGGAACTATTCCGACAGTGTGGTATTTTGTGTTTTTCTATTGTATTTTGGAACTATTCCGACAGTGTGGTATTTTGTGTTTTTCTATTGTATTTTGAAACTACTACGAGAGTGTGGTATTTTGTGTTTTTCTATTGTATTTTGGAACTATTCCGACAGTGTGGTATTTTGTGTTTTTCTATTGTATTTTGGAACTATTCCGACAGTGTGGTATTTTGTGTTTTTCTATTGTATTTTGGAACTATTCCGACAGTGTGGTATTTTGTGTTTTTCTATTGTATTTTGGAACTATTCCGACAGTGTGGTATTTTGTGTTTTTCTATTGTATTTTGGAACTATTCCGACAGTGTGGTATTTTGTGTTTTTCTATTGTATTTTGGAACTATTCCGACAGTGTGGTATTTTGTGTTTTTCTATTGTATTTTGGAACTAGTCCGACAGTGTGGTATTTTGTGTTTTTCTATTGTATTTTTGAACTACTACGACAGTGTGGTATTTTGTGTTTTTCTATTGTATTTTGGAACTATTCCGACAGTGTGGTATTTTGTGTTTTTCTATTGTATTTTGGAACTATTCCGACAGTGTGGTATTTTGTGTTTTTCTATTGTATTTTGGAACTATTCCGACAGTGTGGTATTTTGTGTTTTTCTATTGCATTTTGGAACTATTCCGACAGTGTGGTATTTTGTGTTTTTCTATTGTATTTTGGAACTATTCCGACAGTGTGGTATTTTGTGTTTTTCTATTGTATTTTGGAAATATTCCGACAGTGTGGTATTTTGTGTTTTTCTATTGTATTTTGGAACTACTACGACAGTGTGGTATTTTGTGTTTTTCTATTGTATTTTGGAACTATTCCGACAGTGTGGTATTTTGTGTTTTTCTATTGTATTTTGGAACTATTCCGACAGTGTGGTATTTTGTGTTTTTCTATTGTATTTTGAAACTATTCCGACAGTGTGGTATTTTGTGTTTTTCTATTGTATTTTGGAACTATTCCGACAGTGTGGTATTTTGTGTTTTTCTATTGTATTTTGGAACTATTCCGACAGTGTGGTATTTTGTGTTTTTCTATTGTATTTTGGAACTATTCCGACAGTGTGGTATTTTGTGTTTTTCTATTGTATTTTGGAACTATTCCGACAGTGTGGTATTTTGTGTTTTTCTATTGTATTTTGGAACTATTCCGACAGTGTGGTATTTTGTGTTTTTCTATTGTATTTTGGAACTATTCCGACAGTGTGGTATTTTGTATTTTTCTATTGTATTTTGGAACTATTCCGACAGTGTGGTATTTTGTGTTTTTCTATTGTATTTTGGAACTATTCCGACAGTGTGGTATTTTGTGTTTTTCTATTGTATTTTGGAACTATTCCGACAGTGTGGTATTTTGTGTTTTTCTATTGTATTTTGGAACTATTCCGACAGTGTGGTATTTTGTGTTTTTCTATTGTATTTTGGAACTATTCCGACAGTTTGGTATTTTGTGTTTTTCTATTGTATTTTGGAACTATTCCGACAGTGTGGTATTTTGTGTTTTTCTATTGTATTTTGGAACTATTCCGACAGTGTGGTATTTTGTGTTTTTCTATTGTATTTTGGAACTACTACGACAGTGTGGTATTTTGTGTTTTTCTATTGTATTTTGGAACTATTCCGACAGTGTGGTATTTTGTGTTTTTCTATTGTATTTTGGAACTATTCCGACAGTGTGGTATTTTGTGTTTTTCTATTGTATTTTGGAACTACTACGACAGTGTGGTATTTTGTGTTTTTCTATTGTATTTTGGAACTACTCCGACAGTGTGGTATTTTGTGTTTTTCTATTGTATTTTGGAACTATTCCGACAGTGTGGTATTTTGTGTTTTTCTATTGTATTTTGGAACTATTCGACAGTGTGGTATTTTGTGTTTTTCTATTGTATTTTGGAACTATTCCGACAGTGTGGTATTTTGTGTTTTCCTATTGTATTTTGGAACTACTACGACAGTGTGGTATTTTGTATTTTTCTATTGTATTTTGGAACTATTCTGACAGTGTGGTATTTTGTATTTTTCTATTGTATTTTGGAACTATTCCGACAGTGTGGTATTTTGTGTTTTTCTATTGTATTTTGGAACTACTACGACAGTGTGGTATTTTGTGTTTTTCCATTGTATTTTGGAACTATTCGACAGTGTGGTATTTTGTGTTTTTCTATTGTATTTTGGAACTACTACGACAGTGTGGTATTTTGTGTTTTTCTATTGTATTTTGGAACTATTCCGACAGTGTGGTATTTTATGTTTTTCTATTGTATTTTGGAACTATTCCGACAGTGTGGTATTTTGTGTTTTTCTATTGTATTTTGAAACTACTACGACAGTGTGGTATTTTGTGTTTTTCTATTGTATTTTGGAACTATTCCGACAGTGTGGTATTTTGTGTTTTTCTATTGTATTTTGGAACTACTACGACAGTGTGGTATTTTGTGTTTTTCTATTGTATTTTGGAACTATTCCGACAGTGTGGTATTTTGTGTTTTTCTATTGTATTTTGGAACTATTCCGACAGTGTGGTATTTTGTGTTTTTCTATTGTATTTTGGAACTACTACGACAGTGTGGTATTTTGTGTTTTTCTATTGTATTTTGGAACTACTCCGACAGTGTGGTATTTTGTGTTTTTCTATTGTATTTTGGAACTATTCCGACAGTGTGGTATTTTGTGTTTTTCTATTGTATTTTGGAACTATTCCGACAGTGTGGTATTTTGTGTTTTTCTATTGTATTTTGGAACTATTCCGACAGTGTGGTATTTTGTGTTTTTCTATTGTATTTTGGAACTACTACGACAGTGTGGTATTTTGTGTTTTTCTATTGTATTTTGGAACTATTCCGACAGTGTGGTATTTTGTATTTTTCTATTGTATTTTGGAACTATTCCGACAGTGTGGTATTTTGTGTTTTTCTATTGTATTTTGGAACTACTACGATAGTGTGGTATTTTGTGTTTTTCCATTGTATTTTGGAACTATTCCGACAGTGTGGTATTTTGTGTTTTTCTATTGTATTTTGGAACTATTCCGACAGTGAGGTATTTTGTGTTTTTCTATTGTATTTTGGAACTATTCCGACAGTGTGGTATTTTGTGTTTTTCTATTGTATTTTGGAACTATTCCGACAGTGTGGTATTTTGTGTTTTTCTATTGTATTTTGGAACTACTACGACAGTGTGGTATTTTGTGTTTTTCTATTGTATTTTGGAACTACTCCGACAGTGTGGTATTTTGTGTTTTTCTATTGTATTTTGGAACGATTCCGACAGTGTGGTATTTTGTGTTTTTCTATTGTATTTTGGAACTATTCCGACAGTGTGGTATTTTGTGTTTTTCTATTGTATTTTGGAACTATTCCGACAGTGTGGTATTTTGTGTTTTTCTATTGTATTTTGGAACTACTACGACAGTGTGGTATTTTGTGTTTTTCTATTGTATTTTGGAACTATTCCGACAGTGTGGTATTTTGTATTTTTCTATTGTATTTTGGAACTATTCCGACAGTGTGGTATTTTGTGTTTTTCTATTGTATTTTGGAACTACTACGACAGTGTGGTATTTTGTGTTTTTCCATTGTATTTTGGAACTATTCGACAGTGTGGTATTTTGTGTTTTTCTATTGTATTTTGGAACTACTACGACAGTGTGGTATTTTGTGTTTTTCTATTGTATTTTGGAACTATTCCGACAGTGTGGTATTTTATGTTTTTCTATTGTATTTTGGAACTATTCCGACAGTGTGGTATTTTGTGTTTTTCTATTGTATTTTGAAACTACTACGACAGTGTGGTATTTTGTGTTTTTCTATTGTATTTTGGAACTATTCCGACAGTGTGGTATTTTGTGTTTTTCTATTGTATTTTGGAACTACTACGACAGTGTGGTATTTTGTGTTTTTCTATTGTATTTTGGAACTATTCCGACAGTGTGGTATTTTGTGTTTTTCTATTGTATTTTGGAACTTTTCCGACAGTGTGGTATTTTGTGTTTTTCTATTGTATTTTGGAACTACTACGACAGTGTGGTATTTTGTGTTTTTCTATTGTATTTTTGAACTACTCCGACAGTGTGGTATTTTGTGTTTTTCTATTGTATTTTGGAACTATTCCGACAGTGTGGTATTTTGTGTTTTTCTATTGTATTTTGGAACTATTCCGACAGTGTGGTATTTTGTGTTTTTCTATTGTATTTTGGAACTATTCCGACAGTGTGGTATTTTGTGTTTTTCTATTGTATTTTGGAACTACTACGACAGTGTGGTATTTTGTGTTTTTCTATTGTATTTTGGAACTATTCCGACATTGTGGTATTTTGTATTTTTTTATTGTATTTTGGAACTATTCCGACAGTGTGGTATTTTGTGTTTTTCTATTGTATTTTGGAACTACTACGACAGTGTGGTATTTTGTGTTTTTCCATTGTATTTTGGAACTATTCCGACAGTGTGGTATTTTGTGTTTTTCTATTGTATTTTGGAACTATTCCGACAGTGTGGTATTTTGTGTTTTTCTATTGTATTTTGGAACTACTACGACAGTGTGGTATTTTGTGTTTTTCTATTGTATTTTGGAACTATTCCGACAGTGTGGTATTTTGTGTTTTTCTATTGTATTTTGGAACTATTCCGACAGTGTGGTATTTTGTGTTTTTCTATTGTATTTTGGAACTATTCCGACAGTGTGGTATTTTGTGTTTTTCTATTGTATTTTGGAACTATTCCGACAGTGTGGTATTTTGTGTTTTTCTATTGTATTTTGGAACTATTCCGACAGTGTGGTATTTTGTGTTTTTCTATTGTATTTTGGAACTATTCCGACAGTGTGGTATTTTGTGTTTTTCTATTGTATTTTGGAACTATTCCGACAGTGTGGTATTTTGTGTTTTTCTATTGTATTTTGGAACTATTCCGACAGTGTGGTATTTTGTGTTTTTCTATTGCATTTTGGAACTATTCCGACAGTGTGGTATTTTATGTTTTTCTATTGTATTTTGGAACTTTTCCGACAGTGTGGTATTTTGTGTTTTTCTATTGTATTTTGGAACTACTACGACAGTGTGGTATTTTGTGTTTTTCTATTGTATTTTGGAACTACTCCGACAGTGTGGTATTTTGTGTTTTTCTATTGTATTTTGGAACTATTCCGACAGTGTGGTATTTTGTGTTTTTCTATTGTATTTTGGAACTATTCCGACAGTGTGGTATTTTGTGTTTTTCTATTGTATTTTGGAACTATTCCGACAGTGTGGTATTTTGTGTTTTTCTATTGCATTTTGGAACTATTCCGACAGTGTGGTATTTTGTGTCTTTCTATTGCATTTTGGAACTATTCCGACAGTGTGGTATTTTGTGTTTTTCTATTGTATTTTGGAACTATTCCGACAGTGTGGTATTTTGTGTTTTTCTATTGTATTTTGGAACTATTCCGACAGTGTGGTATTTTGTGTTTTTCTATTGTATTTTGGAACTATTCCGACAGTGTGGTATTTTGTGTTTTTCTATTGTATTTTGGAACTATTCCGACAGTGTGGTATTTTGTGTTTTTCTATTGTATTTTGGAACTATTCCGACAGTGTGGTATTTTGTGTTTTTCTATTGTATTTTGAAACTATTCCGACAGTGTGGTATTTTGTGTTTTTCTATTGTATTTTGGAACTATTCCGACAGTGTGGTATTTTGTGTTTTTCTATTGTATTTTGGAACTATTCCGACAGTGTGGTATTTTGTGTTTTTCTATTGTATTTTGGAACTATTCCGACAGTGTGGTATTTTGTGTTTTTCTATTGTATTTTGGAACTATTCCGACAGTGTGGTATTTTGTGTTTTTCTATTGTATTTTGGAACTATTCCGACAGTGTGGTATTTTGTGTTTTTCTATTGTATTTTGGAACTATTCCGACAGTGTGGTATTTTGTGTTTTTCTATTGTATTTTGGAACTATTCCGACAGTGTGGTATTTTGTGTTTTTCTATTGTATTTTGGAACTATTCCGACAGTGTGGTATTTTGTGTTTTTCTATTGTATTTTGGAACTATTCCGACAGTTTGGTATTTTGTGTTTTTCTATTGTATTTTGGAACTATTCCGACAGTGTGGTATTTTGTGTTTTTCTATTGTATTTTGGAACTATTCCGACAGTGTGGTATTTTGTGTTTTTCTATTGTATTTTGGAACTATTCCGACAGTGTGGTATTTTGTGTTTTTCTATTGTATTTTGGAACTATTCCGACAGTGTGGTATTTTGTGTTTTTCTATTGTATTTTGGAACTATTCCGACAGTGTGGTATTTTGTGTTTTTCTATTGTATTTATGAACTACTACGACAGTGTGGTATTTTGTGTTTTTCCATTGTATTTTGGAACTATTCCGACAGTGTGGTATTTTGTGTTTTTCTATTGTATTTTGGAACTATTCCGACAGTGTGGTATTTTGTGTTTTTCTATTGTATTTTGGAACTACTACGACAGTGTGGTATTTTGTGTTTTTCTATTGTATTTTGGAACTATTCCGACAGTGTGGTATTTTGTGTTTTTCTATTGTATTTTGGAACTATTCCGACAGTGTGGTATTTTGTGTTTTTCTATTGTATTTTGGAACTATTCCGACAGTGTGGTATTTTGTGTTTTTCTATTGTATTTTGGAACTATTCCGACAGTGTGGTATTTTGTGTTTTTCTATTGTATTTTGGAACTATTCCGACAGTGTGGTATTTTGTGTTTTTCTATTGTATTTTGGAACTATTCCGACAGTGTGGTATTTTGTGTTTTTCTATTGTATTTTGGAACTATTCCGACAGTGTGGTATTTTGTGTTTTTCTATTGTATTTTGGAACTATTCCGACAGTGTGGTATTTTGTGTTTTTCTATTGCATTTTGGAACTATTCCGACAGTGTGGTATTTTATGTTTTTCTATTGTATTTTGGAACTTTTCCGACAGTGTGGTATTTTGTGTTTTTCTATTGTATTTTGGAACTACTACGACAGTGTGGTATTTTGTGTTTTTCTATTGTATTTTGGAACTACTCCGACAGTGTGGTATTTTGTGTTTTTCTATTGTATTTTGGAACTATTCCGACAGTGTGGTATTTTGTGTTTTTCTATTGTATTTTGGAACTATTCCGACAGTGTGGTATTTTGTGTTTTTCTATTGTATTTTGGAACTATTCCGACAGTGTGGTATTTTGTGTTTTTCTATTGCATTTTGGAACTATTCCGACAGTGTGGTATTTTGTGTCTTTCTATTGCATTTTGGAACTATTCCGACAGTGTGGTATTTTGTGTTTTTCTATTGTATTTTGGAACTATTCCGACAGTGTGGTATTTTGTGTTTTTCTATTGTATTTTGGAACTATTCCGACAGTGTGGTATTTTGTGTTTTTCTATTGTATTTTGGAACTATTCCGACAGTGTGGTATTTTGTGTTTTTCTATTGTATTTTGGAACTATTCCGACAGTGTGGTATTTTGTGTTTTTCTATTGTATTTTGGAACTATTCCGACAGTGTGGTATTTTGTGTTTTTCTATTGTATTTTGAAACTATTCCGACAGTGTGGTATTTTGTGTTTTTCTATTGTATTTTGGAACTATTCCGACAGTGTGGTATTTTGTGTTTTTCTATTGTATTTTGGAACTATTCCGACAGTGTGGTATTTTGTGTTTTTCTATTGTATTTTGGAACTATTCCGACAGTGTGGTATTTTGTGTTTTTCTATTGTATTTTGGAACTATTCCGACAGTGTGGTATTTTGTGTTTTTCTATTGTATTTTGGAACTATTCCGACAGTGTGGTATTTTGTGTTTTTCTATTGTATTTTGGAACTATTCCGACAGTGTGGTATTTTGTGTTTTTCTATTGTATTTTGGAACTATTCCGACAGTGTGGTATTTTGTGTTTTTCTATTGTATTTTGGAACTATTCCGACAGTGTGGTATTTTGTGTTTTTCTATTGTATTTTGGAACTATTCCGACAGTGTGGTATTTTGTGTTTTTCTATTGTATTTTGGAACTATTCCGACAGTGTGGTATTTTGTGTTTTTCTATTGTATTTTGGAACTATTCCGACAGTGTGGTATTTTGTGTTTTTCTATTGTATTTTGGAACTATTCCGACAGTGTGGTATTTTGTGTTTTTCTATTGTATTTTGGAACTATTCCGACAGTGTGGTATTTTGTGTTTTTCTATTGTATTTTGGAACTACTACGACAGTGTGGTATTTTGTGTTTTTCATTTTATTATTGAAGGACATTTGATTTTTTTTTTTTATATCTATTTATTCCATATATATCTATTTTCCAGTGATATACACATTACTTTACAATGGCGATCAACACGGTATCAGAAAGAATTTCTCAGCGTTCAAGTCGAATACGTCCTATAAAAATGCCACTGGAACCACTTAAAGTCTCGTACGGAAGTAACACAAATGAACGGATTTTTCTGGAAGCCGTAGAAAGGGGAGATAAGCACGCCGTCATCCGTTGTTTACAAGAACCTAATCCTGTAAATGTTAACAGTACGGACATGCTTGGACGCTCAGCAATTCATATAGCTGTTGACAACGAAAATGTGGAGATTGTAGAAGTATTACTGCAACAGGATGGTGTAACGATTGGAGATGCATTATTATATGCTATCAGGGAGGGAGTTTATAACATAGTTGAGATGTTAATAGATCACCCTTCTATAAAGTCTAGCATGTTAGGATCAGAGTGGTCTAATAATAATGGGCACGGTGAAGAAAGTTCTGATTATTCCTCGGATATTTCACCAGTGATGCTAGCTGCTCATTGTAATCAATTTGAGATATTACAACTGTTACTGCTCCGTGGAGCAGACATTTACCCTCCTCATCAACTCTCATGTTCATGTAAAACCTGCCAAGAACAGGTACACAAAGACAGTCTCCGACATTCTCTGTTAAGAATAAACACATACCGTGCCTTGGCTAGTCCGGCTTGGATTTCATTAACGAGTGCCGACCCAATCCTTACAGCATTCAAA
The DNA here is from genome assembly GCA_963680875.1 of Bathymodiolus brooksi. Taxonomy (NCBI): domain Eukaryota; kingdom Metazoa; phylum Mollusca; class Bivalvia; order Mytilida; family Modiolidae; genus Bathymodiolus; species Bathymodiolus brooksi. The sequence goes on from OY804582.1 coordinate 118,649,937, forward strand.
TTGTCTCACACACTAGAAAAACTTGCCTTAAGTGAAAATGAGTTCAAAGAAACATACATGGAACTGCGAGACCAATGTCGACGATTTTCTTGCGATTTGCTTGATCAATGTCGGAGTAGCGAAGAAGTGATAGCTATCTTGAATAAAGATTGTGACACGTGCGACGAAAATTTTAATGGTTTTGGTGGCGCTTTAGAACAGAACACTAGTCCAGAAAAATTGACACTATCAAGGTTAAAACTAGCTCTGAAGTATGGACAGAAACAGGTAATGTATATTTTAGTATAAATCATTGAAACTATGTTTTATGTTTAAGCTGTATCGTTGTTTTGTATTCGGAGTATCGATGTTTTGTATACGGAGTATCGATGTTTTGTATTCGGAGTATCGATGTTTTGTATTCGGAGTATCGATGTTTTGTATTCGGAGTATCGATGTTTTGTATTCGGAGTATCGATGTTTTGTATACGGAGTATCGATGTTTTGTATTCGGAGTATCGATGTTTTGTATTCGGAGTATCGATGTTTTGTATACGAAGTATCGATGTTTTGTATTCGGAGTATCGATGTTTTGTATTCGGAGTATCGATGTTTTGTATTCGGAGTATCGATGTTTTGTATTCGGAGTATCGTTGTTTTGTATTCGGAGTATCGATGTTTTGTATTCGGAGTATCGATGTTTTGTATTCGGAGTATCGATGTAACTTGATAAGCCTATGTTGGGTAGTCTATGTTTAGTTTCTAACTTGGTTAGTCTGTTTTCGTTTATGCTTAACTTAAGTTTTTAGTTTCTTTAAGCGATCTCAATTTTGATTAAGAAAAATGAGAATAAAATGTTGACAAAATATAATAAGGAAATATATTATATCAAATTACATCATGCACTGGTACATCTGTAAAAAGTTGTCGTTGAATTGACAGGTATATCTATTAAGGACCCGCCAACTAATCAACAGGTAAATCTGCTGCATTTACAATATAATATTATCACTGAACACTGTTGTCGTATCATTTGAAATAGAATATTTTTTGCTAGAATTTATTCATGATTTTTTTTTTTACTTTAGTGCTTGTGAAATGTATACAAGGTTAACGTTCAGATCCATGGTATGAAACGGATTAATTGTAGAGTGGTTGACACCAGTCGCAACAAGCATCAACTGGTGCATCATAAACTCGTCAAATATATGATGGTACTCTTATTCACGATTCGAGAGCGTTGTATACTATTACTCGTGCAATGAATAAAAAATAAAATGCTAATATTGATAAAAAAAAATCCCAGGTTTTTTTAAACACTAATGTTTAGCTTAGGATATAAATGTGATGTCTTCTCTCGCCTAAAATAAAAATGTAAACTATTTGTATTATGCATATTTAATAATGTATATATATATATATATATACACTGAAAATTAAACCAAACAGTGTTAGAATTAGATTTTAGAGCTGTCAAATTTTTGTTCTTCCCTCGACGGGATTTGAACCCACACCATTGTTACACTGCAGCACCATTCGCTTAGCCTAACGTCCAGCGCCCTAGACCACTCGACTACATCCACTCCCTAATATATATATAGTTAATTCTAGTATATCTTTCTGAGCTGCAATTCTTTTGCTAATTATCATGAACACAAATTGAAATTCAACAATCCCCTTTCCCTTGAGTACAATAATCTCTTACTCTTGACCGGGGCAATACATTTAATATCCAGACGTTATCATAGTATTGCTTCGTCATACAGAGACAACGAGACCCAGTAGGGTTAACCATATTTATCATTAATGTTAGTGGCTATTGGACCTGTAAATATTTACACCTAAATTCTAAATTAAGCATAATACATTGAAAAAATATAGGCATGTTGTAAAACATGGAGTGGAGTCTGGAGTTTATTTTGGAGTGGAATCTGGAGTCACTTTTGGAGTGTTTTTTTTAAATTCTTTTCAAAAATGAATTTTGTTTCATTTACAAAAATAGCGATTATAATCTTTTGCCTGTTGATGGTATTATTTGACGGATTTGGCTACATTAAAATCTATGGCTAAAGTAAATAAACATAAATTCTGAAGGGATAACTAGTAAGTCATAAATCTGTAAGATACATTCACACATAAACGGCGTCATAGGCATGGACGTGGTGGCAGAGGGGGGGGGCAAGAGTGTTTTGTTTTGCCCCTCAGATTTTTTTAGCCCATATTTCTCTGAATAAACTAATGATGAACCACTGAAAACAAATTTCAGCTTTATCAATCCCCCCCCCCCTCCCCCCCCCCAAAAAAAAACAGATTAAAAATAAATCACATTTTGGTGCAGTTTCTCCAAAGAGACTTATTCTTCAGTTGCTTCCTCAATCTGGGGTTTGAAACTATCATATTACTTGCATTGAATTACTAATTAATAATACTTCAATATCATATAGATTTGAGTAAACAAAACATTTCCTTCAAATGGAGATGTAACAGACAATATAATGTTTTTGCTCTCGCTTCAATGCAAGATGATGTAATCTAAATCAAAAATAAAATGTGGTGAATAAAGGATATAAAAAGTTGTTGACAAATATGTATCAATGAAGTTATTCAGAAATTAAATTGATGGGATAATTGTCATACATACAAAAAATGTCCATTTAACTCGAGCACTTTTATATTTTATTATTGTAGTATATGTATTTAGATATTCAAAGATCAATTGACAGATGCATGCAGTTCATAACACATTTGTAATCTTTTTGACAATGACAGGAACATTGCTGTCATATTTCTATCCCTAAAGCATCAAAGATAATCTATGACGTAATAATGAACCAAAATATTCTTGCGCACTCTCGACTCCAAAAATGACTCCAAACTCCACTCCAAAAAAAGACTCCAGACTTCACTCCATGTTTTACAACATGCCCAAAATATATGTGTACAAACATGTGCTTGAAACATCACACAATAGGAAAGCCGGTTAAGTGTAAAGATTAGGGTTTTATTCATAAATATTTAGGATATTTCTTCGCATGATATAAATATGTTTAAAAATGCTGGGGTTTTTTTCTTGTTTTTTTTTATTAATTGCGTTATAAAAGTAAATACATGTAATTAAAGGGGCATTAGCTACGATTTTGACCAAAAAAATTATATGTTTTGGAAATTGGTAAATAGCTTTAAAATGATGAAATAAAGGTAAATATTTCACATTAAACAGCTTATCGAACCACTTTTCTCCATTTGAGAACGAAAATTCCCATCGATTAGCTATTTCCTTGCAAGCAAATAATTTGACCTCGCTTTTTCCGTATGCAACTGACCTTATTAGTGACAGGTAAAAACGAATAATTTGTATTTTGTCGCTTATTAACTGCAAACTTGCATGGTTCTTTGTCCGTGATTAATTAACACCCGACTAAAAGCAGATTCACAAAAAATAAGAAATAAGTGCATTGTTGTACTGATTTAATGGACGATTCGACAATGTCGATAATTAATAAGATGGCATCCATCTCTTGATCGATCTCAAAACACGAGCAGTTGCACGATTTTTTCCCGATGCGCGTACATTTCTTAACATTTATAAGTTACAGAAACACGTTTTATTAAGGTGTCAATCATATCTGATAGTTTTTACGGGTAACAGATAATGCCCCTTTAATATGACCTTTAATATGACCTTTAAGTAGATTATTTACATAGACATTTACATTTTGCGTTTTTTTCAAGAGAGAGAATAAAAAATAAATGAATGATTTATAAAATAATTCGTTTGGTAAGCATACTTTGTATAGGTATACAACACTCATTCAATGTCTTCGCATGGTAGAATTAAATCCGACATAGCATGTTGAATTGTCCACGTACAAACAAAAGAAATCATTATCAAAATACTTTTTTGATCTACATTGTATAGTTGAAATTTCTTTGGAATTGACTGTAAAAGGAAAAAATTACAAGGAAAAATGCTTGTCCCATACAAATGTCTAAACAATACGTTTATAACGTTCTTTTAACGTTACGTTTGGTAACGCAACACCTTGCGCGACGTCACCATGGTAACATATAATATTACCGATGGGTATAACTTAACACATTTCTTGTAGACGTAATATAATGGTTCTCGTGAGTATCTTGTAGTTAATGTAGATGATGCACAGAGAGGATGGTGAGATGTGTATGCAAATCGATTCTATAAAAAAAAGACAGACAACAATTATATCGTTAAAACCACGCTTTTCATTAATAATAGAACACATGCGTTTCGTTGTATTTGTACATTGGACATAAATTTATAAAAGTCGACATGCGAGGAGGATCTGTCAGTATCACTTTAAATACTGTAATTTAGATAATGCGAAAATAACACCAACAACGACCTCCAAGGATGTTTCTTATTTGCAAAGTCAATGCCTTGTGACTTGTTTTATTACCAATGTAAATGTTTGTAACTTGCTTTATTGGAATGTGAATGTTTGTAACTTGCTTTATTGGAATGTGAATGTTTGTAACTTGTTTTATTGGAATGTGAATGTCTTGTTGTTTGTTTTATTGGCAAGGTGAATGTATTGTTACTTGTTTTATTGGCAAGGTGAATGTATTGTTACTTGTTTTATTGGCAAGGTGAATGTCTTGTTGTTTGTTTTATTGGAATGTGAATGTCTTGTTGTTTGTTTTATTGGAATGTGAATGTCTTGTTGTTTGTTTTATTGGAATGTGAATGTCTTGTTGTTTGTTTTATTGGAATGTGAATGTCTTGTTGTTTGTTTTATTGGAATGTGAATGTCTTGTTGTTTGTTTTATTGGCAAGGTGAATGTATTGTTACTTGTTTTATTGGAATGTGAATGCCTTGTTGTTTGTTTTATTGGAATGTGAATGTCTTGTTGTTTGTTTTATTGGAATGTGAATGTCTTGTTGTTTGTTTTATTGGAATGTGAATGTCTTGTTGTTTGTTTTATTGGAATGTGAATGTCTTGTTGTTTGTTTTATTGGCAAGGTGAATGTCTTGTTGTTTGTTTTATTGGCAAGGTGAATGTATTGTTACTTGTTTTATTGGCAAGGTGAATGTATTGTTACTTGTTTTATTGGAATGTGAATGTCTTGTTGTTTGTTTTATTGGAATGTGAATGTCTTGTTGTTTGTTTTATTGGAATGTGAATGTCTTGTTGTTTGTTTTATTGGAATGTGAATGTATTGTTGTTTGTTTTATTGACAAGGTGAATGTCTTGTTGTTTGTTTTATTGGAATGTGAATGTCTTGTTGTTTGTTTTATTGGCAAGGTGAATGTCTTGTTGTTTGTTTTATTGGCAAGGTGAATGTCTTGTTGTTTGTTTTATTGGAATGTGAATGTCTTGTGGTTTGTTTTATTGACAAGGTGAATGTCTTGTTGTTTGTTTTATTGGCAAGGTGAATGTATTGTTACTTGTTTTATTGGCAATGTGAATGTATTGTTACTTGTTTTATTGGCAAGGTGAATGTATTGTTACTTGTTTTATTGGCAAGGTGAATGTATTGTTACTTGTTTTATTGGAATGTGAATGTCTTGTTGTTTGTTTTATTGGAATGTGAATGTCTTGTTGTTTGTTTTATTGGAATGTGAATGTATTGTTGTTTGTTTTATTGGAATGTGAATGTATTGTTGTTTGTTTTATTGGCAAGGTGAATGTCTTGTTGTTTGTTTTATTGGAATGTGAATGTCTTGTTGTTTGTTTTATTGGAATGTGAATGTCTTGTTGTTTGTTTTATTGGCAAGGTGAATGTATTGTTACTTGTTTTATTGGAATGTGAATGTCTTGTTGTTTGTTTTATTGGAATGTGAATGTCTTGTTGTTTGTTTTATTGGAATGTGAATGTCTTGTTGTTTGTTTTATTGGAATGTGAATGTCTTGTTGTTTGTTTTATTGGAATGTGAATGTCTTGTTGTTTGTTTTATTGGCAAGGTGAATGTCTTGTTGTTTGTTTTATTGGCAAGGTGAATGTCTTGTTGTTTGTTTTATTGGCAAGGTGAATGTCTTGTTGTTTGTTTTATTGGCAAGGTGAATGTCTTGTTGTTTGTTTTATTGGCAAGGTGAATGTATTGTTACTTGTTTTATTGGCAAGGTGAATGTATTGTTACTTGTTTTATTGGCAAGGTGAATGTATTGTTACTTGTTTTATTGGCAAGGTGAATGTATTGTTACTTGTTTTATTGGCAAGGTGAATGTATTGTTACTTGTTTTATTGGCAAGGTGAATGTATTGTTACTTGTTTTATTGGCAAGGTGAATGTCTTGTTGTTTGTTTTATTGGCAAAGTGAATGTCTTGTTGTTTGTTTTATTGGCAAGGTGAATGTATTGTTACTTGTTTTATTGGCAAGGTGAATGTATTGTTACTTGTTTTATTGGCAAGGTGAATGTATTGTTACTTGTTTTATTGGAAAGGTGAATGTATTGTTGCTTGTTTTATTGGCAAGGTGAATGTATTGTTACTTGTTTTATTGGCAAGGTGAATGTATTGTTACTTGTTTTATTGGCAAGGTGAATGTATTGTTACTTGTTTTATTGGCAAGGTGAATGTATTGTTACTTGTTTTATTGGCAAGGTGAATGTATTGTTACTTGTTTTATTGGCAAGGTGAATGTATTGTTACTTGATTTAATGGCAATGTTAATATGTTGCTGCTTGTTTTATTGCCAATGTGAATGTGTTGTGGTTTGTTTTATTGCCAATGTGAATGTGTTGTGGTTTGTTTTATTGCCAATGTGAATGTGTTGTGGTTTGTTTTATTGGCAGTGTGAATGTCTAGTGGCTTGTTATATTGAGAAGGTCAATCCCATGTTGTTTGTATTAAATATAATGTGGATAGCTTTGACTTGTGCTATAAGCAAAGTGAAAACCTTCGGCTTATTTTGTAGACTAGGTAAATGTCCTGTTTGACATAAGTGGATGTCATGTAGGTCTTACGAATAAGAATACTTTAGGGTGTTTATTGAAAACCAAAAAAATAATAGCATTATCTTAGGTAAGAACAAGATAGAGGAAGAAATTAACACTTATTTTACGTTTTCTCGCATGACACTGGTAATTAAATCTGCATAAACAAGTAATATTTGTTTTAATTTCTGTCAACCTGAAACAATGTCATAGCTGTATTATTAAAGACTAAAGAATAAAATGAATAAAACATATTGTGCAATGTTGCATTTATTTGACTATCTATGATTGGATAAACTCATTCCTAAAAATAACGATGGAAAGGAGAGCCATATATGGAAATCTAGAGAATACGATTAATACGCTTTACCTGGCCAGGAGAAAATTCCATTCATAAAAATAACGCGCAGTAACGAAATGATGGAGACAGAAAATTACAAAAGTTCAGTGGGAGGTGCTTAATTTTGTGTAGTGACCCTTAGAATTCCATTCATAAAAATAACGATGCAGACGATAGATAAACTTGCAGGTATTTGACCAGGCTCTCTCTATATATGTGTGTGTATTTTGATTTAGCATAATTAAACACAACTGCAAGAAAGATGATGATTTATATGTTCTTCTAAAATAACGTGCAGTTTCGAAACGATGGAGACGGAAAATTACAGAAGGTCAGTGGGCGGTGCTTAATTTTGTGTATTGACCATTACGTCTTTAGCCTTAGAACTTCCAAGAAAGTCCGTCAAACATAGTTCGTGAAAAAAACTTAGTTACTGTTTCAAGTTATAGATCAGCAACATCGTACACAAATGCTATAAGCTCCCGTGACCGACTATGGTTATTTAGACGGTAAGTAAATAGTTGAAGGGTTCGCGCTGGAGCACTCACCCTTCAACGATTTACTGACCGTCTAAAAACGATAGATGGTCACTAGGGAGCTTATAACTTATATTGTACGATGTTGCATTTATTTGACGACCTATGATTGGATAAAATCATTCCTAAAAATAACGATAGAAAGGAGAGCCATATATGGAAATCTAGAGAATAAGATTAATACGCTTTACCTGGCCAGGAGAAAATTCCATTCTTAAAAATAACGCGCAGTAACGAAATGATGCAGACGGAAAATTACAGAAGGTCAGTGGGCGGTGTTTAATTTTGTGTAGTGACCATTACGTCTTTAGCCTTAGAATTCCATTCATAAAAATAACGATGCAGACGATAGATAAACTTGCAGTTACGAAACGATGCAGACGGAAAATTACAGAAGGTCAGTGGGCGGTGCTTAATTTTGTGTAGTGACCATTACGTCTTTAGCCTTAGAAATTTCAAGAAAGTCCGTCAACCATTGTTCGTGGAAAAAACTAAGTTACTGTTTCAAGTCATAGATCAGCAACATCGTACACAAATGTTCTAAGCTCCCTAGTGACCGTCTATCGTTATTTGGACGGTCAGTAAATTGTTGAAGGGTGAGCGCGTCTATCGTTATTTGGACGGTCAGTAAATTGTTGAAGGGTGAACGCTAATATCGTTATTTGGACGGTCAGTAAATTGTTGAAGGGTGAACGCTAATATCGTTATTTGGACGGTCAGTAAATTGTTGAAGGGTGAGCGCTTCAACAATTTACTTGTTGAAGGGTGAGCGCTTCAACAATTTACTGACCGTCCAAATAACGATAGACGGTCACTAAGGAGCTTAGAACTTATACTACACTGTAGGAACACTTCCAATATCTCTACCAAAAATCGTAGAAGCAAAATCGATAACCCTAACATGCATATGTACATGGTCACTCCCCTTTGTGGCTTGGTACATGTACTTCAATAACAAATAATGGCGGGGTTAAACTAGTAAACAAAATTGATACAAATCCAAAATGTTCGAAGAAACCACCTCGAATACTTCGGTTAGTGTTAGATATACACTCCTGTCAGGTAATGCTACAAAAGTGTCAGGTGGAAACTTCTCTCAACATGCCCACCGTTACTTTAAAATGATTCAATATTTAATTGATAAACATAATACAAACTTGTTTCATGCAAAATTGTAACTGGTTTTATGTCCGAATTTTCTAGGTGAGTTTTTCATTGGGGGGAGGGGGGGATAATGGTGGTTATTTCATAGTTCAACCGTAATTATCTTGATTAATTTGAAATAAATTGTAATTGTTACGTAAAATTCCATCTACCAATTCCCTAATACAATTGTTTTTATATAAAAATAGCAACCAAGATATCTGATGATTATATAAACACTAACCTTGACCTTAGCGGTGAGGATTTGGCAGAAAAAAAATCAAAAGTGAAATCGTCCTATTACTCAAGAAATTTTTACTGCAACGCATGGCAAGTAAATAGTCAACCTTACGCTAAAAAGACAACCATTTGTTAAAAACTTAAAATTGAGTGTTGAAAAATTATAGTTATCACAGACACGGTTTGAAGGTTATTCTAGGTTTGAAGGTTATTCTAGAAAATTATAGTTATGACAGACACGGTTTGAAGGTTATTCTAAGGTTTGAAGGTTATTCTAGGTTTGAAGGTTATTCTAAGGTTTGAAGGTTATTCTAAGGTTTGAAGGTTATTCTAGGTTTGAAGGTTATTCTAGGTTTGAAGGTTATTCTAAGATTTGAAGGTTATTCTAAGGTTTGAAGGTTATTCTAGGTTTGAAGGTTATTCTAGGTTTGAAGGTTATTCTAAGGTTTGAAGGTTATTCTAGGTTTGAAGGTTATTCTAAGGTTTGAAGGTTATTCTAAGGTTTGAAGGTTATTCTAGGTTTGAAGGTTATTCTAGGTTTGAAGGTTATTCCAGAAACGCGTCGTGTGCACTAATGTTTACATCTAAGTTTTCATTGCATATTTTTATATTGTTGTTATTTCTTTTTTAAAAAATTATGCATGTTAAAACAGATATATTTCATCATGGTTTTAACCGTCTATTTAGGCTGATTTAGGTCAAAAGGATTCAATGATACCTAGAGGTAAAGCTGAGACAAAACCATATCAAACACAAAACATGAAAAACAATTTATTTGGGGAAAAAGGCGTAGCAAATGTGTTATTGACTGTGTTCTCGGTAAACAGTTGTTTTGTTTGACCCTCAGACTGAACTGTCAAACAAAACAACTGTTGTCCTCGAGCCCAGTCAATAACTGCATTTTATTACCCCTGGGGGTTTGTCATTACCCCCACACAGTAATCAAACAATCACTTTAATATTGTTCAGTCCATTAAATAGAAATCATCATCAGATATAAGTAATTCATAGAGTGAGACAAATTATAACCTGACATTAATACATTACCGGTTTGTGTACATTGTATCTTTGTAATATCATTCCATTGTATTTTATTTGATCATTAATCCTTTACCTCTACATAGTAAACCATACTAGTATCAAATCTTCATAGTCAAGGCTGTTCAGGAATAACATAAACAAATATTACCAAACAGAACTATCATAAAACACAATACTGAAACCTTTCTATTGGTAAAATACAATATACTCAACAGTAGTTGTATGTACCAAAGCATTTTTATATAAACGTTTGACCATTCAACCCAACATTGTTAGAGTTAGATTTGTAACTGACGGAATTGTGTTCTTCCCTCAGTGGGATTCGAACCCACGCCGTTTGTACACTACCGCACCTATTCGCTTAGCATAATGATGAACCATTTAGCCCCTTTGACCAAAGCCACTATGGAAAAATATAGCTTTAGTAACCGAGGCGATATCTTGTCATGCAAGGTTAAACTAAACACCTTCATCACACCTGTGTTTAATCGTGTGGCGATATCTTGTCATGCAAGGTTAAACTAAACACCTTCATCACACCTGTGTTTAATCGTGTGGCGATATCTTGTCATGCAAGGTTAAACTAAACACCTTCATCACACCTGTGTTTAACCGAGGCGATATCTTGTCATGCAAGGTTAAACTAAACACCTTCATCACACCTGTGTTTAATCGTGTGGCGATATCTTGTCATGCAAGGTTAAACTAAACACCTTCATCACACCTGTGTTTAATCGTGAGGCGATATCTTGTCATGCAAGGTTAAACTAAACACCTTCATCACACCTGTGTTTAATCGTGTGGCGATATCTTGTCATGCAAGGTTAAACTAAACACCTTCATCACACCTGTGTTTAATCGTGTGGCGATATTTGTATTCTATTGTTGTCTTCTCCTGGGGGAACTGTTTTCATGTAGTGTTGTCTGGTGAGGTATAGTGAGCCATAGACAACACCTATATAAGAAAACTGTTCCCGAGGGAGAAGACAATAATATGCTTAGTACATAACATCTCATTCTGGACATAAAAGAACACAACATTATAATAATAATAACAAAATTACCAAAAACTCGCCATATTGACAGCAAACTATAAACAGACTACATCTTCGTCTACTTTAGGGATGTAAATTTTGCCAACTATATACAAAAATAACGCGGCAACATCTATTCCACATGTCCCCGTAGGAAATCTTTTCAAACTAGTATAGTCCCCGTCGCTATGTATAGTCACTCGTTGCCAATATCAAGCATAAACTGTTAAAAAATATTAAACACTAATCATCCATATGGAACTCTATGGATCCACCTCTGAGATACATGTACATTGTCGTACAGTGTGGTCTGTCGTCAATTGTTGAATAAGGTACAACGATCTCTGCTATAGATTGTGTAAAATTTTCTGTTTTGGTGAATCAGTGTGTCAGGCCTTCATGTAGTTTAGGGGGCTCTACATACCCTAAAAAAAAAAGAAAGCCGGGCACTCAACATATAATGTATCATTTTTGTTCTATGAGACTTGGTTTTGTTAGGTACTTTAGGGGACTCACATTATTTTCTATTACGAATGTTATTGTCTTATGATATGAACCAGGTATATATGGTTGTGGGTCCCTAAAGTACACCTAGGCAATATAGGGATCATTTACTTTTGGGGACTCACATTATTTTTTTTATGGTTAATGGTAGTGGGTCCCCTAAAATCGTAGATATATATTATGAAAATAATTTAACTTTCATTGAATTTTGTTTCTCTCGGAAAGGTGTAAACTGACACTTTATGGGACGAGCCCCTTAAAGTAAACTTTGTAAATTACGACTAACGTAAATGAAGGCTATAACGACTTAGTGTGTCATGGACATAAATTCCACATCTTGCTGTTCTCTATTCAACGATTACTGACAAGTCATAAATAATACATTTGATGTAAAAATGCATTAAACGGATGAAAATGTGAAGGTAATAGTTCATCTACAAATAACCAGAGCTCCTAGTTTTTATCATTCATATTTTGTTCCCTATACAATATTTTTAAGAGAAGCCTATTTATAAATTCCCTCGCGGATATTTTCTAAATGCAAGTAAACAGCTAGAGTTCATGTATTTTTTCTAAATATTTTTTATTTCAAATTAAAGGGTTTTGTTTTTGTTTTTTTAATTTATATGGTTTTAATATTTTTTTTTCTATGTTGAATCGATGCCTGTGATGTTACGTTGGTCACTTTCATCATCAGAATATCGAGAAGCTATGCTATCATCGTAGGCGCAGCAGACTGATAAGAACCGAATGACATCACAGTCTTGGCTGATATATTTATACGTACGATAAACAACTCACAACGACCCTTCCTCTTCGAAAATCTTATAAAAATTAACTTTGTTTATTTTTATTTTTGTTATTTGCATTCATACATTGTATCACATAACTAATATCACAACATCTCAATGACAATAAGTAACTGAGATGTTGTTTTCTATTGCAGTTTGTCGCACATCCAAATTGTCAACAGCTTTTAACATCTATATGGTATGAAGGTTTACCAGGCTGGCGGAAGAGAAATGGACCAACCAAATTCTTGTTGTGTATTGGCTTGATTCTGATAGTACCAATCACTTCACTTTATTATTTGATATTCCCGCGAAGTAAAATAGGACAGTTACTGCGCAGTCCATTTATGAAGTTTTTATACCACAGTGCCTCCTTTGGTGTCTTTTTATTTCTGTTAATACTAGCGTCAACTGATATAAGTAATGTATCGAACCGTGACAGATTAAGAGGACCTACTCCGTCACAGTTAGAATGGCTGATAGTGTTTTGGGTAATGGGTAAGTAGTAATGTACTGAACCGTGACAGATTAAGAGGACCTCCTCCGTCACAGTTAAAATGGCTGACAGTGTTTTGTGTAATGGGTAAGTAGTAATATACTGAACCGTGACAGATTAAGAGGACCACCTCCGTCACAGTTAGAATGGATGATAGTGTTTTGTGTAATGGGTAAGTAATAAAGTACTGAACTGTGACAGATTAAGAGGACCTCCTCCGTCACTATTAGAATGGCTGATAGTGTTTTGTGTAATGGGTAAGTAGTAATGTACTGAACCTTAGCAGATTAAGAGGACCTTCTCCGTCACAGTTAAAATGGCTGATAGTGTTTTGTGTAATGGGTAAGTAGTAATATACTGAACCGTGACAGATTAAGAGGACCACCTCCGTCACAGTTAGAATGGATGATAGTGTTTTGTGTAATGGGTAAGTAGTAAAGTACTGAACAGTAGCAGATTAAGAGGACCTCCTCCGTCACAGTTAGAATGGCTGATAGTGTTTTGTGTAATGGGTAAGTAGTAATGTACTGAACCTTAGCAGATTAAGAGGACCTTCTCCGTCACAGTTAGAATGGCTGATAGTGTTTTGTGTAATGGGTAAGTAGTAATATACTGAACCGTGACAGATTAAGAGGACCTCCTCCGTCACAATTAGAATGGATGATAGTGTTTTGTGTAATGGGTAAGTAATAAAGTACTGAACTGTGACAGATTAAGAGGACCACCTCCGTCACAGTTAGAATGGCTGATAGTGTTTTGTGTAATGGGTAAGTAGTAAAGTACTGAACAGTAGCAGATTAAGAGGACCTCCTCCGTCACAGTTAGAATGGCTGATAGTGTTTTGTGTAATGGGTAAGTAGTAATGTACTGAACCTTAGCAGATTAAGAGGACCTTCTCCGTCACAGTTAGAATGGCTGATAGTGTTTTGTGTAATGGGTAAGTAGTAATATACTGAACCGTGACAGATTAAGAGGACCTCCTCCGTCACAATTAGAATGGATGATAGTGTTTTGTGTAATGGGTAAGTAATAAAGTACTGAACTGTGACAGATTAAGAGGATCACCTCCGTCACAGTTAGAATGGCTGATAGTGTTTTGTGTAATGGGTAAGTAGTAAAGTACTGAACAGTAGCAGATTAAGAGGACCACCTCCGTCACAGTTAGAATGGCTGATAGTGTTTTGTGTAATGGGTAAGTAGTATTGTACTGAACCGTGACAGATTAAGAGGACCTCCTCCGTCACAGTTGGAATGGCTGATAGTGTTTTGTATAATGGGTAAGTAGAAATGTTCTGAACTGTGACACACTAAGAGGACCTCCTCTGTCACAGTTGGAATGGCTGATAGTTCTTTGGGTAATGGGTATGTAGTAATGTACTGAAACGTAACAGATTAAGAGGACATCCTCCGTCACAGTTAGAATGGCTGATAGTGTTTTGGGTAATGGGTAAGTAGTAATGTACTGAACTGTGACAGATTAAGAGGACCTCCTCCGTCACAGTTAGAATGACTGATAATGATTTGTGTAATGGGTAAGTAGTAATATACTGAACCGTGACAGATTAATAGGACCTCCTCCGTCACAGAATGGCTGATAGTGTTTTGTAAATGATAAGTAGTGATGTTCCAAACCATGACAGACTAATATAACCTGCTACGATACAGTCAGAATGACCGACATATATATTTGGTAAGTAATTTTGCACCGGACCGTTGTGGACTAAGAGCATGTTTCGTCACTGCTAGAAGGACTGATATGTTTGGGTAACTGATGACATACAAGTGTTTAGATTAAATCACTATGACTAATGGACAGCAAATTATCATCCAGTGTACAGTGGAAAGTTAGGTTAACAAAATGTGTGACATGCATATTCGATGTGAGATTCTAGCATCTCACACCACAGGATCCTGTTTTGGCGTCATAATTCGAAAAGCGTTGGGTCACAATTTAAAAAAATTGTCCCACTTCAAAAAGTGCGAACCTTTGGGCAGAAGTGTCCCATTTCACATTCTAGATCATGACTGATTAGTGTTGCCCCTCATAGTTAATAACTATGTATGTGCAAATCTAAGGACTACACGGATTTTTTTGTTGTGTTTATTAGCACCAAGATATAGTTTACTCAACAATACTTGTTAAAATTTATCTTCCAGCTCCTTTGAAATCTCCCTGTGAAACCAACTTTAATTAATTATTAGGGGAATAATCAGCATATCCAAACAATATTTTACAACACATGTATCACATACTATTTCATAATTACTTTTCGATACACTTTTGCATCTGATTAAACAACGCATTTGAATATATGTTTTACATACATTTAACCTTGTTCGTAGTTCTCTTACGAATAAACTGCTTTTGTTATCTGTTCTGACACTGTATATCAAATACACCAGAATTGTTAGAATGAAGACGGGTTTGTTAGTGTGAACATTTTGATTTTACCTTGAATATATATCTATACTTATTTCTGTTTTATTTTATAAAATGTGTTCTATAATAGTTAATTTCAGTATGCATACATGTGTTAATAGTGTCGATTTCTGTCTGTTTAGGATTTGTCTGGGCAGAATGTAAACAACTCTGGGAAGAAGGACTTAAAGCTTACAGTAGACAATGGTGGAATCTAATGGACTTTATAATGTTATCGTTATACCTAGCTACCTTTTCTCTCCGTTCGGTGGCATATGTGCTAATAGAATCTAATCAATATGGCCTCCGTGAAATGCCACGAAAGGACTGGCCGTCGATGGACCCAACATTGATTGCAGAGGGTCTATTTGCAGTTGCCAATGCCTTTAGCTTTTCTCGCATTATCTTTTTGTTCCAAGCAAATCAGCATCTTGGGCCAATACAAATATCCCTTGGTTGTATGCTAATTGACATTGTTAAATTTTTGTTCATATTCCTAATTGTGATGACGTCATTCGTTTGTGGATTACATCAGCTTTATTACTACTACAACGGAAGTAGAACACAAACTACTGCAGACTCATTCTATTCGTAGGTTTATTTACATTACTGTTTATTTTTAGTTATCAAGAGGATAAGATCCAAAATAGCTTTTGCCGGCTTACTAAATAAAGATTATTATGTTGCTCTTTGCGCGTCATGTCCGGTATCAAACAGTGACTCCTCTATGTTAAAAACAACTTCATTGCGTTTGTTGTTATTGTTCTCTGGTTGATTCAGGATAAGACATAGACAAAAGCTTATTATATTAGTTTCATCAAGTGTTTTCTATAAACATGTAGATATCTAAATTATTGCACACGACACGTTGTTTTGTAATTGTCATCGGGTATGTTGTTGTTGTTGTTGTCTTGTAGATTCCTCCGATGACTTCGGAGCACCCTGTTAATTTAAACAGGTTAATTAAATGTCATATTCGGTATTGGTGGGAAAATAAATTTCAAGTAAAGTTTCCGGCCAATTATGGTCACAATCGAGTTTAAATGTTCAAATGTTCACTGCCCTATTATTATGGATATCGAATATAAGATTGCGGCTTATCTCCTCTATATCTGCTATAATGTCACTATGATCGCCTAGAATGTCACTAACTCTGGTTTTGGAGCTATCCATTAAACACTGCATGAGGATTTCGGTGTTACTCATTATCTCATCAACTGTATCCCTGCTATAGTGACTAGCCATTAAGTGTCTTAGGGTGGCGAGATGTTTTTCGCGAATGTGTGCATGTATGATTAAAGTCAAAATAGGCAAAGTAAATCCCGACCTCTTTTAGATTTATGAAATGATTCTTCAGTTAAAAAATGAAGTCTTGTTTAATCTAACAAATCAATACAAATCTATTGCTATTATTTTGCAGTTTAAACGTTTAAAATTCAGTGATGTCTGTTTCTGAAATTATCGAAATCGTGTCCAATTTTTTTGACATCGGTGACCGATCTGATATCGATATCATTGCTGCCGTTAACGTCTCATATAAAAATATGACATTGCTAGATTTATATCTGTATAATGTGCATGGTCAAGTCCGTTGAATTCTGGCAATAAGCCCAACATCTCGCCTCCCGATATCTTCCTTATGTGTTAAGGTTTTCAGACCCATACCCATGTCGGGAAGCTACAACGGCATATTCTGGATGTTCTTAGATCTCATACACAGCGACAAAGAAAATGGGGTGCAAACGAGGAGGACTAATTGTAACTTAGATTGACATATTAGAAGAATAAGATATAACACCAACGATGCCAGCGATTATGTTTAAGCGAAATAACACAGGGCATGTATCTTAATCAATCTCGACCGATGATAAGATGTGTAATCTAAATTGCCGTGACGTTTTACTTTTTAGCGTCAAACTGTTTCCTTTCTTCTTCTTCTTTTTTTATGGATTTATAATTCCAGTATATGTCCATACAATTTTCTTTCATCAAAGTATAACGGTTTTTATTTTCTGTTCATATAATTGTTGAAGCTAATAAAAATGTATTCCTTATGTCATTATAATGGATTTAAAACCGACTTGATGCATACATGTCTTTTTTCCAGACTGGGTGAGAGTTACGTAACTTTGTACTGGTCCCTGTTTGGTTTGGTTACACTGAAGGATATCAGTATACCAAACGGTCAGTCATTTACATCTTTGATTGGTATGGTTTTGTTCATGGCTTTCCATTTTATGGCAGTCATAATGCTTATCAACATGCTGATAGCCATGATGTCCAACTCTTACCAAAATATAGAGGTAGGTTATTGTTCTAAACTTGCCATATTTGATGATGTTTTGGCCATGTTTGAATCATTGTGTTAAATACCTTGAAAATTATATTAGACTTTTTTTTATCGCAAAAAATCATATTAGATTTTTCGTGATCGCATGCTAGTTGGATTTACATCTACCTGTGCAATCAGTGCCTATCACCACTCAAGATGTAAAGTTCGAATCCCGCTCATGGTGAGATGTACTCGATACAACATTATGTGATCAAGTTTGTCAGTGACTTGTGGCAGGTTGGTGGTTTTCTCCGGGTATCACTAAAACTGGAATCTAGTAAACAGATGCTTGTATTTAATTAACATACTAAATCATTATGTAAATTAAACGTGCACAAATAAAATAAGAGAAGAAGAAACTGACATTGTAAACAGTATAATTCCTAATTTCTAGTTTATTATAGTAGACTTATTTGGATCCATACAGGTTGGGCAAAAACAAACACTATGCAATTATATTTGCTGCTTCTTCTACGGAGCACGTGATTTTAAGGTATTAGGGTAAGGCCTGTATTCAGTATAATATGTACGACATATATGTACGTGGATTGTTATTCTAGTGGGTCAGCACTGCAAACTCCAACACAGCACGTTGGTCTAGTAGAAAATGGACATCAACATCATCATTACTATCTAATCAAAATAACTCACCATGATAAAGCTGACAAATAACTCACAAGGATAAAGCTGACAAATAACTCACTATGTTAAAGCTGACAAATAACTCACCATGATAAAGCTGACAAATAACTCACCATGATAAAGTTGACAAATAACTCACCATGATAAAGCTGACAGATAACGCATCATGATAAAGCTGACAAATAACAACTCACTAAGATAAAGCTGACAAATAACTCGCCATGATAAAGCTGACAGATAACGCATCATGATAAAGCTGACAAATAACAACTCGCCATGATAAAGCTGACAAATAACTCACCATGATAAAGCTGACAAATAACTCACCATGATAAAGCTGACAAATAACTCACCATGATAAAGCTGATAAATAACTCACCATGATAAAGCTGACAAATAACTCATCATGATAAAGCTGACAAATAACTCACCATGATAAAGCTGACAAATAACTCACCATGATAAAGCTGACAAATAACTCACCATGATAAAGCTGACAAATAACAACTCACCATGATAAAGCTGATAAATAACTCACCATGATAAAGTTGACAAATAACTCACCATGATAAAGCTGACAGATAACGCATCATGATAAAGCTGACAAATAACAACTCACCATGATAAAGCTGACAAATAGCTCACCATGATAAAGCTGACAAATAACTCACCATGATAAAGCTGATAAGTAACTCACCATGATAAAGCTGACAAATAACTCACCATGATAAAGCTGACAAATAACTCACAAGGATAAAGCTGACAAATAACTCACTATGTTAAAGCTGACAAATAACTCACCATGATAAAGCTGACAAATAACTCACCATGATAAAGTTGACAAATAACTCACCATGATAAAGCTGACAGATAACGCATCATGATAAAGCTGACAAATAACAACTCACTAAGATAAAGCTGACAAATAACTCGCCATGATAAAGCTGACAGATAACGCATCATGATAAAGCTGACAAATAACAACTCGCCATGATAAAGCTGACAAATAACTCACCATGATAAAGCTGACAAATAACTCACCATGATAAAGCTGACAAATAACTCACCATGATAAAGCTGATAAATAACTCACCATGATAAAGCTGACAAATAACTCATCATGATAAAGCTGACAAATAACTCACCATGATAAAGCTGACAAATAACTCACCATGATAAAGCTGACAAATAACTCACCATGATAAAGCTGACAAATAACAACTCACCATGATAAAGCTGATAAATAACTCACCATGATAAAGTTGACAAATAACTCACCATGATAAAGCTGACAGATAACGCATCATGATAAAGCTGACAAATAACAACTCACCATGATAAAGCTGACAAATAGCTCACCATGATAAAGGTGACAAATAACTCACCATGATAAAGCTGATAAGTAACTCACCATGATAAAGCTGACAAATAACTCACCATGATAAAGCTGACAAATAACTCACCATGATAAAGCTGACAAATAACTCACCATGATAAAGCTGACAAATAACTCACCATGATAAAGTTGACAAATAACTCACCATGATAAAGTTGGCAGATAAGCATCATGATAAAGCTGACAAATAACAACTCGCCATGATAAAGCTGACAAATAACTCACCATGATAGAGCTGACAAATAACTCACCATGATAAAGCTGACAAATAACTCACCATGATAAAGCTGACAGATAACCCATCATGATAAAGTTGACAAATAACTCACCATGATAAAGCTGACAAATAACTCACCATGATAAAGCTGACAAATAACAACTCACCATGATAAAGCTGACAAATAACTCACCATGATAAAGCTGACAAATAACAACTCACCATGATAAAGCTGACAAATAACTCACCATGATAAAGCTGACAAATAACTCACCATGATAAAGCTGACGGATAACCCATCATGATAAAGTTGACAAATAACAACTCACCATGATAAAGCTGATAAATAACTCACCATGATAAAGTTGACAAATAACTCACCATGATAAAGCTGACAAATAACTCACCATGATAAAGCTGACAAATAACTCACCATGATAAAGCTGACAAATAACAACTCACCATGATAAAGCTGATAAATAACTCACCATGATAAAGTTGACAAATAACTCACCATGATAAAGCTGACAAATAACTCACCATGATAAAGCTGACAAATTGCTCACTTGGCGTTAGACAACACTCATTCACTCACTCGTTTTATTTAGAACTTCTTCTATCTACTTTCATATAAGATATTGTTATATAATTATGTGTAATTATTTCATATTTGTTGCTAATAATTAAAACGTAGATTAAAATAAAAAAATATCAGCATTACAATTGATAATACTTTACAGAATCATGCAGATATGGAGTGGAAATTTGCTAGATCTAAACTGTGGATGTCGTATTTTGATGAAGGGTCAACTCTCCCACCGCCCTTTAATCTCATTGTCAGTCCAAAGTCTATCTACTACTTTCTACGACAAGGGAAAAGTTATTTTAATGCCTGCTTTAGACAGAAATCAAAGGTTAAAAAACGGACGAATCGATCAGCATCTACTGGAACTATAAAAGTAAGCAATTATTAAAAAGTATTTAACTTTGAATGATGGAACGCCGCTATATAGCTGAAATACTGTTAAAGTTGGCGCTAAACACCAATCAATCAATTGAATGATGGAAGAGATATTCCATGCCATGCGTTTGAATACCAAGATTGTACTCAAGGGGAAGTAATTCAGTATTGTAGAATGTATTTTATGCACATTTACTCAATTGTTTTGCACTTCCATCCTCATACGTACTATTTTGCAGCATGTGTTGTTTTAGTACCAATATGCAACCCTGTTGAAGAAAACCATTATCTACACTAGGAATGATATATACATGTTACATGCACATTGTGTTTGTACAACTAATTGTATCAGGACGAGTATGATGTTTTGATTGTCTGTTGCGCGTTGCCTTGGCGTCGAGTAATGCGGATTATCACAAAAGACGAGTAGTGATGCGAATTATCACAAAGAACGAGTAGTGATGCGGATTATCACAACAGACGGGCCTTGATACATATAGTGGTATAAACACAATGGTTGCATGATATGTTTATCTATGTGATGTCTGAGTAAAATGAACCAATAGGCATTAGAGTAATTAGGTAAATATTTGGCCAATATGAATTTTAGCCAAGTTATGTCTAGTACATTGAAGAATTTGAATAGTACAAGAACTATTACACAGATGTGGCTTAAATGTTAAGAGAAGTATGAAGATACCAAAGGAGTAATCAGAAGATACCAAAGGGGTAATCAGCATATACCAAAGGGGTAATCAGAATATACCAAAGGGGTAATCAGAAGATACCAAAAGGGTAATCAGAAGATACCAAAGGGGTAATCAGAATATACCAAATGGGTAATCAGAAGATACCAAAGAGGTAATCAGAATATACCAAAGGGGTAATCAGAAGATACCAAAGAGGTAATCAGAAGATACCAAAGGGGTAATCAGAAGATACCAAAGGGGTAATCAGAATATACCAAAGGGGTAATCAGAAGATACCAAAGGGGTAATCAGAAGATACCAAAGAGGTAATCAGAAGATACCAAAGGGGTAATCAGAAGATACCAAAGGGGTAATCAGAATATACCAAAGGGGTAATCAGAATATACCAAAGGGGTAATCAGAATATACCAAAGGGGTAATCAGAAGATACCAAAGAGGTAATCAGAAGATACCAAAGGGGTAATCAGAAGATACCAAAGGGGTAATCAGAAGATACCAAAGGGGTAATCAGAAGATACCAAAGGGGTAATCAGAAGATACCAAAGAGGTAATCAGAAGATACCAAAAGGGTAATCAGAAGATACCAAAGGGGTAATCAGAATATACCAAAGGGGTAATCAGAAGATACCAAAGAGGTAATCAGAAGATACCAAAAGGGTAATCAGAAGATACCAAAGGGGTAATCAGAATATACCAAATGGGTAATCAGAAGATACCAAAGAGGTAATCAGAATATACCAAAGGGGTAATCAGAAGATACCAAAGAGGTAATCAGAAGATACCAAAGGGGTAATCAGAAGATACCAAAGGGGTAATCAGAATATACCAAAGGGGTAATCAGAAGATACCAAAGGGGTAATCAGAAGATACCAAAGAGGTAATCAGAAGATACCAAAGGGGTAATCAGAAGATACCAAAGGGGTAATCAGAATATACCAAAGGGGTAATCAGAATATACCAAAGGGGTAATCAGAATATACCAAAGGGGTAATCAGAAGATACCAAAGAGGTAATCAGAAGATACCAAAGGGGTAATCAGAAGATACCAAAGGGGTAATCAGAAGATACCAAAGGGGTAATCAGAAGATACCAAAGGGGTAATCAGAATATACCAAAGGGGTAATCAGAAGATACCAAAGAGGTAATCAGAAGATATCAAAGGGGTAATCAGAAGATACCAAAGGGGTAATCAGAATATACCAAAGAGGTAATCAGAAGATACCAAAGGGGTAATCAGAAGATACCAAAGGGGTAATCAGAAGATGCCAAAGGGGTAATCAGAATATACCAAAGGGGTAATCAGAATATACCAAAGGGGTAATCAGAAGATACCAAAGAGGTAATCAGAAGATACCAAAGGGGTAATCAGAAGATACCAAAGGGGTAATCAGAATATACCAAAGAGGTAATCAGAAGATACCAAAGAGGTAATCAGAAGATACCAAAGGGGTAATCAGAATATACCAAAGGGGTAATCAGAAGATACCAAAGGGGTAATCAGAATATACCAAAGGAGTAATCAGAATATACCAAAGAGGTAATCAGAATATACCAAAGGGGTAACCAGAAGATACCAAAGGGGTAATCAGAATATACCAAAGGGGTAATCAGAATATACCAAAGGGGTAATCAGAAGATACCAAAGAGGTAATCAGAAGATACCAAAGGGGTAATCAGAAGATACCAAAGGGGTAATCAGAATATACCAAAGAGGTAATCAGAAGATACCAAAGAGGTAATCAGAAGATACCAAAGGGGTAATCAGAAGATACCAAAGGGGTAATCAGAAGATACCAAAGGGGTAATCAGAAGATACCAAAGGGGTAATCAGAATATACCAAAGAGGTAATCAGAAGATACCAAAGAGGTAATCAGAAGATACCAAAGGGGTAATCAGAATATACCAAAGAGGTAATCAGAATATACCAAAGAGGTAATCAGAAGATACCAAAGAGGTAATCAGAAGATACCAAAGGGGTAATCAGAAGATACCAAAGGGGTAACCAGAAGATACCAAAGGGGTAATCAGAATATACCAAAGAGGTAACCAGAATATACCAAAGGGGTAATCAGAAGCCGTATATCTAAGAACAATATAATGGCCAAAAGAAAAAGAACAAAAGGACGAACAATAATCTACAAAACACAGCACAGAACATATGTTTTCATCCTGTAAATCAACAGAGCAGGGGTGCGTTCAACATCGTAGCTGCTAGGTTGAGCTACGTAGAAACATCCTATTGAACGGAAAGCTAGCCTAGCCGCTACATAGCTCTAGCTAGCATAAACAATGTCTGCTAGCTTTTGAATCCAAGATGGCGGCTAAAACTAAATTTAATTTCGTAAGGTAAAAATAGTGGCATTGCAGGAAGTGGCAACGCTTTTAATACGGATGATAATTTATTAAGGTAACTAGACAAATACGATTAGCTAAAATGTTCCAAGAAATTATTCTATATGATTGGCGCCATATTTGTTAGCACTGCTACGTAGCTAATCGTTCAATAACGTCATGGCTAGTTTACCTAGCAGCTAGGCTAGCTGCTACGATATTGAACGCAACCCAGGCTTTTCGTAAATTAATGTTCGTGTTTTGTTATTTTAGATATTATCCATAGAGTTTGTGATAATATATGTAAGACTCAGATCGACGTCCAGTCTCTAATCGACGTTCAATCCTCAAATCGGCGTCCAATTCTCAAATATGTGGCCGTTTTTCACTTTCTCAAATCGACGTCCAATGACGTCACTGACGTATACTTCAAATGACATCACACCCGTTATGGAATGTTTTTGAAGCAATGATGGAGAAGGGACAAGACCAGACTCCAGATGAGGGGTTCTTGATTACAAAAATGCCTATGTATTTTATAGTTACTGTAGATAAAATCATATCGTGTTTAGGAGTACTTTTACTTTAGTGGACCTAACCACAACCTTAACCCTAACCCTAACCTTAAACCTAACCCTAACCCTAACAACCTAACCCTAACCTTAACCCTAAACCCAACTCCAACCTTAACCTTAACCCTAACCCTAACCTTAACCTTAATCATAACCCTAACCTTAACCCTAAGTCTAACCATAACCTTTACCCTTACCCTAAACTTAAACCTAACCCTTTTGTTGTCATATCCGCATGGTAGCAAAATGAAAGGTTATGGGTCATGCGCTTTGATTATTATTATATATATCTTTATTTCTCAAACTGACAGTCCATATTTATATATCTAATAAATTTACATAGTTTTTGCAGGATTGGTTTCCGTTCACTAGACATTAAATGTTTGAATTTTATAATATTGGAACGTTCAATTAGATGTTTGGAAGTAGTGAAGTACGTTTTTCGCTTAAATTAGTACATTCAAATATGTAATGATATTCGTCTCCAATTTGATTCTTTTGACAAAGTTCGCAATAGCGATTTTCCCTCGGAATATTACTCCATCTTCCCTTTTCTATATTACAATATTTGACTTCCGTGGTCCGCCAAAGTAGATTCTACCCCTATTGATCATATCAAAGAATGGGAAAATGCTTAAAAAAAACACGCAAAACAAAAAAAACAAAAAAAACTACTTTAAGGGGATATTGTCTACCAGCTGCGTAATTTTTTCATACCCAAAATTATTGTCGATTTCCGTACTGACCTTCATAAAATGAAGATTAAACACCGAATTATTGATGAATACGCTCCGAAACGTTGTTTTTTCGACTAAAAAAGCTGACCATC
The DNA here is from genome assembly GCA_963680875.1 of Bathymodiolus brooksi. Classification (NCBI taxonomy): domain Eukaryota; kingdom Metazoa; phylum Mollusca; class Bivalvia; order Mytilida; family Modiolidae; genus Bathymodiolus; species Bathymodiolus brooksi. The sequence goes on from OY804582.1 coordinate 118,675,366, forward strand.
GTTACCGGAAGCTAATTAATTATGCACTGACCTGGGCGAGGCCAACTCTATTTATTTATCTATTTTTATGTCAGTAGCCCGGATGCTGCAGCATGGATATTGAGGTAAGTTTCTATAAAAGTTGAGGAAAAAAGCTATTTGCGAATCGATTGTATCTAAAAGACGTAGAATAAATAATTTCTGTATCAGGAATAGATTTCCTTTGATGAAAACTACATGCCTTAACAGATTCAGCCGATATTTCCACGATAACCATTGAAAACATGCCAGGAGGCACCCTATGGGGACAAGCTCAACTACGTATTTTCGATCGGAAATTTTTGCCGGCGTTAAAAATAACTAAATTAGTTTTTTTCTTCTTATAAGTTATGAAGTTGTTTCCCGAGATTTTGATACACGTGTTAAATTAATTTATTTTAGCCAGTTTACCGACAATATGAAAACAGAATACATGTAGAACACAGTGAAATACATGTCTGATGAAAACGAATGACGTAGCCAGTGTTGTTTTATTTGTTAATTGACTGGAAAGTTTCAGAGAAATTTGGGCTGGATTAGAAACAAAAGAGACCTTACTTCTAGTTCCACAAGACAGTTGCTGCAAAATAATATGGGACTGACCATTTACCTTGAAGGGGGCTATGTCACGTTTTTTCGCCGTAGAAATGTTTTTTTCAGACGCCACAGAAATCATATTTTCTTATTTTCCGGCGAAGTGCCAATCTAATTAAAACAAGGTGAACTGTGATCTAATGCTCACTTATGATACCCCTGCCACTTCCCATGATATGGGGTACCTATATGAAGCTTGTGACCAAATACCAGATTTCTGCCATCATTAGTTGTTGAGAAAAATGTGCATATATGTTCAATGTGGATAAAAACCAACTAAGTCGGCAAACAGGAAGTAGGAATCTGATGGTTCCAAAAACGCTTCCCACGATATGGCATACCTATGTGAAGCTTGTGACTAAATATCAGATTTCTGCCAACAATAGTTGCTGAGAAAAATGTGACGAAAAATATTTTGGAAGGACGGACGGACAGAGGTAAAACAGTATACCCCCCCTCCCCCTTCGGGGACCGGGGGTATAATTAGATCTAAAATAGGGAGCAAGCGCGTAGATCTAATTTTAATTAGATTGGCGAAGTGCTGGAATAATTTTTTTTCTTCAAAATTTTGTATATGATTATACTGTGAAAATGTCAAGTCAGAATATATTTTTTTCTCCTGTCCAGCCAAATTTTTTTCTTCAAGATTCAGAATCAAAATAATTTTTAGGAAAAAAAACATAAAATTAAAATTGAATAGCTTGAGGGGTAAATTGATAAAAAAAAATTGCAAGACCAAAATGGTTCTCCCATATACCAACAAAAAACGAAATAAAACTGTGGTCATAAGAAAGTCCCACGAGAAAATCTTTCCTTCCAAAATAAGACTTTTTTTTATTTCTCTAAACTGAATTTGTGCAAACTATTTCACTTATAATGAATTATATTTCTTTTTTAAATAGAGCTCATTTTTCTAGACGAATGTATAACCATCTGTCTTTACTCTGTTTTTATTAAATCTCTTGTCTTTATTACAGGACTTTGATCGGATTGTCCTTGATGAGGCAGTGTTGGGGGTTGCTAGAATGTTTCGAGAGGAACTTGTAGTAATGCCCCATGATGAGGATTACAACAGATCCAATAGGTATGCAGCCTACCGCCAGTATACCATTTGGGCACATGGCCGACTTGGAGCTGGGGTCAGACGTGTGATCCCAAGCTGTTGTACTTGGAAAATTAGGGACAAGTATCCTGATCTATATGGACAGTACAAGGGTTTCATTCCTAGACGATTTAATTAAAACTTGTTCATGAAATATTTTGTATTTTATCCCATATACCCTATAATGATAAAGTTTACCACTTGCTTCCCTATGGTCGGTGGTTGTCCGGGTACTCTGGCTTCCTCCACCACTAAAACTGGTCGCCATGATATAGCTGAAATATTGCTGAAAGTGGCGTTAAAACACCAAAAATAAAAAATAAATCAACCCTAATGAGTTGTTAATTTCACAAGTTGGTCAGTTGGAATTGTAAATTTAATTTGAAAGTTTTGCCATCTTATTATTTTTTGTTCTATCAGCACTGACAATTTCTTCTAAAATGGACTGACAGTCTTTTATATAATTCAAAACCAAACTTGGCAGAGATGTTTTCTATGAGGTCCTACACAAGAGTTGTTACTTTTGTGCAGATTCGTCAAAAAACATAGCCACCATGTGACTTTGAAAATTCTGATTGGTCGATTTTCAAGAAACTTCTTCTCAAGAACCACTGAAAGGATTGAATTGAAATCTGGTATATATGTTCCTATGAATGTCTTTAACATGTGTTGTTACTGTTTGCACCATTTGAAAATTCAAAATGGCCACCAGCTATCATTATTGTGCATTGGACAATTTGTAATGGCCATTATCCTGACTTGGGTACTTTTCTGCTCTAAATGTGCAGAACTTCTGTTAGACCAGGAAAAACAAAGAGTGACAATCTAAATTTATTTTATGCGACAATATAGTCAATTGTTTTGTCTTGGTCTTCAAATCTGGATTTCTGAGATGCTACAATATCATCCCGAGTTGGAGGTTGTGGAATTGGTGCAAGATGGACCGAGATTCTTCTGGGATCATCTACTTCCAACTGCACATGTTAATTCATTCCTTCATTATCTTGCTGTCTCATACAAATGATGACCCTTAATAGTCTTGGAACATAGGAATATGACTTGTCAGCTTTAACAGGATGCACAGACCATCTAGCTGTCTTTTTGTTGTAACTTCTCTGCCACCTGAAGTAGAAAAATACATACAATGTAATTCACAAGAATAAAACAATAGAATTGAGATTATGTTCTATGGAGCCCTAACTTTCAATTCAAGATGAATATCTCGAATGTATAGTGAATGACAAACTAAACATATCATTACAAGTCCACTTTATGAAGGATTTGAGTGATTTGTAGACAGATTTTAGGTTGTGGTCATCCCTCAAGAAGTTCTACGGCAGGCATCACGAGCTGGTCAATGGTTACAGGGTGTCTGTTACTCAAATCAGACCTGATCTTCATTTGTTGTTGATGTCTTTCCCTTCATCGGATGGGGCTTCTACCGGACTTGACCATGGACAACACAGCGGGTTTGCGACTTTCAATTGACCCTTCTGAAGCCTATGATCAAATATCAGATTGCTGCCATAAATAATTACTGAGAAAAATGTTATGAACATCTTGGGACGAACGGATGGACAGAGGTAAAACAGTATAGTACCCCCCCCCTTTCCAGTGGAGCGGGGGTATAATAAAGCTCCTATGACATATGATCATGCATGGTTCTGTTATTAGGACAAAATTTCAAGTATGTAAGTTACAACTGAAACATATGAAATTAACATGACAAACCTTAGAGTGAAGTTGAGGCTAGGTTCAAAATCTCCATCGTCAGAATCATCACCAACATCACTGCCCTCTTCAGTAATATCTATTGAGAGACTGTAAGAATAAAAAATAATTGTTTATTACAGTGTATGTGTATAATATCGAAACAAATTTTGCTATATGGTTCTGATGTGCAGCTGTATAACGAAAAAGCTTTTCAAAATAATATTAAATCTATATACATGTATCCAGCACACATCTACACAACCCAATATAAAGAAACAAAATTACATCAAAGTTCCAGGAAAAAATTTGGTGCGCCAGATGTGCGTCAATTCTGTCCCAGTTTGGTTTCATTCCCGTAAGTAGCTAAAGAGGACTGGCCATTTCAGCTTGTGGATTGATGAAAATGTAACGATGACGCAGAAGCCAACATGACCCCTATATAATATAGCTACTAGTAGTATCACTATGCAAGCCACAATAATTAATAGGAAACTGTTATACGAGTGACTGTGTTGAACAATATTGACAATGTTACCTATAAACATAATGTAGAATATGTCTAATCTTTAACAAAATGAACATACTCAAATGGGTTCACAAATGAACTCGATTTCTCCAGTTTCATCCGTTTCGTTGAAATGTGATGGCTGCTCATTTCTTCTACTCTAGAATTACCTTGGTCAGAATATCTAAATCAAAAGTACAAATATCAATCACTACAAAATCACATTTGTCTGAAATTACCAGTTTTTGTAGTAATTTGCCTAAAAAATTTAGATAATTTTACAAAAACCTGCAAGATTTTAACACAGACATGGGCCATCGGTCTACTGTTAAATTCACACACTGTGAAACATGCAAATTGCTATGGATCTTCACATTATTTCTTAAAAATCTTGTTTATAAATCATACTTACAAGATCCAAACTAAACAAGGGCAAAGCGTGGCGTATCCCCTTGCCTAAAAATTTGACCCGGTGACCTTGACCTTTGACTTTGAAAATCAATAGGGTTCCAGATTCTCTTAAAGACTAAGTATGTACCAAGTTTGGTCAAAATCCATTGAAGGATGTTGATTCTAGAGTGTTCACAAGGATGTTACGTGGTAAAATTTTGACCCGGTTATCTTGACCTTTGACCTATAAGGCTATGACCTTGAAAATCAATAAGGTTTTGGTATCTTAAGGACTAAGTATGTACCAAGTCTTGTCAAAAATCCATTGAAGGATGTCGATTCTAGTGTTCACAAGGATGTTATGCAGTAAACATTTTAGGCTGTGACCTTGATCTTTGACATACGACCTTGAAATCAATAGGGTTCCAGATTCTCTTAAGGACTAAGTATGTACCAAGTTTGGTCAAAATCCATTGAAGGATGTTGATTCTAGAGTGTTCACAAGGATGTGACGGACGGACGGTAGCGTTACTATATCCCTTGGCAACTTCGTTGGCGAGGGGATAAAAAGCAGTTCAAATGACAATTCTTTAAATAGAAAGCCTTTATATGAAAAAAACATATTGATTTCCCTCTATCATGTCTATGTTGATAATTCTAAGATAGTAAAGTATAATTTTGGCTCCCTGAACTAAAAATTATGTACAAAATTGTTGAAATGTAGTAAAAAACTAGTTAATGTAATGTATTTAGAATAGTCAAGAAATAAACTTGGTTTGCATAAGGAAATTGAAAACGATTTTCATTTAGTCATAGTCTAAAATATGCAGTTCAGGACATTTCAGTAAAATTTTATAGTCACATATATAGAAAAGTTTCTGAAACTTGCAAATTTCTATGGATCTTCATATTATTTTTTAAAAACCTTGTTTATGTATCATACTTACAGGATCCAAACTAAAAATGCTACTGAAATGACACTTATTTAAATGGAAAGCTTTTTATATAAAAGATACATACTGATTTTCCACTATGGTGATAATTCACAGACAGGAAGATATAATTTTGGCTCCCATAACAAAGTGTTATGTTCAAACTTATTGAAAAGTACTTTTAACCTTATTTATGTAATGTATTTCCAGTACCCAAGATATAAACTTGTTTGCATAAAGGAATTGAAAATGATTTTCATTTAGCCATGGTCTAAAATATGCATTTTAGGACATTTCTGAAATTTTCAGTAAAATTTTGTAGTCATATATAAAAAAAAGTTCTGAAACTTGAAAATTTCAATGGATATTCATATCATTTCTTCAAAACCTTGTTTATAATTATATATTATACTTACAGGATCCAAACTAAAAGTGCAATTGAAATGAAGCTTCTTTAAATAGAAAGCTTTTATTTGAAAAATACATACTGATTTTCCATTATAGTGATAATTCGCAGAAAATAAGGTATATACTTTTGGTTCCCAAAACTAAGTTTCATGTCCAAGTTGTTGAAATTTGATAAAATTAAAAGCCTAATTATATCAAAGAAATAAATTTGCTTGAATAAAAAGAACTTTATAGGGTTTTCATTAAGCCATGTACAGTTTTAATTCTTGCATTAAAAATGAATTGATTCGATTTTTTTTTTTAAATTGATAATAATAAACTGCATTGTCATTGATATCATTTTTGCACTCCCATTTCCCTTTTGCTGGCCTCTTAAAATTTGTGTTTGTTTACCTCGCAAATACGGCCGTTTTATGCTACTCATTGACAATAATTTGCTGTTGCCAGGTGCAAAATTACATATATTGATTAATATCTACCGAAAATGATCATAGGCATCATCATAAATTCATAAAATATGAAAAACGATTGAGAAAAGAAGGCAACATGCTCGGCTTACCTATCAACAATAATCAAGCACTTCCTTGAGTTCGCTCCATCCAACGGCAACTGATCCCCTACATATATCCTGCATTTGTTCCATTTGGAAAATACTTCACTTCTATTCCTCTTTATCTCTGAATCCGTCAAAGTCCGCTCTCTTCCACGCGTTGACAGTTTCTCTTTTGCCCAAGAACCACATGTTGTTTATTGTTTCTAAACAGTGCGCATGCTCAAGACGTGTTCGCATAGAAGGCCATATGAACAGATTTGAATATTGTCATCCGGACAATAATTCTGATAACGATAGTTTTGGGTCTTTTTCGTATCTTTTGCAACATAACTCGGTGTTAATCTTCATTTTATGAAGGTCAGTACGGAAATCGACAATAATTTTGGGTATGAAAAAATTACGCAGCTGGTAGACAATATCCCTTTAAGTAACAGATAAAAAAAAACACGCAAAACAAAGCTGTCGTTACAATTATTTTTGATGGCAAATTTTGATCGTGTAAACGGGCCTATAGATATGAGAGTTTGGAAAGGACGCCGATTTGAGAATATCCTAAAATTGGACCGTGATTTGAGATAATGACGTCAGTGGACGCCGATTTGAGGAGTGATTAGAGACTGGACGTCGATCTGAGTCTATCATATATATACCACAATTCGTAGTATGATTGTAAAACATAATTCTTGAAAACTTATGTAGACATTAAGATATCTTACCCCCACACAAATATAGGACAAATATAAATATTATATAGATATCGATGAAATACCGTGATTTCCGTGTTAAATAAAAACGATAATTTCACTAGTGAAATTACCATTTTTATTTCACTCTCGCTATATTTCGCGCCATTTCGTTGTCGACGTCATATGAAGACTTCCAGTTTGAAACGTAATAATTAGACGTTATTTGGCTTCGTGTATGCTTCAATTTTGATCAAATTTAACTAAAATAATATTTCAAGGTAAGCATTTTAATTATTTCATTGTCGTGGATGGGTGGCGCCATGTTATTTGAAGTGATACACATTATAGTATATCCCTACGCTACACACGTAATATAGTGCAATTAAGCTAATTTTATATTATATTCGATTCGAAACATTTTTTTAATCTATATAATAAATACTATAACTAATTGACGAGTTTCATTATAAAAAATATGTCACTTATTTGGTCATTCGTGACATATTTTTGATAATGAAACTCGTCAATTAGTTATAGTATAAATATTAACTGATACTACGAATAACGATCAGCAAAGAAACTAAGCATAGAAACAACTAGTGACAGGTAAAAACCAAACAGGAAACTAAATTCATACTTCGAAATGGCAACTTGACCCAATTTTTATTTCGACGTTTTGATACATGCTAAAAGCGTATCTTTTTTGTTTATGGCTTTCGTGGTTTTACGGTACCAATGAAAACCACGAATTGACATTACTTGTTATCATTTACAAAAAGTCCGTATTTTATGCTTGAATATTTTCTATTTTTTTTTTAACAAAGACAGAAGATAGTAGTATTATTGTGAACAATAATGTAAGTAGATGGGCAGATTTAAAACACTCCTTGATGCACTATTTTTGGCACTTCCTTGTGTTTATGGTTAAGTATCATGGCGAGGAGTCTTGTGTTTTCATTGGATCTTTATTTAGAACAAAGAGTCGCGTAGGATTTGCAGATGTTATTATTTTAGATGTCATTTCTAAATTTCTACTAATTATATTAAGTTGTCTCATCGGAAAACACAAACATCTCTCGCCATTTGATGCGTCTTGCTGCTTTATTTTTAAATCCTTCATTGATTTCTACTGTCTAATTACAAGCCATGTTTCTACACAGACTTTTTATCTTTGAGTTTTCTTCTTCATGTCACTGCTTTATGGAATATATCGTTTACTTTACAAATCCATATTTCATTTTAGGAAAATAAAACGAATTCATTTGTATTTGATTTAGAACACTACAACAAAACAGCATGTCTAATCCACATACCACTGGGACAAACTATTTTCGTTCAACACAGAAAGGTTAAATTTTCAGCAATTGGCTAATTTTGATATACAGTGTATGAATGGTTCTGCTTAGACAGGTTTCGCTGTATTTGTAAAAAAAATATAATTTTTTCAGTTTATCAATTATTTTAGAGAGTTGTAGGTACTTATTGTTACTTTAAGCAATTGTTTATTTATATTGTGAAAAACAACGAAAATGGTAGGAAAGGGGGGAGTGGGGAAAGTTATAACGAATCAACTGATGAAATCTCCAGGTATGGGTAGATTATGATGGTTTTTATTATAGAAATATTCATCTTCTTTCTCTTGTGAAAAAGTATATTCTATGCTTAAATTAATACTAATAAGGATATAAATGTAAATGACAATAAGAGGAAATCCTACATGTATTTTTTGCTTAGAAATAAATTGAGATGAAGAAACGGTTTTCTTTGTGTTGTTCACACCTTGAACTACACCTTTAAATTAACAATGATGACAGGTTAAGAACGACAAAGGAGATGATATTATTTTTCCTATTGTAAACTTTCCATTTATATGTAGCAACATTTCAGCATCAACTGTATATGGAGTATATATATATCTGTTGATACGATGTTCCAGGGCTGTTGATTCCTATCATGATTTTCTTGATACAGGGTTGATGCTAACAAATATGTCACTGATTGGTTGTGCTGAAGTCGTCTGACAGTTTTGCGATCGCATCCACGACTTGGTTAACTGTTACGGAATATCTGTGTCTCTAATGACCATTTGTTCTGTTAGTCGTAATCACAATCCGGTCGTTTCCTCATTCGTTACTTATCATCGGGTTTGCAACGAGGATAATACGACCGGTGACACTAGTGGAACAGGAACTGCTTAGCTTCCGGAAGACCTGAGTTCAACCCCGGTGATTAGTAGGATTCGTTAGTTTTTTTCTGTGTAGTATTTTGTAGATCATTACTTGTCCTTTTATACTTTAAATTTTCGTTTGGCCATTGTATTGTCTGCCATTCTTCGATTTACGGCTTCTGATTACCCCGTTAATATCTTCAAACTTTTGTTCACACATATTACAATCACTGCATATCAAACCATTATTGTCATATTACAATGGTTCGTTGAATGGGTGTTTAATCATTTGTATTTTTTAAGTTGGACATTATTTGAATTTTCCAATGCTTTTTATCCTGGCTTATCTTCCGTGAAATCATGTTTTCCTAATTTCTCTTTCAGTTGCATGACAAACTGTGTGAAATGACATTTTAGTAATTAACTATAAAAATAATATACAATCATGAATAACAAAGACAACAAATGGTTATTAAGCTGAAATATATCGGGTTGTTGATAATAACTTTCATTTATATGTTTGCATATAACCAAAATGCATAGGCTATGTATAATTTGTCAAGTGAAAGTGTTATCTGCCTCTTAAAATACCAAATCCTATAATATTCATAATAAGAAACTACAAAACATATGTAGAAATAAAAATAAAAAACCAATATATTATCATTGCAGTCATATGCTAGTTTTTGTGGTTATTGTGTTCTAAAAAGATTAGTATATCAATAATTGTCAGTCTGGAGGGTTGTGTTCCAAAGCTTACCGGGTTATATACAATATTGGTCTGTTGACGGTAAATATAGAATTTATTTGACAAGGCTGAGAAACGGGGTGAAAGACGAGCTCGTTTCGCACCGAGTCAAATAAATTCTATATTTACCGTCAACAGACCAATATTGTATTTATCCTGCAATCCACGATGTCCTAAAAAATAATCTTAACTCGTAAAAATGCATTTTTTAATGCAACGGAATCCTCACTATTTGGCGTAGTAAAATACCAGAGTTCTCAAAAGGAAGTGAAATAACTTTATTTAAGTGAAGATTTATTGATTAAGGTGAAAATCTATATAGAAAATTGATAGTTTAGAACCTGAAATATATATATTTAATATGTTTTTCATAGATATGAAAACACATTAATTTAGCGATCATACGTCACATGCGGTCATACTTAAATACGCCTGTAGTAGTAACCAGGTAAATATATACGCCTGTGTGAAAAGGTATACGCCTGCAACTATATGGTTCACTTTTATTTTTATTTTTTTATATCAAATAATAAACATCCGATATATTCCTTTTACTAGTTTATATTAAAAAAAAATAAATAAAAAAGAACCATATAGTTGCAGGCGTCCACCTTTGTATGACACACAGGCGTATATATTTGCCTGGTTACTACTGCAGGCGTATTTAAGTATGACCCACACAGTTTGTAAACATGTGAAAGCAATACACACATACATGTATAGACGATTCGAGCATGTTTTAAGTAAACTAGGTAGAGTAGAGAAGACAGAAAGATTAATCTTTTATCTCAACAAACTGAACTGATTCACGGAAATGTATTTAACAACGATGTCAAACACTCAAATGCTCAGTTATTGGGATATTTAGTCATTTGTGAAAATTGTGTACACATTCACCATTTGTTATGGATGACCACGCCGTAAAACATAGAACTAATTTGACTTGACATATTTGTATTGGAACTGTAAAAAGGAACATCGGGATTGCTTCGACACGAAACATCAGAAGTGCTACTGGCTGTAGTCTGTAGAATTTGTGGAGGTTTTACGAGGTAAGTTTGCTGAAAAGCATTTCTGTTAGTTTCACTTTCAGTGTTGCTGAGGATGTTTGATATTTTCTTGTGTCTTTCCTCACTCAATGTTGAGTAATTATTAATAAATGCCACATTGTTATGCCCTGATATTTGCATAATATCTATCCCCTCCACATTGTTTTCTCTTAACTTCTGGACGGGATAAGATATTTTCTGGCACTGATTGATTAATGTCTAATTTGCAACTATCCTTCATTTTTTTCATGAGACTGGAAAGTTTTCTTTCATGCACTTTTCTACCTGTTTCTAAAGCTCGTACAAATAAATTATGTATTTTGCGACAATGCAAGTATATAAAGGAGGAGAAGCTAATACCAATCTTCTGGACTTTACATAGGTTTCAATAGAAAATTGGAATTTATTTTTATAGAATAAAATAAAACTTTCATATATACATGGTAAATTGAAGAAAATCAAAATAGAGATCCGATTTAGTGTCAACAAGCACCAGATATGATTTTAATTACTATATTTAACTTCTGTTTGTATATCATAATCAAATGAATTAATATGCATTGAACATGTATGTAGAATCCCCACCAACTATTTTCTTCATATCAAATTAGCTATTATTAAACCATAATCCATTGATTGGTAAATTACATAATGCAATGTCACTAAGGAACCAAGAATATTATGGACATAGGTGTTGTGACCAGAAAAATATTAGAGTGAAGGATATATTTTTCTGAAAAGGAACAATATTTACATGATAATGTTGGTTGTTGCGAGTAATGACTAATGTGCGAATATATTTTCTGAGTCGGATCATACAAAAATGCATTATGAAAGCTTGAAGTTTCAAATATTCAAACATTGCTAATTTAGTCTGCATTTTGTCCCTTTTTTCTTGTTATTTTATTAGTAAATATATAATAACATGTATTTTAATTATAATCAATGCTATATTAATGTCTTTCAGATGAATGGCTGGATTAATGGTTTAACAGTGTACAATGTACATGTGATGTTTGAAATAAGTGCAAAGACTATATATGAAAGAAATAATTGCATAAAAACCTATGAACGTTTAATAAAGATCTGATTAAACAAAGGACATTTTTCAAGAACTATCACTCAGTTGTTGCATACAGGCCAGGGGTATGTGAATCAGTTTCAAATGGAATTGCACAAAATAAAAAATGTACTGTAATCCTGATCAACAGTGAGTAGAATTTCAGCAGATAAAACACTAGTTTCAACTGACAAATCATACAACTTTGTTGGAATTTTGCAAAAGAAAAAAATGTTTTAAAAAAAGATGCAAAATGATTGGAGGAAGTGACTGAATACAATTATTCCAAATGGTTAAAACAAATTATATAGATATTTTGTGGTGTCATAAAGAATTCAGAATATAAAAAATTATCTATAATTTTAAAGTGACTTGATGCAATAGCAGGAATATGTGTTATTTTCACCTTGAAGAAATCTACTATCTGATTTGTTGAAGTAATTGATGTGAATTAATTGAACATTTAATATGAAGAAATTTTATAATAAAATATATGTAGTAATCTTATAGTTTGATGTTCAAACTGTACTGAGTTATTTAACCATATAAGTGTGTTTAGTAAAGATTGTGGTGTGTGACTGCCCAGAACGTTTCTGTTATAAAGGATGTTAATTTCCTCATCTGTTGGAGGGCATGCCCTCTTTGGTTTATTCCCTTTGTCCTGTAGTTTTAGTTGCTTTTGTTTTGTTTTCAAAGCTTCCCTGTCAAGTTATAAATGATTCGGATTTGTTTAAGATTTTTGTTTTGTTTTTTATTGACTTCTAGGATTTTTTTTATCGTAAAATATGTATAAAAAATATGAAATTTTAGAATTATTAGTTTCATTTTGTCGGTTTGTAAATTTACAAATAGTGAGAACGAAAACATTTATTAGAAAAAGACGACGTCGATTATTGACATTGGTTACGGTTAATATTTTAACTCCTTCACAGGAGAGCAAAAACACAAAAAAGTAGTTCCGGAATCTATGGGCGGGGCTTAAAAGTTTATTCGTAGGTTTAAAAGTTTATTCGTAGGCTTCAAAAGTTTATTAGTAGGCTACGAATAAAGCAAAAATTTATTCGTGTGGTATATTTGTACAGCAAATGTACTGATTGCAGGATAAAACAATATACAAGTATTGCTTTATATGAGGTGAACATCGAGAATTGTCAATCCGAGGGTGGTTGTTTACCCCGAGGGCTTTAGTCCAAGGCAAAACATCCAATTTTCTGATTACTTTTATATCGTTACAAATTATGTAAGGTATAATAATTAAATATTGTGGACCTGCTATATGGTATGTATGTGACGGTTTCTTTAAAAAAGATCAGTTAATGTCATGTAGAAGAAAAGTTTGAAGATACCAAATCAGAAGCTGTAAATCGAGGTTGGACAAACAATACAATGGTAAAGAGAATAAAGAAAAAAGGACAACCAACGATTTTCAAAATACTATGGAGAAAACTAAAGATTAAGCAACGGGAACCCCATTAAAAATACTATGGAGAAAACTAAAGATTAAGCAACGGGAACCCCATTAAAAATCGGGGGTGAACTCAGATACTCCAGAAAAGTTTTCTCCGATATACAGTATCCTATTTTATGTCAAAAGATTTAAAATTAAAAACGTTTTATTTGCTCACAATCTTTACAATAAATGATATATGTTTGTGTGTTTTTTTGTAGACTTAACAGTCTTAAACTAAATGTGTCTGTTTCATTTTCATCATTACAAAGTAAGCAAGCTATTTCCTTGTATAAATGTTTACAATTTCATTTACATAGTAACATATAACTTTAAATTTCAGTCTTTTTTAATCTTTAAGGAACACTTCTACATAAAACGACTGTAAAGTAGTTGTTTATTATATATATATATATATATGTTTGTTTCTCATTAAAACAAGTAAATGTAACCTTAACCGGTTTTGGCTATGTGTTATGGTTATTTGGTGTGTATATTGGATTAGTTGGCTTTTCATTCGTTTGATTATATTCATACCTGATAAAAGTAAATCAACAAACGTGTTGTGTGCACTAAATTAGATATCTACCTGTTTACTGGTTTTTTTTCTTCATTTTTTATTTTCATTATATATTTTATATATTTCTAGCTTTCACAATTTTTTAATATTATTACTAATGACCAGCTGTTTTTACCCCATTATTGATATCGTATAAATGTTATATTTGATCTATATCCAATAAATCTTATATATCACATATAGATTATTGTAATCTGAGAATTAATTTGAATCCAGTCGTTGTTTGCTTAATAAAACACACTTGATATGTATACTTTGTTTCCATCCTCTGATACAATAAAAACGTACATATCAAATTTAGTTCCCACGACACGTGTCTGGAATGACCTTAATCTTGTACCCTCAAATTCAAAAGATTGGAAAACCAAATAATTAAAAAATATCAACAGTTTGAGTTGCACGAGCGGCGTACTTTTTCTATATATTTTACTTTTCTTTGAGAATACACAGGAGTTGCTCATCTTTGAGTTTTCTGTGTTTTGTTTTTACTTTGTGTTGTCCCTCACCCTGTATCGTGTGTGCCCGGTGTTGCCGATGATCGTTCATTCTTGATTGCCCTGTATCGTGTGTGCCCGGTGTTGCCGATTTCTCTGGATCGTCCATTCTTGATTGCCCTGTATCGTGTGAGCCCGGTGTTGCCGATGATCGTTCATTCTTGATTGCCCTGTATCGTGTGTGACCGGTGTTGCCGATTTCTCTGGATCGTCCATTCTTGATTGCCCTGTATCGTGTGTGCCCGGTGTTGCCGATGATCGTTCATTCTTGATTGCCCGGTGTTGCCGATGATCGTTCATTCTTGATTGCCCTGTATCGTGTGTGCCCGGTGTTGCCGATTTCTCTGGATCGTCCATTCTTGATTGCCCTGTATCGTGTGTGCCCGGTGTTGCCGATGATCGTTCATTCTTGATTGCCCTGTATCGTGTGTGCCCGGTGTTGCCGATGATCGTTCATTCTTGATTGCCCTGTATCGTGTGTGCCCGGTGTTGCCGATTTCTCTGGATCGTCCATTCTTGATTGCCCTGTATCGTGTGTGCCCGGTGTTGCCGATGATCGTTCCTTCTTGATTGCCCTGTATCGTGTGTGCCCGGTGTTGCCGATGATCGTTCATTCCTGATTGCCCGGTGTTGCCGATGATCGTTCATTCTTGATTGCCCTGTATCGTGTGTGCCCGGTGTTGCCGATGATCGTTCGTTCTTGATTGCCCTGCATCGTGTGTGCCCGGTGTTGCTGATGATCGTTCATTCTTGATTGCCCTGTATCGTGTGTGCCCGGTGTTGCCGATGATCGTTCATTCTTGATTGCCCTGTATCGTGTGTGCCCGGTGTTGCCGATGATCGTTCATTCTTGATTGCCCTGCATCGTGTGTGCCCGGTGTTGCCGATGATCGTCCATTCTTGATTGCCCTGTATCGTGTGTGCCCGGTGTTGCCGATGATCGTTCATTCTTGATTGCCCCTCCTGTTTTCTCTAGTATTTATATGTTAATAAGGCATCAGAAGTTTATATGTTAATAAGGCATCAGAAGTTTCAAAGTAAAATTTAGGTTTATTAAAGAATTATATCAAACTGCAGGTAATTTCTCAAAGAAGTACACCTTGGTACAACTGGCATTTATTATAAATGACAAAATTATAAAGCAGTTTGAAATACACTTTCACAATCACATCCTCATAATAGTCAATTTATTAGATGTGTTTTAGATATACATAATGTTTTGGTTTATTGTTATTTTCAGCGGCCGAAATTTAATGGTGACTCCTACAAGGTCTCCCCGTCATATAGCCAACTCCATTATCAGGTAAAGATATCAACAGTAATTCCCTCTATTAGATTCGAAGATTCGAAGTTGAAATCTGTAAGACTAGTTTATTATGTTAGTTCCCTGTAGACATCAAAGATATGATGAATAAAATATATTTGACCTACATATTTGATTATGAATTGGTTTTCACATAGCTATAGTACAGTAAATATAATCATTAGCTTTCAGAGAGAGATATCGGTCTTTAAGTTCATTTAGAATATCACAATAAATAACAAAAATCATCTGAATTATTTTATATTTTTGTTTTTCATGATCTTTCAGTCTAGAGGGATGTACTTTAGCATTACTGTTGAAAATATACAGGTATAACACAATTTAACACGCTTAGATTTTACCCGTTCACTATGATAATTGCTACTACGTAAATACCATCAGCTTCTACTGCAAGCTGATTAAAATCACATTTCTCACTTGCTTCCCATTACAGGTATGTCGCGACATGGGAGATCTGAGTAAACTCCACTACAGGTATGTCGCGACATGGGAGATCTGAGGAAACTCCACTACAGGTATGTCGCGACATGGGAGATCTGAGGAAACTCCACTACAGGTACATTGTTGTATGTCGCGACATGGGAGATCTGAGGAAACTCCACTACAGGTATGTCGCGACATGGGAGATCTGAGGAAACTCCACTACAGGTATGTCGCGACATGGGAGATCTGAGGAAACTCCACTACAGGTATGTCGCGACATGGGAGATCTGAGGAAACTCCACTACAGGTGACATGCCAGTGACCTTATATCATGACCAATTACCTTTACCGTCCAATGAAAATGGAGGCTATGAATATCGAAAAATTTGAAATTAAACTGTTTTCTTTGCTACGAATATTCATGTTGGTTGAAAAAGGGGCATATCGTGTATTCATTCAATATTCATGAGGTAGGGTCACTTGCATGTGACCCGTAATGTGGTTTCTTCAGATTTTTCACGCGACATACCAGTCAAGGGGAGCAAGTGAAATATTCGATTTTTATCAGATTGCTTTTACTATTACTTTGAGATCGCCATTTTGTCAACATTATATTTGTAGTTTACTGAACATTATTAGTTTGTTAAAATCAAGTATGCAAATTATGACTTATTAGAACAAACCCATGCATTTAAATTCAGAAATTGATTAAGCTTACACAAAAGCAGTATCTCATTAAAATATTAATACTTATAATCTAATTTACCATTGGAACCCATTCTTTGCTCGTTAGAGATATTGATATATTGACTACAAATTGAGCTATTATACCATCTTTGGAGTATAATTTTCTTTTCTCTATGAGAGACAACCTATATTTATCACATGTCACATGTAACATATTTTCTACACGTATAATAACTGTCTAACCTTTCTTAATTGTGTTTGTTGTGAGAGAGTATTTATTATTTATGCTTGTCACCATGGGTTCTAAAAGTTCAAAAGGTAAATTCAACATTCAAGATACCATGTATTTAATTAGGGAAATTGCATTCGAAGTACGCCTAAAATATCAAATATTCTCATTCTGACATTCAGGCGCGAGTCTAGAGACGGCGTAATAAGGCGTGCTACGCCTACCTATTTATGTTGTATTTCAATTTTATATATAAGCATGTTTTCACTTCTTAATGGGACGGGGTATACATTTGTGAGCACTTATTCACAGTTCACAATCGGTCTTGTACAGTTTGTATGTGTTCACAAGTATAACAAGTGTATCACTTGTTTTGTGTTTTCGTCCTAATGTAATACTTATTGTATTGTAATTAGTTACAGATGTAGTTCCCTGCCTTATCGTCAAATAATATAAACATATTGCCCTTGGATGAAGGTGTTAGGGTAGATTAACACACGAGGGAAAAAATTATCACCCGAGACGAAGTCGAGGGTGATAATTTTTTCACAGAGTGTGTTAATCACGAAAAATCACGATCTTACGCCTGAATCCGCCCCTGCATTATGTGTGTCATTTGCTCAATATTGATATACAGCCTAGTTTCAATGGTTACTGGTGTTATTTTAGGATGTGATGAAACGTTTGGTGAATAGATACATACACCACATGAAGAAACAGAAACAACAAGATGGCGTCAATGAAGATGACCTATTAGAGATCAAACAAGATATTTCTAGCCTGAGGTTTGTATGTTTACACAGACAGAATCAAACAAGATATTTCTAATCTGAGGTTTGTATGCTTACACAGACAGATTCAAACAAGATATTTCTAGCCTGAGGTTTGTATGTTTACACAGACAGAATCAAACAAGATATTTCTAGTCTGATGTTTGCATGTTCTAAACAGACAGAATCAAACAAGACGCATCTAGTCTATAATATGGAGAAGGCATTGCCTAGATGCGAGCACAGCATTTCTGTCTGGCCAGTGTGTATATATTTGAGTGAAAGTTGAATATCACAAAATAATATGAGTAGGCATGGCCTATAGAGAGGACGTTAGTATTTGAAATTAAATGATACTAAAAATACCTTTATATCCCCATATGACATCCATTGGAAAGTTAGATGAAGTAGAATAGAAAAGTACGAGAAAAAAGTATGGAATCTTTTATTGTTAGACTAGGGACAGTGCAAACATTGAAGACTAACTAGTACTAGTACACGGGTGGTATCAACCATTATAAAGCCTAAAGGGGGTAGTAGACGCCGGTGTCTGTAAAATGAAAGTATGGTCTTTTAAGTCATAAGAAAAGAGTTTTATTACGAAAATATCAATTAATGCAACCAACATACATAAGCAATATTGGCATATACCATGCTATGTACAGCCGATACATGTTCATGAAGTGTAAATGATGAATAACGTACGGTCAGGGCCGTCTTATCAGCAATATAGGCCCCGGTCAAAGCAGTGCACTGAGGCCCCTATCTATACAAACACTCGCAGAAATAAAACTATGATTAAATTAATAAAATCAAACATATATTTCTTGTATTGATACTTCCAACAAAATCAGTGTTTAAAAATTAAAAATTATGCCGTATACAACATACATAGATTATCATGGGGTTCAAATGCTTGTGGGACCACCGGGCAACTGCCCATTGTGCCAATACATAAGACCGCACTGCGTACGGTTACTGTAATACTGATAATCTTCATTTCGACACTTTAAAGTATGTGTATTTAGGCCAATATTATGCTATCTCCAAGTGAACAAAATAGTTTTTAATTTTAAAAGAATTATATAGGTACCGCTTTCATCAGACATGTCTCTGCTTTCACATATAACATATTTATCAATATTCAATATTTTTTTTATTGGAAAAAGCACAGTAGAGGCGTGATATCATATATATATATTTAGGCAATATTCAGTATCGAAATCATACTCTTTAAAATTATCTGTGACAAGATTATACAGAGACATATATTCCTTCTTGTGTAATGTTATTACCTTTTAAAGTTTCAACAACAAGCTGGTTAATAATTTTATAGCATTTATTTTTAGAAAGACTGAGTTTAATAAATAATAACAGATATACATATAGTATGAACGGCATAATTAATAGTTAAATAAATAAAATTCATTGTGTCTTTAATACTATTCTAAACCATTTTTGGCAGATGTTGGTGGTATTCAAATATTTTGTAGGATCAGACTGACGGAAAATCTTTCAAAACCTTTGTACACGGAACCACTGTCATATTTGGTCATTTTGTGATACTATGCATGCATATCAAATTATCCAATGCTTAAGCTGTAAATAATAGCTTAAGGATACGATATGCTATATTTTTTTCGTAGTGTTGGAAAAAAGGTGGATATATTCTGTCCCCGAGTATAGTCTGTTTGGTGACTCTGAAAATAGGGGAAATAATTATTTAAAAATCAGGGATTTGCTTTCTATTGCTCTTTTTAACATTTTAGGCACACATTATTTAATACATATCTCAGAAAAAGTTGTCAAAGAAATAATTCAAATAATAAAAAAAATCTCCATGGGGCCCAATACTAATTTGATCAGATTGTAAGTAAAGGAGGCTGCCATTATAATGAACAGCCTTACCTGTTCTTTCCTGTCTGTTGTTATGCTAATTTCAGTCACATGGGAATGCCATATTAGGCTAAAGATTCAAGATGTTTTGAATAATTGATAAACAGTTTGACCATTTAAACTAATGATGTAAAGGACTTAATAATAAAAGGATTTAAAACCATAACCCCAGAAAAGTGGACTAACTTTTGTAATCATGTTGAAAACAAAATAGAACCACAATATTGGAAATCTGACCACATTATAGAGGAAATTCCAAAAATTATTATAAATCTAGACAGTGATAGTGACACTGATTCAGATGGGGATCATGACAGTGAGGGTGAAACTACTGATATGTACTGGTCAGAATAAACAACGTTTTCAGGTAATTTTGTTCTCTATTATTAACCTCTATGCACATAAAGGGAATGGATAGTTTGCATGTACTTTAAATGCTCCACAATCAGTTATGTAATAATGTATCATCATTATTGATTTTTACCTGAACAGGTGTAAATCTAATTTGAATATTGTCCATATTTGGTATGGCCAGTAGTAAACATCTGATGTAACATGCTAATGATGAAATCAGCTGACTTGCTGTTTGTCAATACTGACCACATGTTGCTGTTCATTTCAGTAGTATTTACTCCCATGTTTGTTACATGACAAAATGACATAATTTTACAATTAAGTCCTATGGCAAACTTTTTTATTCTTTAATGAATTTTTTTGATAAATTCACCTATAATATGTAATAATAAGTCCTTAATATAAATATAATTAAAAAGAAAATTTGACAACCCATTGATTTTTTAGGAATTTTTTTCCCTATTTTCAGAGTCACCAAACAGACTATACCTGTGGCCAAATATTCTCTTCTCTTACTATGTAAAAAAAATCTTCTTTTCTTTGTATTTTTTCACAATGTATCTATAGATATTTTGTATAATTACTGTTTTTCTTCTTTTGGGTAGTAAGATGAATAAACAAATGGGTACTGATAGAAATAATTAACACTAACAGAAATAAGGAAAAACTAATGCGTTCCTTGTTCCTTGCGAGCACATCATGGTTAGAAAGTGTTTGTTACTTAGCCAAAGAAATAATAAATGCAAAAATTGTATAAAAATGAGGGAATTACCATTATTCAACACAACTAATCCGTACGAAAGGTAGGAATTAAGTATAAATATGAAAATTATAGAATTGAAGTGAGGTGGTATCGCGCGGGTGTCATCCCTTGTGATATTTTAGTACCGCACATTGATAGTAGGGTTCAAAATAAATTAAAATGATTGATAAAGTCCCTGTGATCTTCTCCTAGTTATTGTACGTGTCTACTATCTACTATAGATGCGTATTAAAAAATATTGATGACATTGTCAACTTTGCGTGTCACTAAGTTGTGACCCAAATACGATTTCAATGCTGACCTTTACTTGTTGCAACGTAAAATATGACGTGATAAAAAAATATTTACATGACGATGAATGGTGGCCAGATTCGTTTTTATTTACGCATTTATTGTAGAACTTTAGGAATATTGTGGTACATGTACAAATAATCTTGGAGACAGGAATTGTGTTTGGATTTCTTTTAAACTGGTAAGTCATATATACAGTAACGAAATGTCAATATAAATCTGGAGTGCGACAGTGAAATGCAGTTGGGCGTGACATAAAATGTCCATACGTCAAAAAATGACCAGATTCGTGTTGTCTTAAGAGTCATTCACAGTGATAAAAAGATGAACAATTGTTGTCCTTAACCTGATAGTCCATGTAAACATAAAGTCCTTTCCGTACGCCAGTGTTGTATTAATCAAAGTTTTGATCGATCCGAGTAAATATTTAGACCACCCGCGTAGATTCTGCAAAAAATAAAACAAAACTAAAACACACCAAGGCGAGTTTTTCTACATCGGTTGCAAATGGTCCAAAAAATAAATTTGATATTTTCTGAGAATATTGTAGTTCAAAATTAAGTCAAATTTATTTTATAATCATCTTTTACTAATCCGTATCTAGAAAGGTTTTTATCTAATAATCTGGACACGCTTGAAAAATACTGTTGTGTTTGTTTACATGTCGTCACGATTTACGGAATTGACGCAGTTGCAAATAGTGCCAGAAATGAGTCAACTTTTTTAATGGCCGCCATTTTTTTAAAAGTCACACTTGGTGAATAAAAATGCACATAAAACTTTTAAATGAAGTGATACCTACCTAATATTTTGTAATAGTCCCCTTCTGGATGAGTACTGCCCTACATCGTCGTGGCAAACTGGCATCAAGTAACTTGTATATAAAACAAGGGCACTTCATTCCAAGCAGTCATCAACCGAGTCTTCAAGTCGGCAAGATTACGAATCAGAAAAAGTCTATTTTTTATTTTGTTTTTCAACAAGTCATATATTTTCGATAGGACTCGGGTCCGGAGATTGAGGTGGCCAACTTATATGTGGCATTTGATTTCTATGCTTCCAATCCTCAGATTCACGGGACCTATGACAAGAAGCATTGTCATCTTGGAAGTATCATGTATTGTTACCAAAATGTTTAGTTACAACTGGCCAAATATTGTCATCAAGTGTCTGAATATATGTTTGAGAGTTCATATTACCATCTATGAATGCTAAAGTTCCAACACCATAATATGTCAAACAACTCCATACCATTATCTTAATATTTGAAGATGAGACATTGGCAATATAGCCCAAACATTCCGGTCTCCACTTTTCAGATGCTTTTCTCCAGACCTTCAACTTGCCATCAGGCTTAATAACTATCATCATTTCATCAGAATAGACTACCTTTCTCCACTGATTATTAACAGTCCAATGCAACTTTCCCCTACACCATGATATGCGCTTCTTTTTGTTTACATTCCGGATTCCTATAGATTTCCTAACTGACCGCCGTGTATAGCCAAGTGAATGAAGTGTTCTCTGAACGGTACGCCGAGAGACTTTTACAGGTGTCCTATTAAATTCACTGGTAATATCCTTCAATGTAGCCCTCCGTAAAGTTTTAGCGATACGATTTAGTACCCTCTCCCCTCTTTTGGAAGCAAATTTTGAACGTCCCTTTCGCGGTTTGTTTTCTGTGTCACCACGTTCCCGCCAGCGCTTTAGAAGTTTAGAAATTGTGGACTTGCTTATATTCAATATATTTGCAACTTCCGATGCTCGGTAACCACCTTCTATAAGTTGTACGATGGTATTGTTTGTGTCGTCTGGTAATTGTTTACCGTGTTTTGCCATTATGTAAACAAGGAAATTGCATAAAAACCGGAATGAATATCGTGTTAAAATTCCGGATTTAAACAAATGTAAGAGTTACCTCCCGTTAACTACAAATTTAAAATACCACAATACGTTAACGCGATCTAAAGCATGTTTGAAAGTGTCCAGGCGTCAATAGATGCAGTCCGCCATTAGAAAAGTTGACTCATTTATGGCACTATGCTGTAGATGTCGTTTTGAAATTTTTTGACTCGGGAATGAAAATACAAGATTTTAATTAAAATTCCGCGAAATGTTGTTGACGACTTTGGCCTATGTCTATGAATAACATGACGTCATGACTTTGATAGCGAGATGTCATTCTGATTAATTTAACAATGTAAGCACCTTTTATTGTCTTTTGTTACTTAAATACGATTTTTAGAAGTTCATGATATCATTTTAGTTTTAAAATCATTTATTGGAGACTTTTTTTTTTTTTTTTGGCATTCTCTCCGAGACTGCCAACTTTTATCAACTTCCGGACGAAAGGATTTCAATCTCATCATAAGGAAGATTGTGTGTTGCATGCGCATGCCCATGTTGCTGTAGAGCTCTCTGTGCTCGCTAATATGAAACAGGCACTGCCTGGAAAGCTCGCGAAGCTAATCGCTAATTAGATATCCTTGGTCTTGGATGAGCAAACATATGCAAAACTTTATGCTTATGTAGTACATATAATTATTTACCAACTTTGCCTGAAAATAGAAATTTGGTTTACTAGTGACCACCAGTAGACATTATAGAGTATGTAAATGTTGCACATAGCATAGGGTCTGCACATAGCATAGGGTCTGAGAGTGAGACACTCTTCAAGATCACAGGTACTTGTGGACAGGACCCTATGGTGCCTCTGATTGCTCATCCCTCCTTTTTTTTTAACATCAATTTTTTTTCATGTACACAACATTTTGCAACTTTCTATGTATCACTGTATGACATATATACAAAAAAAAACAATCAAGCAGCAGTTTCTATCCATACTGGGTTTCTGACATATGCATAAGGTTTTGAAAGTGTTTTTCTTTGAGACATTTTGGGCAATTGTGTATTTTATCAATACCTGATGCAATTAAGCGAATATAAATATAAGCTTGAGTTTGCTCTAGGAATAATCCAGAGCAGACGATCGGGTTGCGCAATCGTGTTATTTTTAGCGACTCGTTACTTTCCGTGTAGGATTCGATAATTATCGGTTACCAATTTCACGTTGCCGCCGCCATTATGGTTCAAAGGTCAATCGGAGTAAAAAAACGTAAACAAGACATCATTGCATTTGTAAACACGGTGACGCAGTTTATTCATCGTGGCAGTTATGCACATATCGTCACACGTGACAGTAAGGAAGTTTTCGTGAATTTGTTGGTTTGGAAAATAATTTATGACTACATGTATCCCGTAAATCTTGAAAATAATGAGAGATCGTGTGAATATTCAGCTATAGTAGAATACATGTAGTAGTTCCAACTTCCAAGGATATTGTGACTCAACCTCGCAAATAGTACTGTTTACAAAACATCCTAGACCTGCAAGAATAAATAAAATATATCATCCTAGCGGGTACTTATCGATTAACTTGAAGAAAATTAATCTAAATCTGGTATATTTTGTTGTCCAACTATCCTATAAAAGGGGGGGGGGGGGTCCTTATAAAAAGGGAAATCAAAAGAAGTCTTCTTCCCCCTAAGCGACTGGCAGGTATTCGTACAAAAACCAGCTTTGTAATGTTAATGCTTAAAAGTTGGCATTATGTTAGACTTCTACATGGTTTTATAGCTTATCATATTTATATCACATTAAACATGCAATTTGTAAATTATCATATTATGGAGCATCAAATAAAACTTTTTAAAAGGCCCAACTTAAACCTGGTGTGCCCCTTTTGTTAGAGAATGTATAAAGTCTGTGTGTGTTACTGTAAGACACTTTAGATGTACTAACTTAAAAATGACTTAGTTCAACTATATATCATTTTGTGATTTTTTAGAAGTCAAATTCCTGTAAGAATGCACACCTTTAGTATTTGTACATTAAAAACACTACAAAATATTACAAAAACTGTAGCTCAAAACTATAGGGAGGGACAGACAGGGGTTAAATAGTATGCCCTGATACAGGGCTATACATTAACAGTCATGTTCCATTCCTACATGTATGTCAAGCACATTATTATGGTGTGGATTCTGTTCGTGAGGCACTCCATTCTTTTCTTGTTGATGCCAATGTTAGGAGACCAATAATAACATATAAGGATTAGTATGGAAAAAGTCAGTCTTGGTTGTGCAAAATATGTACATGCACATGTACTTTGTAAATGATTCAACTCGATAACTTTTGTAAATTATAGAGCACAAAAATTAAACAAATATTCATTAACAAGAAAATATTTATTGCAAAAACAAAACATTATTAAAAGATCAGCTACATGTACATGTATAATAACAATGTTGTAAAATAACAAAACTATGAACTGGAACATTGAAGAATGGGTAATAAAACACATTCCCCTCATCCTGATTAAGTCTTAAGTTAATGATTGAATGAAAATTATATTGCTTTTAACATCAAAAAGTTAATATTGGAGGACACTATGCAAATTTCTCTATCCTTTAGTTATTGAATTGAGAAGTTATAAAATCTGACAAAAGTTCCCCCCCCCCCTCCCAAAAAACCCCCATACTACATGTAATAAGGTTCAAAACTCCTTTAATTTCAAAATATTTGTCTAAGACTTTCTCAGGTAAATGAACAAAGCCCAAAATATTCAATAATGTTACATGAAAAACAACACTCATATGGGGGACAAAAACATTCTATTCATAGAATTTTTAAACAAGAAACATGAACTATAACATGTGATGTGTAAACTATTTAAGCATGAGCAACAGGAAACACATTTAGATACAAAAAATGAAAAGACCAACACCCTTAGTTGGATTTTTAGAGTGCTACAAAATGTAGTTCATTGAAACAACAGATATGTCGTTCCACTCGGAAACATTATTCTGACTCGACCAGTTTTTGTTCTTACTCCTTAATGCTGCATTCTTACCAATATTATAATCTTTGGTTTGACTAGACAGGGGCTAGAACCCATGGATCTACCACATTCTAGGTGAGCATGCTAACTATTACACAACATTTTTGCGGTCGCACTGAAAAAGGAGTAGTTCTTCAAAACTTTCATTAAGCTAGGGACTTGTGTCCAAGTTAGTTAATGCAGTCAACATGATCAGGCATATATTAAAATAAACCCATACTATGATAGATTAGCTTCCAGTCAGATTTGAACTGAAATCTTTTCAACATTATTGAAACGTAATACCTTGTACTATAGAAGCTACATTGTATATACATGTATTGTAATTGTTAGTAGTTGACAAACCTAATATGTATGCAGATCATTAGCTTCCAGAGAGATTTGAACTGACATCTCTCAAACATTATTGAAATGTACTGATTCATTGACACCATAGTAACTACAACATTTTGTCATGAATTTGTTAGGAACATTTCAGCCAAGATTGGTTGCAATCCCTTCTGTTAAGTGTTATTATCTAATGGTCCTGAATTGGCACTGCATAGACACGATATAGAGAATAAAAAAAAACATGCATAAATTTCATACCCTGCAGTGCAAGAACAATAAGCTCCTTCTGTTAAACCATCATCTTCT
The DNA here is from genome assembly GCA_963680875.1 of Bathymodiolus brooksi. Classification (NCBI taxonomy): domain Eukaryota; kingdom Metazoa; phylum Mollusca; class Bivalvia; order Mytilida; family Modiolidae; genus Bathymodiolus; species Bathymodiolus brooksi. Next base: position 118,702,085 of record OY804582.1, read on the forward strand.
TTGGTGCAATATCTATACATTGTGGGGGTCGTCATCCAGTGTCTGTGATGATGAACACTTTGTTCTTAAAATACATAAGTTGTTGTTGTTCGACTTCGTCTTTAGGAAATATGCCTCCTGCAACCACCCACTTAAAAATATTCAGACCTGGGCAACCTTATAGGCTTTCAGCATGTCATTTGTCAATGCAACATAACCATGGGCTAACCAGAACTGTTTTATGTCTGTAGAAAACAATTGGTGTCCAAAATTGCATACCATCAATCATGTTCATCAAGCCTACCAGAATACATTTGCTGTAGAGCTCTCTGTGCTCGCTATTAAGACCATATTTTCTTTCACATAGTCCGGATACAGACAGGACTATTGATGAGGTACAAACCAAATGGAAAACAAGAAGTACCACATCATCACAACAGTTCCAAAATCTGGTCAGAATATCATCGAAGCAGAAGCAAAGTCGATACATGACTACCCACTTTTATTTTAATTATGAAAGAAAAGTCCTAGGAATGCTACATATAACAACGATAAAGATTATTCTTCAGCAGCCCATATGTCATCGTCAACTTCATGTCACATGTTAATAGAATCGTTATTACATGAATGTGCTATATTTGATATGATCCCAATAGAAATACTAATCTTACTGATCCATTATACTGAAAATACACCCATATGATGTGATCATTTTATACCGTTGAACTTTACATATACATATCATATTTCTTTCTTTGACTAATAGGAAGTCGCTCTTTTGTTGACAACATTGTACTTTTTATATTGACTGATTCTTAATTTGCTTTCTTGTTGGCAACATTTGGTCAATATTTGGTGATTATCCTAAACACCTTTTTATTAACAAACTGGAGTCATCGATGGATAGAAGATTACTTATTTGTTGTCAATAGTTGGGGTCATTGCCTGACCTTAAATCCCATTTTGGTTGGCAATGTCTGTTATTGATAGATATAAAAGTCACTATTTGTTGTCGTCAATATTTGGGTTATTGAATGTTAAGCTGCTAGTAGTACAGTCATAGTGTTAATGTTATTCTCTCTCATTGGTTATTTTAGGTATGAGTTACGTGAGGACAGGAAGAAAGAAGCAAGCCGAACGTCAAACTATTTTGAAAGACTAAGAGAGGAAATCCTCACAGATCTGCAAAAGATTTTCCCATCAACAGATTTACCTCTCCATATGCTGAAGCCAAAAAGAACACAGTATAATAATGATAAAGCATCGAGTACTTCTGAATTATTGAACAAACATCATTACTACGATGCAACTGTTTACAAATATCCACAGAGTTTATCACGTGACTGGGATAGTCCCTGTAGCAGTGAAAGACTTACGAGTGTTAGCGAGAGAGATCAACTCAAACAGGAAATGATATCATTGTTGCGCGAGGCGTTGCAGGAAATGCAAATAGATAAAGCAAGTAATACGATGCCGTTAAATGCAGCAGAACTATACCAAACACACTTATATACACAGTTGTGAAAAGAGTTTGTTCGGGAAATTCATAGAATAAGATACACTTTTCATTGTCGGTATATGTGTTGGTTACTTAATTGTGTCTTATTACTTCCCTTGAACTTTTGACTGTTTTTTTTTCTACAAGCGGAACAACCAAGAAACAATTTTACACTCTTTGCTTAAAAATGATGGTTGGTTGGTTGGTTAATGGTGTTTAACGCCACTTTCAACAATTTTTCAGTTATATCGTGGTGGTCAGTTTTATTTGTGGAGGAAACCGGAGTACCCAGAGAAAACCACATACCTGTCGCAAGTCACTGACAAACTTTATCACAATGTTGTATCGAGTACACCTCGATTACAACTAGTACATATACAATATGAATGGCACCCATCAGATTTACCATTACAGCCATCAGATTTACCATTACAGGAAAATATTGTTTTTGGAGCATTAATCCCTATGATAAATTATTAATTGCACCATTATAATTAACGTTACAGAATTATTGTTTCTGTATATTAATTCTAATATTATATCTATGAAAGATCATTCCGTAAGAGAAGCTATTTTTTATGTGAATCATATTGTAACAAGTAAATGCAGAATACCCCACCACACACCCTCCCTCCCCAAAGTGCTACAGAATTAAAACCCATATACAATGTGGATACGGAATAACGCAATATAAACACATGAATGATAATACAATCTCCTACAAGAAAGTAGGTGTCACCACGTGTCGTGCAGCTGTTGGAAATGGACAAAATCGTTGTAGATATAAACTGAACAAATGGGGTGATACCATTATATCGGTCTCTAGTTAGCATTGAGTTATGATGCTATAAAACATGTGATAAATGCCACAATATTAAACATTGGTATCTTAAATTGTTCATTTTATTCCCTAATGTGATGTTTTATTGATTTGTATTTTTTTTTAAATGTTTTTAATTAAATTTTGTCATAATATATGTATTACTGCATTTGAAGAATTTTATTTTTGAACCAAGATGTTGTCTCTCCTCCGTGTAGTGTTTATTACCACTATACAAGATGTTGTCTCCTCCGTGTAGTGTTTATTACCACTATACAAGATGTTGTCTCCTCCGTGTAGTGTTTATTACCACTATACAAGATGTTGTCTCCTCCGTGTAGTGTTTATTACCACTATACAAGATGTTGTCTCCTCCGTGTAGTGTTTATTACCACTATACAAGATGTTGTCTCCTCCGTGTAGTGTTTATTATCACTATACAAGATGTTGTCTCTCCTCCGTGTAGTGTTTATTACCACTATACAAGATGTTGTCTCTCCTCCGTGTAGTGTTTATTACCACTATACAAGATGTTGTCTCCTCCGTGTAGTGTTTATTACCACTATACAAGATGTTATCTCTCCTCCGTGTAGTGTTTATTACCACTATACAAGATGCTGTCTCTCCTCCGTGTAGTGTTTATTACCACTATACAAGATGCTGTCTCTCCTTCGTGTAGTGTTTATTACCACTATACAAGATGTTGTCTCTCCTCCGTGTAGTGTTTATTACCAGTATACAAGATGTCTCCTCCGTGTAGTGTTTATTACCACTATACAAGATGTTGTCTCCTCCGTGTAGTGTTTATTACCACTATACAAGATGTTGTCTCCTCCGTGTAGTGTTTATTACCACTATACAAGATGTTATCTCTCCTCCGTGTAGTGTTTATTACCACTATACAAGATGCTGTCTCTCCTCCGTGTAGTGTTTATTACCACTATACAAGATGCTGTCTCTCCTTCGTGTAGTGTTTATTACCACTATACAAGATGTTGTCTCTCCTCCGTGTAGTGTTTATTACCAGTATACAAGATGTCTCCTCCGTGTAGTGTTTATTACCACTATACAAGATGTTGTCTCTCCTCCGTGTAGTGTTTATTACCACTATACAAGATGTTGTCTCTTCTCCATGTAGTGTTTATTACCACTATACAAGATGTTGTCTCTCCTCCGTGTAGTGTTTATTACCACTATACAAGATGTTGTCTCCTCCGTGTAGTGTTTATTACCACTATACAAGATGTCTCTCCTCCGTGTAGTGTTTATTACCACTGTACAAGATGCTGTCTCTCCTCCGTGTAGTGTTTATTACCACTATACAAGATGTTGTCTCTCCTCCGTGTAGTGTTTATTACCACTATACAAGATGTTGTCTCCTCTGTGTAGTGTTTATTACCACTATACAAGATGTTGTCTCTCCTCCGTGTAGTGTTTATTACCACTATACAAAATGTTGTCTCTCCTCCGTGTAGTGTTTATTACCACTATACAAGATGTTGTCTCTCCTCCGTGTAGTGTTTATTACCACTATACAAGATGTTGTCTCTCCTCCGTGTAGTGTTTATTACCACTATACAAGATGTTGTCTCTCCTCCGTGTAGTGTTTATTACCACTATACAAGATGCTGTCTCTCCTCCGTGTAGTGTTCATATTACCACTATACAAGATGCTGTCTCTCCTCCGTGTAGTGTTTATTACCACTATACAAGATGTTGTCTCTCCTCCGTGTAGTGTTTATTACCACTATACAAGATGTTGTCTCCTCCGTGTAGTGTTTATTACCACTATACAAGATGTTGTCTCTCCTCCGTGTAGTGTTTATTACCACTATACAAGATGTTGTCTCTCCTCCGTGTAGTGTTTATTACCACTATACAAGATGTTGTCTCCTCCGTGTAGTGTTTATTACCACTATACAAGATGTTGTCTCTCCTCCGTGTAGTGTTTATTACCACTATACAAGATGTTGTCTCTCCTCCGTGTAGTGTTTATTACCACTATACAAGATGTCTCTCCTCCGTGTAGTGTTTATTACCACTATACAAGATGTTGTCTCCTCCGTGTAGTGTTTATTACCACTATACAAGATGTTGTCTCTCCTCCGTGTAGTGTTTATTACCACTATACAAGATGCTGTCTCTCCTCCGTGTAGTGTTTATTACCACTATACAAGATGCTGTCTCTCCTCCGTGTAGTGTTTATTACCACTATACAAGATGTTGTCTCTCCTCCGTGTAGTGTTTATTACCACTATACAAGATGTTGTCTCCTCCGTGTAGTGTTTATTACCACTATACAAGATGTTGTCTCTCCTCCGTGTAGTGTTTATTACCACTATACAAGATGTTGTCTCTCCTCCGTGTAGTGTTTATTACCACTATACAAGATGTTGTCTCTCCTCCGTGTAGTGTTTATTACCACTATACAAGATGTTGTCTCTCCTCCGTGTAGTGTTTATTACCACTATACCAGATGTTGTCTCCTCCGTGTAGTGTTTATTACCACTATACAAGATGCTGTCTCTCCTCCGTGTAGTGTTTATTACCACTATACAAGATGCTGTCTCTCCTCCGTGTAGTGTTTATTACCACTATACAAGATGTTGTCTCTCCTCCGTGTAGTGTTTATTACCACTATACAAGATGTTGTCTCTCCTCCGTGTAGTGTTTATTACCACTATACAAGATGTTGTCTCTCCTCCGTGTAGTGTTTATTACCACTACACAAGATGTTGTCTCTCCTCCGTGTAGTGTTTATTACCACTATGCAAGATGTTGTCTCCTCCGTGTAGTGTTTATTACCACTATACAAGATGTTGTCTCTCCTCCGTTTAGTGTTTATTACCACTATACAAGATGTTGTCTCTCCTCCGTGTAGTGTTTATTACCACTATACAAGATGTTGTCTCCTCCGTGTAGTGTTTATTACCACTATACAAGATGTTGTCTCTCCTCCGTGTAGTGTTTATTACCACTATACAAGATGTCTCCTCCGTGTAGTGTTTATTACCACTATTCAAGATGTTGTCTCTCCTCCGTGTAGTGTTTATTACCACTATACAAGATGTTGTCTCCTCCGTGTAGTGTTTATTACCACTATACAAGATGTTGTCTCTCCTCCGTGAAGTGTTTATTACCGCTATACAAGATGTTGTCTCTCCTCCGTGTAGTGTTTATTACCACTATACAAGATGTTGTCTCCTCCGTGTAGTGTTTATTACCACTATACAAGATGCTGTCTCTCCTCCGTGTAGTGTTCATATTACCACTATACAAGATGCTGTCTCTCCTCCGTGTAGTGTTTATTACCACTATACAAGATGTTGTCTCTCCTCCGTGTAGTGTTTATTACCACTATACAAGATGTTGTCTCCTCCGTGTAGTGTTTATTACCACTATACAAGATGTTGTCTCTCCTCCGTGTAGTGTTTATTACCACTATACAAGATGTTGTCTCTCCTCCGTGTAGTGTTTATTACCACTATACAAGATGTTGTCTCCTCCGTGTAGTGTTTATTACCACTATACAAGATGTTGTCTCTCCTCCGTGTAGTGTTTATTACCACTATACAAGATGTTGTCTCTCCTCCGTGTAGTGTTTATTACCACTATACAAGATGTCTCTCCTCCGTGTAGTGTTTATTACCACTATACAAGATGTTGTCTCCTCCGTGTAGTGTTTATTACCACTATACAAGATGTTGTCTCTCCTCCGTGTAGTGTTTATTACCACTATACAAGATGCTGTCTCTCCTCCGTGTAGTGTTTATTACCACTATACAAGATGCTGTCTCTCCTCCGTGTAGTGTTTATTACCACTATACAAGATGTTGTCTCTCCTCCGTGTAGTGTTTATTACCACTATACAAGATGTTGTCTCCTCCGTGTAGTGTTTATTACCACTATACAAGATGTTGTCTCTCCTCCGTGTAGTGTTTATTACCACTATACAAGATGTTGTCTCTCCTCCGTGTAGTGTTTATTACCACTATACAAGATGTTGTCTCTCCTCCGTGTAGTGTTTATTACCACTATACAAGATGTTGTCTCTCCTCCGTGTAGTGTTTATTACCACTATACCAGATGTTGTCTCCTCCGTGTAGTGTTTATTACCACTATACAAGATGCTGTCTCTCCTCCGTGTAGTGTTTATTACCACTATACAAGATGCTGTCTCTCCTCCGTGTAGTGTTTATTACCACTATACAAGATGTTGTCTCTCCTCCGTGTAGTGTTTATTACCACTATACAAGATGTTGTCTCTCCTCCGTGTAGTGTTTATTACCACTATACAAGATGTTGTCTCTCCTCCGTGTAGTGTTTATTACCACTACACAAGATGTTGTCTCTCCTCCGTGTAGTGTTTATTACCACTATGCAAGATGTTGTCTCCTCCGTGTAGTGTTTATTACCACTATACAAGATGTTGTCTCTCCTCCGTTTAGTGTTTATTACCACTATACAAGATGTTGTCTCTCCTCCGTGTAGTGTTTATTACCACTATACAAGATGTTGTCTCCTCCGTGTAGTGTTTATTACCACTATACAAGATGTTGTCTCTCCTCCGTGTAGTGTTTATTACCACTATACAAGATGTCTCCTCCGTGTAGTGTTTATTACCACTATTCAAGATGTTGTCTCTCCTCCGTGTAGTGTTTATTACCACTATACAAGATGTTGTCTCCTCCGTGTAGTGTTTATTACCACTATACAAGATGTTGTCTCTCCTCCGTGAAGTGTTTATTACCGCTATACAAGATGTTGTCTCTCCTCCGTGTAGTGTTTATTACCACTATACAAGATGTTGTCTCCTCCGTGTAGTGTTTATTACCACTATACAAGATGTTGTCTCTCCTCCGTGTAGTGTTTATTACCACTATACAAGATGTTGTCTCTCCTCCGTGTAGTGTTTATTACCACTATACAAGATGCTGTCTCTCCTCCGTGTATTGTTTATTACCACTATACAAGATGTTGTCTCTCCTCCGTGTAGTGTTTATTACCACTATACAAGATGTTGTCTCCTCCGTGTAGTGTTTATTATCACTATACAAGATGTTGTCTCTCCTCCGTGTAGTGTTTATTATCACTATACAAGATGTTGTCTCTCCTCCGTGTAGTGTTTATTATCACTATACAAGATGTTGTCTCCTCCGTGTAGTGTTTATTATCACTATACAAGATGTTGTCTCTCCTCCGTGTAGTGTTTATTACCACTATACAAGATGCTTTCTCTCCTCCGTGTAGTGTTTATTACCACTATACAAGATGTTGTCTCTCCTCCGTGTAGTGTTTATTACCACTATACAAGATGTTGTCTCTCCTCCGTGTAGTGTTTATTACCACTATACAAGATGTTGTCTCCTCCGTGTAGTGTTTATTATCACTATACAAGATGTTGTCTCCTCCGTGTAGTGTTTATTACCACTATACAAGATGTTGTCTCTCCTCCGTGTAGTGTTTATTACCACTATACAAGATGTTGTCTCTCCTCCGTGTAGTGTTTATTACCACTATACAAGATGTTGTCTCTCCTCCGTGTAGTGTTTATTACCACTATACAAGATGTTGTCTCCTCCGTGTAGTGTTTATTATCACTATACAAGATGTTGTCTCTCCTCCGTGTAGTATTTATTACCACTATACAAGATGTCTCACCTCCGTGTAGTGTTTATTACCACTACACAAGATGTTGTCTCTCCTCCGTGTAGTGTTTATTATCACTATACAAGATGTTGTCTCCTCCATGTAGTGTTTATTACCACTATACAAGATGTTGTCTCTCCTCCGTGTAGTGTTTATTACCACTATACAAGATGTTGTCTCCTCCGTATAGTGTTTATTATCACTATACAAGATGTTGTCTCCTCCGTGTAGTGTTTATTACCACTATACAAGATGTTGTCTCTCCTCCGTGTAGTGTTTATTACCACTATATAACATGTATCACCATTTAAATGGTCTAGAAATGAACACTTCTTAAAGCGTTGCCTCAAACTAAGTACATCTGAAAGATTGAATATCTTGTGTAACTTAAATTCAATGACACATCCATCATTTTACTTTTTTATATAATGGTACTAAAATGAAAAAACATAACAAAATACTGCACTATTGGCACAGTTCCAAAATCCAATCAAAAATCGTTGAAAGATGAAAATTCAATATATACCCCTAACACACATATATATGGCCGCTCATTACCTGTGTTAGTACAGGCACGTCAGTAAAATAATGAGGGATTAAACCTCCCCTCTTAGTGAAATAATGCGTTCATGTATGTGTTTTTATTTTAGCATGGACTTTCCGCGCATTGTTTTTCCCGGAAGCGTGATCAGGTTGCAAACAGTCAGATTCAATTAAGTATATTCCTATTGCGGTAGAATTTGAATTAATCTACTTGTCATAAATGAAACTTTAATCAGGAGTTAGGGTAATGGTGTTTAACGCCACTTTCAACAATATTTCAGTTATATCGTGGCGGTCAGTTTTATTGGTGGAGGAAACCGAAGTACCCGGAGAAAACCACCGACCTGCCGCAAGTCACTGATCAACTTTATCACATAATGTTGTATCGAGTACACCTCGCCACGAACGGGATTCGAACTCACAATTTAATGATGATAGGCACTGATTGCACAGTTAGTTATAAATCCAACTACCATACAATCTCCACCACGACCGCTCCAGCTTTAAGCAGATGTCACTAATAAGATGTGACTTCATGTATTCTACAGGTCCTTTCTATTGAACATGCCAAATATTGGCCAATAATTGTCACATTGTGAAAGCTTCAAATACAGGTATACTACATAAACACATTGTCTTACCTACATCTGAATCTTATGGATTTATTACGATAAAGTAAATTCTGAATATAGTTTACCAGTGATATGTAGAAACATGATGAAATGGAATAAATTGAAGAACAAAAAATACCACACTGTCGGAATAGATCCCTTCTTGGTGAAATGAGAAATGCTTTCATTCCACATTTGCATTAAATGAAATATCCCGTTGTGAATATATTTTCTTTTTAATTTGTTGTTTTATTTTTGACGATTTGTGTGTAAATTTGATGGAGGGCTGGATATGTTAATTATTATCCTTAAAATTGTGTCGATACCAAAGGGTGTGTTTGAAAAGCTGTTCCATCATTTGTTAAATTTATTATATTCTATGGTATAGACACGAATCCGTTAACAGCTATGCTTTGGTGAAAAAAATATATATGGTTAAGAAAAATGCATAGTGCCAAAGTCTGAAAGCTCTAATTTGTACTTTTCAGAAAATGTCAAGTTTCACGGTACACCTTATACATACATATATTTTTCAAACTAAGTATTTGTGCGTTGCTTGTTATTTAATGTATTTTGATCATGGGATTAATTGTATTTTGATCATGTGGTTTAATATTTTTGATCATGATAGCGTGATTTGGCATAAATTAATCATGTGATTTAATGTGTTTTGAACATGTGATTTAATGTGTTTTGAACATGTGATTTAATGTGTTTTGATTACTAGTATGTTATTTAATATTTATAATGTGAAGTGTAGTTTTGTTTTAAATTGTTATTTGTTATTTTTTAATTCATTTCTGTTATTTAAATAATTACAAAGCATATTATGCCATTGCTTACTTTCATAATTGTTCTAATATATAAACATACTAATGTCTAACTTATCTACATTTTGCTGAAGGAGTTCGGACGAAAACCAATCATTCCTTCCAAAATACTTGTAGTCATTCTCGTTATTTGTTTTAATCAACACAACAAACATAAGAGTCAAATTGTGTTCACAACCCTCGATCAAGTTCAACTAGGTAACTGTCAAAACACTTTATATCAGTCTTTATTAAATGTTTTCAGAATACATATTCTCCAGAACCAACTACAGGCGTTCTAATTCAATATGGAAATTCATTCGTTGAAGACAATTCGTGGCGTCTCTGTTTATTGGCAAACTTCCATTGGTTGAAGACAATTCGTGGCGTCTCTGTTTATTGGCAAACTTCCATTGGTTGAAGACAATTCGTGGCGTCTCTGTTTATTGGCAAACTTCCATTCGTTGAAGACAATTCGTGGCGTCTCTGTTTATTGGCAAACAAATAACTTTATCCCACAACTCACGACAACCAAAACAAGGGAAATGATCTGAGGTGCTCCAGAGGTGTAAGTAGTTCCTTCTCCACTTGTGTCACCTGTTGTGTTACCTATAGTCCAGTAAATAGTTAGAATTATGTAAGTAAGTTCACCCGCAGTTTTAGCGGTGTTCGTGTTGCTCGATCTTTAGTTTTCTGTGTACTGTTTTGTAGACCGTTTCTTGTCCGTTAGTCCTTTTTTCTTTTGGCCATTGCATTGTCTGTCCCTCGATTTACGCCTTCTGATTACCCCTTTGATATCTTCAAACTTTACGTTGATGACAAAGTAAACATATTGTATGCCATCTGCGAGATAAATGTTCCGTGTCAATGGATACCATAAAAGCAGACTTCAACCTCACTATCATTAGCTTGTGGGTAAGCAGTAACCCTATATCAAGGAAATCTAAATAGGAAACACAGGCTTTATTGTATCGTATTAGCATTAAATAAATACCTCAAAAGCTGCGGCTGCTGTCATATTGCTACATATGAAAGGGAAATTGACAATTGGAAAATTGAAAGTGCTATTTGTAAGGACACGTATGCCATTTAGGTATCTAGTCAAATGAAGGAATATATAGTTCTTCGTCTTTGGTTGAAAATACAAAGGCACACTAACCAGACCCAGGATTGTCCAGGATTTTCTCTTTCAGTACGTGCGTCGGATTATACCTATTTTTTTAAAACAAGCAGTCTATGTAGTGTGATTTTCATACACAAAAACAACATTGGAAGGGACCTTGTCTGCAGTAACAACATACTTGTCATGGAGGTAAGACGGATGCCTTGCAGCATTTGGTTCTTTAAGAAAGATTTTGCGTGAGCGTTTATTGACTTATTAAGTTGGTTTTTTTTTAATCATAATTGGTACCGACGACCTCGTAGATGTCAACTCTTAAGTTATTAATCCATGAATTGTTCAGTGAGAGAACATTATCTACATAGCGGAAAATGAATCGGGTCAGCTTCTTTTATGAAACCTTGAAAGAAGTAAGTTTCGTACAAATGTAAAAACATGTAAGCGAATATGACTATTCAACAAAAAGCTTAAAAGCCAACTTCCCCCAGAATATTAATTTTACTCAAGATATCAAGTACACCAAGCGCAACATGATACCAACATAGCAAGTCACCAAGGTGCACCAGATTTCCTAAATATGACTATTATCCTGGAAAAGTCATCGCTAGGTACATGTACAATCTGCTTTAAAATGAAGTAAGAATTCAGAAGGAAAAATTGAAGAATAAATGTAAATGGTAAATTTTGAGTGTTGGTCCCTTATGGCTCATTTGACAATTTTTATCTCAAAAGCCATGAGAGTGAGGTCAAATCAAATCTCTTTACTAAAATGTTTACAAAGAATCTACAGAAAAACCTCGGATTAAAATTCAAAATATTTGGTGATCAACCCATTTTGACTACTTTACATCTTGAAACAGATCACTACTAAATCGGTTGGCACATTGCATAAAGACAATTTTAAAAAGAACATTTAGCTGAAAAGTGAACATTGAAAAATAATGCTTCAGAAACAGAAAACACATTTTTTGTCTCTTGTTTCGGAAACGTTAACATTAACAACAGTTATTAACAGAACAATTGAATCTACAGACGGACGGACGTCGACAGATCCATACCATAAGACAACACCTAGAAAAATATAAACACAGTGTATAAAAAATCAAACAATAACTAGAACAACATAAATTAGCACTAATACCAGGTGTGGTAATAGGTATTAAGGCTAGCATTTCATGTCTCATTTGTATCACATATATTGTACACATCCATTAACAATAATTCTTAAAACCAAGTTAAAGAAACTGGATGGCTTACATGAGATACACATATGCATTTTGTTGAAACACGGAAATTTCGTACGAGTCAGTTTGAGCGGTTTCTTATAATAATTCATGCTGGTAAGAACTGCAAATTACCTTCTATTAATCATTGTCTTCGGTATATTTAAAATATTGCCAGTTGAGCGAGGATTATCGAACAACTATTTTTGTTAGAATTGGCTTTAGTATGTTGTTGGAAGGTGATGCAAAATACCAGTCCGGCAATTAAATATATAATAGCAAAATCATAAATAAAACACACATAAGATAAACCATTAGCCATTCGAAATTGAAATCTTCTAGTTCGTGCCAATCTAATTAAAATTAGATCTACGCACTTGCTCTCTATTTCCTATCGGGGTTTTTTTGGTCGCCGCGTGTGTAGGATCTACACACGCGGCGACCAAAAAAGCGGCGACCAAAAAAAAAAACCCGATAGAAAATAGGGAGCAAGTGCGTAGATCTAATTTTGATTAGATTGAGTTCGTGCACGACAGTTGTCATGGAATCGATTATTTCGAAGTCGCTCTAATACCTGTTCAATGTATGCCGGGAAAACGACTGAGATACGAATTCCCCATAATGGGCAGACAAATTTAAACTAAAGACCCTTTTTGAACGAATATTGTCTACGTGAGAAGAGTTTGAAGATACCAAAGGGGTAATCAGAATCCTTAAATCAAAGAAGAACAGACAACACAATGGCCAAAAGAAAAGGTTCAAAAAGACAAACAACGATCTACAAAACGGTACACATAAAACTAAAGATTGAATAACACGAACACACTAATGTGAACACCTGTCAAGAAAATCCCGATAGCATGTGCAGTGCAGAGTACAGTATTAGTTGCGGTATATATACTCCATTTATTATACAGGTATAATTTTAATCCAATCAAAAACACCCATTTAAGACATGTGACCGTACATTATTTTTCCCGTATTGTACAACCGGAAGCCGTATTTTTTTTCGTATTGTACATTATGTAAGGGGAGTAACTCGTTGTTTTTTCAGCTAGTAAATTATTTTTAATTGTAATCTACAATCGAATTAACTTGTTCGGTATTTAACAGTTTGAGGGAAAAAGTTGTTTAGAATAATTGTTGATCAGTTATTTTGCTGTTTTATAATTCATTTTAGAGATTACGAGATCTGTATACAGAACATTTTCCTAACGAAATACTGTTGTGCAGTTGTTCTATTTAGACTATTAAAAGTTAAACATAAAATTATTGTTATAGTATTGATCATTTCAGCTGTATAATAAATAGGTCATTATACAGTGTTATGTACAATATGGAAATATATTGTACTCGTCCGTATTGTATTGAAAACCCTGTTTTGGACTCGACGCCTGCGCCGTCTCGTCCAATACGGGTTTTCAATACAATACCGACTCGTACAATATCTTTCCATATTGTACACAACACTGTATAATAGCGAGCATCGCAAGATGCCAGCTAAACAGCAACATGTGTGTAAGGAGATGAATCAAAATACTTACAATACCAACCGGAAGTGGTTTATAAGTTTCAGCATAGAATGGACAATCGGAGCAAATGACCGGAAATAGACTATTAATTAGAATAAAAAATAACTATCCCGTTTAAAAAAAAAAAATAAAAAAAATAGGAATCCGTACAGCTTTTTATTTAAAAAATTGACAATCGCTAGACCTTCTTGTTTCGCCCCTAAAAAAGCTGTCATCACATGATTTTTATAGTTTACGTCACACAAGTATTGTTACGTCACGTCATTCATTCATGATCGCTGTCACTGTCAAAGTAAACAATCATTGCCCTGCGTTTTTCAAGTTGGTGGCGATTTACAGTTTGTTGCCGAATAATTGTTTATGCATTGAACGGTTCAGTTCCCAGCACATGCAGCAATGTAAAAAGAATGTCTTTAATATTTAAAATTAGTAAGATAAATATTGAGTACTTTGCGATTTTTCTAACGGAGATTCCCCAATGTTTACAAAGACGTCACTGGGGTTTTCTCGCATTCCTAACCTATGACGCCACGAAAACTAGTTCCGACTAAAGTACATCTTGTATCACATAGGTTGTATCTATTAGCAAAATAGATGTATTTCTATAGAATACATACTTAAGGATAGATAAATGATCATTACAGAGTGAAGTACAGGAAACAGCCTTTTAATTTAAAAAAAAAAAACTATCCAGTTTAAAAATACCCCCCCCCCCAAAAAAAAAAAATAGAAAGGAAACCGTACAGCTTCTGTACATGAAACGATTAATTTATTAAAAAAATGGACAATCGTTAGACCTTCTTGGTTCGCCCCTAAAGCTGTCATCACACGATTTCGTTGATCATGTATGTCGCTCATGGTTTCAAAACAAAGAAAATAAAGGAATATAAAGATGATTTTTTTTTAAAACAATATTGATTCAGTTGCCATGCAACCCGTTTAAATACATTTTTGTACATATGAGACAGAAAAAAACATTCAAAGTCTTGTCGTTTGTGTGATGCAAAAATATCGTTTTCTATGATCTAGCTTTACAAGACACAATGACGAAAAGAGCGAAAAAAAATATAACTAGAAAGCGTTAAAGGTAATTGCTATCTTAACAGCATATCTATGATTTTCTCTTTAATTCTAAATATACCTATCAAGCGTCCTTCCGTGCAAAAAACGTTGCTTTTTCTGCGATACACCTAGTTTGCAGCTATAGGCCTACAAATCGACAATATATGGCCATTTATGGAGTACTACAAACGGTTTAAGTTGACTTATATTTTATAGGCAGTAAACGAGTAAAACATGGACAAAAATTATAGGAGCGATTACCAGCCTTTTCATTTTTTTTTACCAAAAAAGAACATATTTCGGACATAACATGACTTCAAAATTTGAAATATATTAGCAGAGGCTCCCAAATGTCCCTAAAATCTGATATGTGACACCAGAATTACTGATATTCCTAATAATACTGAAGGTGATAAAATTTTGAGCGTGGGTTACCAAACCTAACGTTAAATCTAGCTGCAGAACCGTAGCTTTTTATCATGGTCCTTTGTTTTGTCCACAAAAATAAAAACATATCCAAAGGACTTATAGGAACTACGGACCCTCAGCTACGTTAAATCTAGCTGCAGAACCGTAGATATTTATGTCCTTTTTGTTTTTTTCGGGGTTCGCCCTATCAGAAAATTTCACAAGGACCTAAAGAGCTATGGTTCCGCAGCTACATTAAATCATGCTATTAAATATATGTAGGATGGACATGTTGAGGTTCGGACATGAAAGACCCACTGACTCAGACTGTTGTCTAATATGTACATGTCTTTCTGTAAGAAATTTTGAAAACGCAATCAATAACTCGTACACACACGTACAACCGCATTGCATCTTCTTCTTCCAGTGTAGAACCGACAGGAGTCGTCGACGACTGATTTAAGTTCTGCGGGACAAGGCATGCCAACTAAAGACTTCACTATGACACAGTTAAAACTATTTACACTGGTTGGCGTGGCTAACCTGTTGTTTGAGGTTAGCCCTGAACTCCTCTATGGAGCTGGCCACAACTGTGGTGTCTGGTAGGTGATTCCATTTTCGTGCTGTTCTTTGGAAGGAGTTTCTGAGAGTGTCATAACTGGACCTCTCCTGGAAGAACCTATATTGACCTCTGGTTCTGCTGTCATGAGGTCTGAGGTTTAAGTCTCGGTCGATGTCCACGAGTTGATGCTGGATCTTATACATCATAACGAGTCTGCTTATCCTCCCCCGTTGTTCTAAAGTCTGCCACTCAAATGATGTTAACATGCTTGTCACGCATCCTTGTGTTCTGCTGGAGTAATCATTTTTGACGAAGCGGGCAGCTCTTCTTTGTACATTGTCTAATGTCTGTATCAGGGTTTAGGTGGTGGGATCACACACCATTGCTGCGTATTCCAGGGTTGGTCGTAGGATCGTGAGGTAGCTGGTTTCTCTTACTTGTTTCATTTTGATCAACTGCCGATTGGTCCGATCAAAAAGAGAAGTGGATCAGCGGGGGTAAGACATTCGATATGTTATGCCTTTTCTGTCGGAGTTATGAATTGATTTGTGCGTGAAAAGGATGATTATGTTTCTTTATGAAAGCTACTATTTGTTTTCTTATATCATTGATATTTCGGTGGACTTTGAACCACATTTTTACAAATAATCATGTCAAAATTTAACGTTATGAACTTTCATCATTTATTTTACAAAACATGTACATAAACACATACGAGCAACACGACCCACAGGGCCTGTGCACGACCCCCGGATGAAAAGGATACTTTTTAAATGATAGACGTTTGACTCTTCACAGTCACTTGAAGTTTCAAAAATAAAAAATAAAATATTTTTATTTTTGGAACTTCAAGAGACTGTGGACTCATAATCATAGACTAGTAAAATAGATGTACATGTCTATGCGTAGATGCGATGCTCGCCTGTAGGCTGTGCCTAATCCATACTAACCTATTATTACGAGGCAAGTAGAGTTATCAAAACGTAAGATTCAATGACCGGGTTGTCTTTTTGAAAGGAAATTATTTGGAACGTTAATTGTGTTTAAAAAAAACTCCACAGTTATATCCAAGACATTATTTCATTTTATTATATAGATATCGATGAAATACCGTGATTTCCGAGTTAAATAAAAACGATAATTTCACTAGTGAAATTACCATTTTTATTTCACTCTTGCTATATTTCGCGCCATTTCGTTGTCGACGTCATATGAAGACTTCCAGTTTGAAACGTAAAAATTAGACGTTATTTGGCTTCGTGTACGCTTCAATTTGGATCAAATTTAACTAAAATAATATTTCAAGGTAAGCATTTTAATTATTTTATTGTCGTGGGTGGGTGGCGCCATGTTTTTTGAAGCGATACACATTATAGTATATCCCTACGCTACACACGTAATATTATATGTTATTCAGCTATCAGACAGGGTATATAATGTGACATTCCCGGCTTAGGATCTATATTCCCTGAGGCGCAGCCGAAGGGAATATATATCATAAGCCGGGAATGTCACATTATATACCCTGTCTGATAGCTGAATAACAGATATATTACGGATTTAACCATTGGTTTTTTTTAAATACAACATCCAGCTGTATTAAATAAATTTGCCTCTTTTCTTTTCATTTTTCGTATCTCTAGATGTCCGCTTCCCTACCGTTGACGTCATTCTTCAATGACGTCAAAATATGTGTCGCGTCCTATTTCGTCTCATGAAGGAAATTAATGTACTAAATTTCTAAATCAATACAGTTTCATATGTAGTAAATTGTATAACCTTTATAAATATAACATTAATATATCACATAACAAAACAACGGGCTTGCGAAACAGTTTCAATAATTTAAATGTAAACAACATGTAAATAAAACCTTGATGTGGCCCCATGACGTCGAAAGTTTTCAAGGATCAACGTTTTGTTTATTTGTTATGGTACAGCCGTCGAACATAGGAGTTTGCTGAATCGATCAGGTATTTGTGACGGAATTAACCGTTGTAATATTGTTTTGTTCATGCAGCCGTTTTGAGTATAAAAACAGCATTTAATTTGGTAAAAATACATTTATTATTCCGTATTATACCATTGATTCAGTGAAGCGTAATGCTTTGTCGTCCATGTTTTAATCGTTTTGGGGGACTGAAATATATACCCCGTCTGTTTTCCGAATATATGCTGACATTCAGGGTTGAAGAACCAATGAACATATGTGTAACAAACTAAATCCGTAATATAGTGCAATTAAACTCATCTTATATTAAATTCGATTCGAAACATTTTTTTTATCTATATAATAAATACTATAACTAATTGACGAGTTTCATTATCAAAAATATGTCACGAATGACCAAATAACGTTGTAACTCACTCAACGCATGAGTGAGTTACAACGTTGTTTGGTCATTCGTGACATATTTTTTATAATTTTTTATTATTGTTATTTTTAATTTTTATTTCATTTGTAATGTTTATTTTTTTTTATTGAAGTAGGGGACTGATGCAATTTTTTTTAGAGAAATCTGTTGTTTTTTCTATAAATGATGAATAACAATAATAAAAATAAATGTCTTCAGTAACAGTAAACACAAAGAAAATTTAAAAACCCTTGCTGATCCCCAAAACAAGTTGTACTCTATTACGTAAAATAAATATAAAAACATCATGAAACATAAGGTTATTGGATACACAAATATTTCTGTCGTGTAGTCATATATTAAACTACAAGTCACTTCAAATAAAATACATTTTTACATTATAAATGCGTGTTCAAAGTGGCATTTACTTTTATATTGATGGCAACAAATCAATGCTTCAACAAATAGAAATATCTTTAAATTCTTTAATTCTGCAACTTTCTCAATGTGCTTGTACCAAACAAATTTGGTGAATTTTGTCCTATGTTTTTTTGGGCGATATCCGTTTGCGGCAAAAATGCGATCATTTGCGCCACAACTCATTTGCCAACGTGTGCGCCAATACATTTCTAAAACCTTAGGTATCATTTGCGCCAAAAAATAAAATATGCGTTTGCCGCTATTTTACACTGGCGGAGTTAAAGTTATTTAATTAAAAGTTTTTAAATAGAAAGTAAATAAATAAAACATGAGGTATATATACTGGTAAAACTAAGTTCTGGTTTCAAATAAAAGGTTGAAATGTATAGCTCAATATACAAACATAGTCTCTACGACTTAATTCTCCTCTTTCAAGCTTCCTATACTTTTCCAACACAACCATTTCTTTCTCGGAATTATGACGACTTCTGAATGCGTCAGTGCTTGTACTGCGTAACTTGATATATGTGGTAGTCTGCTTGTGGTTCCTATCAGGATTTCCTTGATAGCGGGTTGCTGCTAACAAAGAAGTTACTGAACCAAGGGTTCCTTTTGGTAAAGTTGAAGTCATCACTTCGAAAAAAAAATATTTTCTGGATTATGTTTGATTTGTTTACATTGTTTCTATCAAGAATTTTTGCTTAAAAACTGCATTCATGTCATACAACACACAGGCCATCTGTGTATCAGGAGATACTGAATCATGTGGCTTCATTCCCTTTTTAACAGTTGGACACACGCATATTACTGTAAAGTTTGAATCTCACTGAAGATATATGATCAACCGGTAAATTAAACTACTACTAGAAGTTGATTTGATCATTTGTCACTTGAATGTTTATTTAAAATATTCATGAATTCATACTTTGTCGGTTGGGTTTTACAACTTGGCAAATATATACAACGTAGGAAACAATAGTGTAGAGAGGGTAAAATTGTACCATACCAGTTAGTAAACACAAATCTATAGAACCATCGTTAATGATGAATTAAAACGTGCCTTTTCAAAACAATGTTACAGCCATATTTTGTACATCACGTCAGAATATTCATTTTGTTTAGAAAGTCAAATTTTATTCGTTACTATTGAGTAATAAAAAAAGCAAATATTTACGTACGATTTTATTTGAATGTTAATTTATTGTTTATAGGTTTCAGATAACGAATGGTTGCATTTGTTGACAGTACTCACATCATTGTGTATTTGTGATAAATAAAAATCCAGAAAACTTTAGAAAGTCGGTCATCTTGTCAGAAATGTACCAGTACAGTTAAGTAGAAAGTCGGTCATCTTGTCAGAAATGTACCAGTACAGTTAAGTAGAAAGTCGGTCATCTTGTCAGAAATGTACCAGTACAGTTAAGTAGAAAGTCGGTCATCTTGTCAGAAATGTACCAGTACAGTTAAGTAGAAAGTCGGTCATCTTGTCAGAAATGTACCAGTACAGTTAAGTAGAAAGTCGGTCATCTTGTCAGAAATGTACCAGTACAGTTAAGAAGAAAGTCGGTCATCTTGTCAGAAATGTACCAGTACAGTTAAGTAGAAAGTCGGTCATCTTGTCAGAAATGTACCAGTACAGTTAAGTAGAAAGTCGGTCATCTTGTCAGAAATGTACCAGTACAGTTAAGTAGAAAGTCGGTCATCTTGTCAGAAATGTACCAGTACAGTTAAGTAGAAAGTCGGTCATCTTGTCAGAAATGTACCAGTACAGTTAAGTAGAAAGTCGGTCATCTTGTCAGAAATGTACCAGTACAGTTAAGTAGAAAGTCGGTCATCTTGTCAGAAATGTACCAGTACAGTTAAGTAGAAAGTCGTTCACTCACGAAATGTTGCTAAATTTATAATTTGAATAAGACTGTCCATGACTCATAGTTTTATTTTCATTTGAATTTCTTTCTTTTCTTATGACAATGATCATTAACGTGTTATTGTAATTAAAACCAAAGTTGACGAGAATTATAATGTGCTATTATTGGAACCAAGAGGTTCTGTAACAGGTTTTTAATTATATACGCTGAAGTCGTATCAAATTTCATTTAAATATTTGACATACCAATTAATTTTAATATTACAAATGACTAATATGAAGAATTTAAGGTGAATTATGCGTGTGATAAACTTCAATGCATATATATATTTTCCCCTTTTTTGTGCCCCAAGTTAAAACTTTAAAATACATAAATCATATAATACAAGATACTTACAACATGAAATATACAGTTACAGTGCGAGTCTCATACTTTGAATAATATTATATTAATAACATAGATAACAACATGAACTTAATTAATATCATAAGTGATACTTCAACCATTCTTCTCATTACGTTTTCCGTTTTGGATGTTTCCGAGTGTTATCCACGATTTCAGCAGCATATTCCGAATGGAAATATAGTTCCAAATCCATGTGCTCGAGGACAGACTTGGGCAGCACTTGGACACTGGAATCCATCTAGAGGGACTGCCATCAATAGAAATACATTCGGAGAGGTATGTTATTACTTCCAAATTATCGTTTTAGACAAATATATGACAAAACTTTTGGAAAATATTAATTGCAGAGATAAAACAATTAGAAGCATCTAATAGAAATACAATCATGCAAATTTCGTATTCATGCAACAAAAAACGTCCATTATTCCATTGGCTTTAAAATGTTATCTGACGTTGCCGCGAAAGGTAAATGTTTATTGTCCAACAGCCTCCTTTTAACAACCAATGTCAATAAGTGTGAGAAGTAGAATTTTTATTGGCTTATAGTCAAATAACTACATAGTGTTTCTTTATGTCAGACTCTTCGTTTATATTCGAGCTTTCGCTTGGAAAATCCACAATGGTCGCGTGTTTTAGCAAATTAAACATCAGATGACTATATTTTGAGGAAAACCGCTCGTAGCCAATGGCTGGTGGCAATCCTCGTTAAACAAATAGACTTAAATTAAAATCACTATCTCTTTGTCGCTATTACAGCAGCCAGAAATTGCAGACAATTACACGAATCATAAATCGCTGGTAAGCATTCTTTGTATTTATTTCCACCATATATACGGAGCAGAAAATCAATAGCCCTCTTTTCTACATGTATGCATTTCTTATTTACTTTTAATTAGATCGTATTTATTAATCAGATTATTCATTGCAGTCAAACCACGTTTCGGTTTCGATATATGGTTTAACAAACTAGTTTGAAATGGTTTAATAAATAAAGGTGTCGTCATGGTCGTAATCAGGGGCGGATTTACAGGGGGGCGTGCGCCCCCCCCCCCCCCCCCCTAAAATTCGCAAAGCATATGTTATACAACGTTAGTTAAGGAGTTCAACAAAAACCTTTTTCATGAATGGTTAACTCGTGACCTGTAGTAAAATATTCCTACACATTGTAAATACACGTTGGGTGTGTTCGTTGATTCATATATGGATTCGCCGACAATTTCCGGTTTTGTTTGTCTATAAACAAGAACGGTCGAATCATATGTTTTCAATGAATGAATCAAACGACGAAAAGAAAAGCTCCATCCGGACGGGCAGTATTAACTAGAACCACCCGAAAGGACAAGCACCGAAAGTACAGACCAATTAGTGAAATGAGGAATGCGTTAAAACTAAACCAATAGTTCTTTGAAGGGTTAAAATATCGTGATCGATCAGTCATGAGTTGAACAATTTGCATCACGGTTGTTCAAAAAAACTTTTACTTTAGGTTCTTATAATCTGACAAAAATATCCTGTTAACAATTATCCGACAAAATTAAGACTCAAAATCAAGTTTTTTTGGTCTGATAAAAATGGTGTGGTTGGTTCAAAATTGTCGTTCAAATAAATGTCTGTAATTCCTAAAATCCCCTGGACCAGCTGGGGACCTTAAGCGGTCCCCAGACTCCTCGCCTACTCACGCCCCCCTAACCACAAATCTTGGATCCGCCCCTGGTAATCGTATGGTAGTGGGATTTACAAATGTCTGTTCAAGCACTGTCTATCACCACTAAAGTTGTGAGTTGGAATCCCGCTGATGGCGAGGTATACTCGATACAACATTATGTGATAAAGTTTGTCAGTGACTTGTGAGAGGTGGGTGGTTTTCTCCGGGTACTCCGGTTTTCGCCACCAATAAAACTGACTGCGATATAACTGAAATACTGTTTGCTCAGTTTCCGGCACTGGTTTTGGCTTAAACAAAATGACCGGTCATACCATTTTCAGCTTGAAACCAGTTTTTTCCCGGTTTGACTAATATATGCAGAGTTAGGTTAACCAGTTTGAAACTTAAACTGGTTTCCTTGCAATAAATTCGACCAATTTAATGACGTTTTGATAAAAAATATCTTCAGTCTAGAGAGGTAGGATATGGCTCTCATGAGGGTCAGCACGACACGTTAATCGCAGTTCGGTTTTCGCCTCTCCGTTTAACAGGTCCAACTGACATAGTATTTATATATTTTTCAGGACTTTGTGCTCTCCAACTTTACATATACAAAAGAATTGCATTACAAAGACTCTGATGGTGATGGAGTTTCTAATGGCGATGAACTTAATGTTATTTTGGTTGGTGATTCGCTTTATTTAATGGGAGATCCTCTTAGTCATCCAGGTACAATTTATTCTTATGATTTCCATTTTAAAGCACGCCATATATACCAGTATCCATACAAAGTTCAGAAATACTCTCATAACATTCTTGGCAGTGCAACCTTTTAAATATTACACTACAAATTAAGATTTCAACATTAATTAAAACGTAGATATCTAAGTTAGTGCACACGACGCGTTTCTGGAATAATCTTCATCAGATATATGTTGATTGTCAAAATATTGGAAAGCCAAAAAATTCTAAAGTCTCTAGGAGCAAGTAGACCAAAAGACCTGAAGAAACAGGATATCTAAAATCGGCCATGGTTAAAAAGCAACCTTTTAAGTTTTGTCAGAGCTTAGTCTATTCACCGGAACTAACAACTGGCCATGTATGCATGGATAAATATTGTTTTTAAATGTCTAGGTCTTGCCTAGAAATCTTGTACCCAGAATATTTCCATTTGCGTTTCATTATACAACTCAATATCGGGATTATAGGTTATAAAAGGATTACCCCCTCTCCCTCTCTGTTAGCAACAGCTGGGGTACAAGCCCTCTCAGTTAGAAACAGGCGGGGTACGAACCCTCTCAGTTAGCAACAGCTGGGGTATGAGCCCTCTTAGTTAGCAACAACTGAGGTGCGAGCCCCTCAGTTAGCAACAGCTGGGGTACGACCCCTCTCAGTTAGCAACAGCTGGAGTACGAGCTCTCTCAGTTAGCAACAGCTGAGGTACGAGCCCTCTGAGTTAGCAAAAGCTGGGGTACGAACCCTCTCAGTCAGCAACAACTGGAGTACGAGCTCTCTCAGTTAGCAACAGCTGAGGTACGAGCCCTCTCAGTTAGCAACAGCTGGGGTACGAGCCCTCTCAGTTCGCAACAGCTGGAGTACGAGCTCTCTCAGTTAGCAACAACTGGGGTATGAACCCCTCAGTTAGCAACAGCTGGGGTACGAGGCCTCTCAGTTAGCAACAGCTAGGGTACGAGCCATCTCAGTTACCAACAGCTGGGGTATGAGCCCTCTCAGTTAGCAACAGCTGGGGGTACGAACCCTTCAATTAGCAACAGTTGGGGTACGAGCTCCCTCAATTAGCAATAGTTGGAGTACGCGCTCTCTCAATTAGCAACAGCTGAGGATATGAGCTCTCTCAGTTGGCAACTGCTGGGGTACGAGCCCTTCAATTAGCAACAGTTGGGGTACGATCCCTCTCAGTTAGCAACAGCTGGGGTACGAGCCCCTCAGTTAGCAACAGCTGGGGCATGAGCCCTCTCTGTTACCAACAGGAGGGGTACGAGCCCTCTCAGTTAGCAACAGCTGGCCTACGAGAAAAAGTTTGCCTGGGATAGAAATGAAGATGTGACATCTTGAAAATCATATTTGACGATAAAATTAAAACAACTGAAACATTCAAATCAAAACTATTAGAAATCTTGTTCGAACGACAAATTTATTATCATCGCCACATCATTAAAACTGCATAATTTATCTTTTTAAAAATAAGTCTTCGAAGCCGTTACACCGAGCAGAGGTTGTATTTTGAAATAATATATGCAGCTTTTACGAAAATTGATGGAATAACATTGCTTTATGGTAAAATATAGTTGTGGTGAAAAGGATTTTGCGTTTGAGTAACTAATAAGACTGTATTTGTTTGTGTGGAAAGCCATTCCTGTTAGCTTTAGCAGTAGTGTCTGTAAGTAAGTGACCATCTTTTTGTTGTGTTTGCTGCTATGCCATATTTGTCCGTCTTAAACGACCTAAAGGAAGCGTCGTGGCCGTTATCGTATGGTATTGTGGATTTACAACTACCTGTACAATCAGTGCCTATCACCACTAAAGTTGTGAGTTCGAACCCCGTTCATGGCGAGGTGCACTCAATACAACAGTAACTTGCGACAGGTCCGTGGTTTTCTCCGGGTACTCCGGTTTCCTCTATCAATAAAACTGACGCCATGATATAACTGAAATATTGTTGAAAGTGGCGTTAAGCACCATAAACCAAACCAAACAAAACCTGAACGACCTAAACTTGTGAAAATATTTCTATTTTAGGTATATGTGAACCGCTTGATTCTCCAAGATGTACACCACAACAATTCAGCTGTCCACAGTTTGGTGCTCCTATGGTTGGAGTGAACAACCTCCAGACTGGCAATATTCATCCGCCAAATATCAACAACAACAGACAAAATAATAATCCGTTTGGATCAAATATTCCATCTAATAATAACCAGTTTACAAATAATGGTTAAACTTCCACGAATAATCATGAGTTTACTTTTAATGTATAAAGTCCAAATAATTGACGGTTAGGGAGACCGCCCATTTAACTTTTTTAAGAGGGACTACATTTTTTATCCGGAGCCTGGACAAATTTCTCACACGAAACAAAGATTAGACTATTTCTTCTTTTTAAGTAATTTAATAAAATGTAAACAAAAGCAAAAACAACCAAAAAACTGCAGTTTCAGATATTTGTTTTTGCTTCTCACAGGTCAATTAATGTTTTCTTTCTATAGAATTTATCTACAGACCAAAGACCTCAACCCTCTTAAAATTTAAATGGTCATTCCCTTATTTGTAATTAAGTATGAACACATTACAATCTAGGTTTTAGCCAAGTAATTTGATTGGTTTTTCATATAAGAAAGACGCGCTTTCCACTACTGTGAAGATTATTAATTTTCATTTAGATACTATAAAAACAAATTACACAATTATATGTCGATTTAAAAATAATAAAAACAAATATATTAAATACAGAGTCCATTTCTCATGACATTGCCTTCCACTTACAATCTGAAAAAGAAAGTACAGAAGGCTAAAGATACAATAATAATGAATTGTAACACAATGTTGATGATCAGCTTAAAAAATGTGTGTGTAACAAATCAGTGGTCTATTATCTGGAATTGATAATGTGACAAATCAATTATCCATCCATTAAAACTTTGTCGAATCCAATGCTAGACGACCGGAAGCGGAAGTGGTGAATGATATGGATTGGTTAACTGGTGATCAATGCCCACTTTACATATCGTTTCAAAAACCGATTCATTTACACATAATTTGTAAAGCAATTTATAACTTGCCAATTGCTTATTTGTTCCTTTTTTAACTGAAGATGTAATGAAATCTAATTAATTATTATATACCTGCTTATATAGATATATTAATTGTTAATATTTACCGGTGGACGCCATGATACGCGATCGTTAGTTATACAGTCTAAAACTCTGTACATATCCAATAGGTGGAAACCTATATTAGAGTCAGGGGCCGTTGTGATCATGATCGCATAGTAGTGAGTAGTAGTTGGAATTTACAATTAAGGATTGATCGCAATTTTTGTTCGGTTCATGAAGAAATAACCTCACTCAAGTTGTACACACCGCGTAACTCGATGATTGAGGTCATTTCGAATGAACCGTAAACATAATTTCGATCAATCCTTATAAATTACTTCAAACTTTTTTTGTTATGATATTGAAAAATACATTTATTTTTTCAAAATTAGGCAAATAATCGGAAATAAATTTAAATAACCCCAAAAGTACCTTATTTAAAGAAAATCACCTAATGACAACGGCACGCGACGCTTTGAGAACGACGTTTATTTTCAGATTCCGTACATTGGAAAATAACCTCAGCTTTTTAAATCAATCAAAACACGTACAAACTGACATGTGAATCTAAAATTGAATTATTTACATGTGTAACCAGTGCCTATCACCACTAAAGTTGTGAGTTCTAATCCCGTTCATGGGGAGGTGTACTGGATGTAACATTATGTCATCAAGTTTGTCAGTGACTTGTGGGGAGGTGTACTGGATGTAACATTATGTCATCAAGTTTGTCAGTGACTTGTGGGGAGGTGTACTGGATGTAACATTATGTCATCAAGTTTGTCAGTGACTTATGGGGAGGTGTACTGGGTGTAACATTATGTCATCAAGTTTGTCAGTGACTTGTGGGGAGGTGTACTGGATGTAACATTATGTCATCAAGTTTGTCAGTGACTTGTGGGGAGGTGTACTGGATGTAACATTATGTCATCAAGTTTGTCAGTGACTTGTGGGGAGGTGTACTGGATGTAACATTATGTGATCAAGTTTGTCAGTGACTTATGGGGAGGTGTACTGGGTGTAACATTATGTGATCAAGTTTGTCAGTGACTTGTGGGGAGGTGTACTGGATGTAACATTATGTCATCAAGTTTGTCAGTGACTTGTGGGGAGGTGTACTGGATGTAACATTATGTCATCAAGTTTGTCAGTGACTTGTGGGGAGGTGTACTGGATGTAACATTATGTCATCAAGTTTGTCAGTGACTTGTGGGGAGGTGTACTGGATGTAACATTATGTCATCAAGTTTGTCAGTGACTTGTGGGGAGGTGTACTGGATGTAACATTATGTCATCAAGTTTGTCAGTGACTTGTGGGGAGGTGTACTGGATGTAACATTATGTCATCAAGTTTGTCAGTGACTTGTGGGGAGGTGTACTGGATGTAACATTATGTCATCAAGTTTGTCAGTGACTTGTGGGGAGGTGTACTGGATGTAACATTATGTCATCAAGTTTGTCAGTGACTTGTGGGGAGGTGTACTGGATGTAACATTATGTCATCAAGTTTGTCAGTGACTTGTGGGGAGGTGTACTGGATGTAACATTATGTCATCAAGTTTGTCAGTGACTTGTGGGGAGGTGTACTGGATGTAACATTATGTCATCAAGTTTGTCAGTGACTTGTGGGAGGTGTACTGGATGTAACATTATGTCATCAAGTTTGTCAGTGACTTGTGGGGAGGTGTACTGGATGTAACATTATGTGATCAAGTTTGTCAGTGACTTGTGGGGAGGTGTACGGGATGTATGATTATGTCATCAAGTTTGTCAGTGACTTGTGGGGAGGTGTACTGGATGTAACATTATGTGATCAAGTTTGTCAGTGACTTGTGGGGAGGTGTACTGGATGTAACATTATGTGATCAAGTTTGTCAGTGACTTGTGGGGAGGTGTACTGGATGTAACATTATGTCATCAAGTTTGTCAGTGACTTGTGGGGAGGTGTACTGGATGTAACATTATGTCATCAAGTTTGTCAGTGACTTGTGGGGAGGTGTACTGGATGTAACATTATGTCATCAAGTTTGTCAGTGACTTGTGGGGAGGTGTACTGGATGTAACATTATGTGATCAAGTTTGTCAGTGACTTGTGGGGAGGTGTACTGGATGTAACATTATGTGATCAAGTTTGTCAGTGACTTGTGGGGAGGTGTACTGGATGTAACATTATGTCATCAAGTTTGTCAGTGACTTGTGGGGAGGTGTACTGGATGTAACATTATGTCATCAAGTCTGTCAGTGACTTGTGGGGAGGTGTACTGGATGTAACATTATGTGATCAAGTTTGTCAGTGACTTGTGGGGAGGTGTACTGGATGCAACATTATGTGATCAAGTTTGTCAGTGACTTGTGGGGAGGTGTACTGGATGTAACATTATGTGATCAAGTTTGTCAGTGACTTGTGGGGAGGTGTACTGGATGTAACATTATGTGATCAAGTTTGTCAGTGACTTGTGGGGAGGTGTACTGGATGTAACATTATGTGATCAAGTTTGTCAGTGACTTGTGGGGAGGTGTACTGGATGTAACATTATGTGATCAAGTTTGTCAGTGACTTGTGGGGAGGTGTACTGGATGCAACATTATGTGATCAAGTTTGTCAGTGACTTGTGGGGAGGTGTACTGGATGCAACATTATGTGATCAAGTTTGTCAGTGACTTGTGGGGAGGTGTACTGGATGTAACATTATGTGATCAAGTTTGTCAGTGACTTGTGGGGAGGTGTAATGGATGCAACATTATGTGATCAAGTTTGTCAGTGACTTGTGGGGAGGTGTACTGGATGTAACATTATGTGATCAAGTTTGTCAGTGACTTGTGGGGAGGTGTACTGGATGTAACATTATGTGATCAAGTGTGTCAGTGACTTGTGGGGAGGTGTACTGGATGTAACATTATGTGATCAAGTTTGTCAGTGACTTGTGGGGAGGTGTACTGGATGTAACATTATGTGATCAAGTTTGTCAGTGACTTGTGGGGAGGTGTACTGGATGCAACATTATGTGATCAAGTTTGTCAGTGACTTGTGGGGAGGTGTACTGGATGTAAGATTATGTCATCAAGTTTGTCAGTGACTTGTGGGGAGGTGTACTGGATGTAACATTATGTGATCAAGTTTGTCAGTGACTTGTGGGGAGGTGTACTGGATGTAACATTATGTGATCAAGTTTGTCAGTGACTTGTGGGGAGGTGTACTGGATGTAACATTATGTCATCAAGCTTGTCAGTGACTTGTGGGAGGTGTACTGGATGTAACATTATGTCATCAAGTTTGTCAGTGACTTGTGGGGAGGTGTACTGGATGTAACATTATGTCATCAAGTTTGTCAGTGACTTGTGGGGAGGTGTACTGGATGTAACATTATGTCATCAAGTTTGTCAGTGACTTGTGGGGAGGTGTACTGGATGTAACATTATGTCATCAAGTTTGTCAGTGACTTGTGGGGAGGTGTACTGGATGTAACATTATGTGATCAAGTTTGTCAGTGACTTGTGGGGAGGTGTACTGGATGTAACATTATGTCATCAAGTTTGTCAGTGACTTGTGGGGAGGTGTACTGGATGTAACATTATGTCATCAAGTTTGTCAGTGACTTGTGGGGAGGTGTACTGGATGTAACATTATGTCATCAAGTTTGTCAGTGACTTGTGGGGAGGTGTACTGGATGTAACATTATGTCATCAAGTTTGTCAGTGACTTGTGGGGAGGTGTACTGGATGTAACATTATGTGATCAAGTTTGTCAGTGACTTGTGGGGAGGTGTACTGGATGCAACATTATGTGATCAAGTTTGTCAGTGACTTGTGGGGAGGTGTACTGGATGCAACATTATGTGATCAAGTTTGTCAGTGACTTGTGGGGAGGTGTACTGGATGTAACATTATGTGATCAAGTTTGTCAGTGACTTGTGGGGAGGTGTAATGGATGCAACATTATGTGATCAAGTTTGTCAGTGACTTGTGGGGAGGTGTACTGGATGTAACATTATGTGATCAAGTTTGTCAGTGACTTGTGGGGAGGTGTACTGGATGTAACATTATGTGATCAAGTTTGTCAGTGACTTTTGGGGAGGTGTACTGGATGTAACATTATGTGATCAAGTTTGTCAGTGACTTGTGGGGAGGTGTACTGGATGCAACATTATGTGATCAAGTTCGTCAGTGACTTGTGGGGAGGTGTACTGGATGCAACATTATGTGATCAAGTTTGTCAGTGACTTGTGGGGAGGTGTACTGGATGTAACATTATGTGATCAAGTTTGTCAGTGACTTGCGGGAAGTCGGTGGTTTTCACCGGGTACGCCGGTTTCCTACACCAATAAAACTAACCGCTATGATATAACTGAAGTGACTTTAAACAGCATAACCCTACAGCCCCCCCCCCCCCCCCCCCCCCACCCCACCCCACCCCCATGTTGGAGTCTTATATTGTATGACTAATGACTGTCTATAGGGGGGTTTAGTCCATCAGTAAAAACGTTTGCCAGTTATCATCTCAATGGTCTTGTTAGCGGCGCAACCACATCGGGTATGCAATGTTTAATGTGTTCGCCTAAAGTGCTGTTGATCGTAGGTTCGAACTCTGGTCGGTTCAAACAAAAAACAATAAGATTGATATTTGCTGTTTTTCCACTAAGCATGTGCAATTAGTGGGTTAAAAGCAAAGACTGGTGGCATTTGGGAGTTAAAAGCAAATACTGGTTGGCTCGCAACAGTATACTGTGTTCGTGTGGAATAACAAGTATGTCTGTAGGTTGTTTTTTCAATGAGATTGCACTATGAAAAAAAACCTAAGCGTGTTAGCCTAGAACAAAACTGAATGTCATTTGTCCTGGTCATGACATAGCTCAAAATATCCTCTCTTGACGTTTAACCACAATCAATCACTCACTTTGGGTCTCTATATTAATGAAATATATATTCTAATATGGCGTGCTGCTTTCGCTTTGTAAACAAAATTATTCTCTAAATAGCACACTTATACAATAATATTTTCCATGTTATATGCCGAAATATGTCCCAATGTTAGAAGGCATAATGCACGACCCTCTAACATTGGGACATATTTCGGAATATAACATGGACAGCACAATATTATTGTTATTATTACTCTGAATGTCTTTGGTGATTTAAAAAAATGAAATTTGTCTAAAATGTATTGATAGTATAAAGATTGGCAAATAATATTCATTTAAATTCAAGAAATATTTAATTTCAACAATAACAATGAACTGTCAAATATTTAATTCCCAAACCTGGAACTGGCCATTGTTTTGACCATTCTCTATCCAGAGTTGTCGTTTCTACTACGCTACACTCCATCTCTGTCAACGCCCATTTTACAAGATTTCTGTAAAATTTAGAAACAGTAAAAAAAATGTACTTAAAATTGTTTTAATTATTGTAAATATCAATAAAGATGAAAATAAATCACCCATTTCAAATCAATTCTCTCTTAAAAATGATTTGTAATTGTTTTTAACTTTTTAATTTTTACCTCCGCAAAATAGTTCTCCAAGAAGTGTGTGGGGGGGGGGGGGGAATCATTTTTAAGAGAGAATTGATTTGAAATGAGTGATTTATTTTCGTCTTTATTGATATCTACAATAATTAAAACAATGTTAAGTACATTTGTTTTCACTGTTTCTAAATTTTACAAAAATCTTGTAAAATGAG
Source organism: Bathymodiolus brooksi (assembly GCA_963680875.1). Taxonomy (NCBI): domain Eukaryota; kingdom Metazoa; phylum Mollusca; class Bivalvia; order Mytilida; family Modiolidae; genus Bathymodiolus; species Bathymodiolus brooksi. Next base: position 118,734,105 of record OY804582.1, read on the forward strand.
CGTTGACAGAGATGTTGTGTAGCGTAGCAGGAACGACAACTATGGCTAGAGAATGTGTTTTGACAGACGACAGCATCAACGTTAAAGAAAAACGTATAATATATTGTAAATTGTACACTGTTAAAAGCGCTCAGGTGATCCCGTTTAGACCCCGCCTATTTAAATGACGTAGCATTGTTCTAAGCTCCGCCCATCAGCATAGTAATGACTCCAACAATAGTACTATGCGAGTGCATAGTACAACGACGCTATTTATTCTTTGTAAAATTATGTTTCGATAATATCATGTCAATTATAATGAAAGTTTCTTACATGAAAAGTAATAATTATTTTTAGGACATGCGCGAAGTCATATCGGTGCTTTCCATTGCTTTTCACTATCTGATCGCGTAAACCAGCAATTAAAGCAATACAAATAGAATTTCGAAAAATGGAATATTTGTGTTAACTATGTTTAAAAAGTCATATTTGTGATGGGGCAGTCCTCCACAAACTGGGCGGCTTACGGCTATTCCGTTAACTTTGCAACACCCCCTTGATAAAGCACATGTTATTGTGTCATCGTCACCGTTTACAAACAACATACAGACATAACAATTCTCGAATTATTTTTTGACATATACTGTTTCCCGGAACAAAATACTAAAGACAACCATCTATCGATTTTGACTTTTGAAATTTGTCGTCTTCCGGTGACGTAGTTTACAAGGAACGCTGGTGACATTGACACAAGCTGGTTACTGATTTATTTTACGATTTTGTGAGCATTTTACTTGTTTAAGTAGCTAAATGCAAAATGCCATCAAATTGGAAACTATCAGTAACTTAATTACATCACCGTCTATTTATCAATGTAGAAAAACTACTGTAAACATAAAGGCAAGTGGATTTTGTAATTACTGACTTCCATTCAAAATATAAGTTAGATTTTTCCTACTAGAATTGAAATAATTCATGGAAGCCATAGTTTGTATAATGTTTTAACATAGGTTACATTATATTCGTTTAATTTAGTCATTACTGTTTCTGTAATTCACCGTAGAATGCGATATTTGCATTCGCCAATTTCGGGGAGGGAATTGGAACAGCCAAATTCTTCAGTATCCATAATGCCGCATTGATTTACAAAATTACTGTAAATGCCCTATTAAAATTGAAATAAATCTTCCATGTCATGTTTTATGTTCATTGTAACACGGTTAGGCATTATATTAGTCTAAATTTTACAACTGGCTTTCGCTCAGTGTAAAATATCGACAAATATAATGCCCCCCCCCCCCCCCCCCCCCCCCATGTTAAAATGAGCATAAAACATGACATGGGAGAATTATTTCTTAATTTTATCATCGACGTTTTTCCATCCAATGTGTGCTTAACTCTACTTCTTGTTATGATACTTATTCGTCAGTATCCAAATTTGAATGGACAATCGCGTTGAAGTCGATGAACAACTCTATTATAATATGTAGCTCGCATTTCCAAATATTATACTCACTTTTAAACGGGTGTTGCTGGTGGAAGAAAGTCCATTGGATTTCTAAAGTGTGACCTTTTTATCCATTCATAGGTTGGTTTATTTGGCGCAAGCCTTGGTGGTTGTAGTAAACCATCAGGTTTTATCATATATTTAACCATCTTGAACCCAATGGGAATTTCCCCATTCTTTTCTATCCTGTCGCTTTCGTTGCCAATGGTTACGGTTATTATAATTTTCCGGGCGTAGTATACTTCATAAACCATGAATATTTTTTTAACGTAATTGAAACCTACAATTAAAGTACAATGTCAGACTGTTGTGAAAAGAAAGTTTAGTGGTGGTAATCTATTCCACTAATATCAACAAAACAGCAATCATATCTCATCTTAACTGAACACAAACAAGACTACGACACGTCACGTTACAAATCCAGGTCCTGGCTTGTACAAATATGTGGCAGGGTGCACAATGTACAAATATGTTGAAAATTAATTTTGTAGTGATAACTTAGACAATTATGTTAATTACTGTCATGATATATAAAACCTTCAGATGCAACGGTGGTTATGCTGAAAATACTCGTTTTTTATTATCTAAAAATTTTATTTTTACGAAAAGAAAGTTTAAACAAAAAAGGCAATGGTCAACAATTCCTCTAATATCAACATACGAACACTCACATCTCACCTTAAGCAATACAATAATCTTCTGTGTCTTCCTGACATGTGCTCCATGAATGGCATGATACATACATGCACTTATCATGTTGACTATAAGACAATCTTCTGTGTCTTCATGACATGTGCTCCATGAATGGCATGATACATACCTGTACTTATCATGTTGACTAGAAGACAATCTTCTGTCGGTTCCTGATCCATGTGATCCATGAATGGCATGATACATACATGTACTTATCATGTTGACTATAAGACAATCTTCTGTCGGTTCCTGACATGTGATCCATGAATGGCATGATACATACCTGTACTTGTCATGTTGACTATAAGACAATCTTCTGTCGGTTCCTGAGACATGTGATCCATGAATGGCATGATACATACATGTACTTATCATGTTGACTATAAGACAATCTTCTGTCGGTTCCTGACATGTGATACATGAATGGCATGATACATACATGTACTTATCATGTTGACTATAAGACAATCTTCTGTCGGTTCCTGACATGTGATCCATGAATGGCATGATACATACCTGTACTTATCATGTTGACTATAAGACAATCTTCTGTCGGTTCCTGACATGTGATCCATGAATGGCATGATACATACCTGTACTTATCATGTTGACTATAAGACAATCTTCTGTCGGTTCCTGAGACATGTGATCCATGAATGGCATGATACATACATGTACTTATCATGTTGACTATAAGACAATCTTCTGTCGGTTCCTGACATGTGATCCATGAATGGCATGATACATACCTGTACTTATCATGTTGACTATAAGACAATCTTCTGTCGGTTCCTGAGACATGTGATCCATGAATGGCATGATACATACCTGTACTTATCATGTTGACTAGAAGACAATCTTCTGTCGGTTCCTGACATGTGATCCATGAATGGCATGATACATACCTGTACTTATCATGTTGACTATAGGACAATCTTCTGTCGGTTCCTGACATGTGATCCATGAATGGCATGATACATACCTGTACTTATCATGTTGACTAGAAGACAATCTTCTGTCGGTTGCTGACATGTGATCCATGAATGGCATGATACATACCTGTAATTATCATGTTGTGTTATAAGACAATCTTCTGTCGGTTCCTGAGACATGTGATCCATGAATGGCATGATACATACATGTACTTATCATGTTGACTATAAGACAATCTTCTGTCGGTTCCTGACATGTGATCCATGAATGGCATGATATATACCTGTACTTATCATGTTGACTAGAAGACAATCTTCTGTCGGTTCCTGAGACATGTGATCCATGAATGGCATGATACATACATGTACTTATCATGTTGACTAGAAGACAATCTTCTGTCGGTTCCTGACATGTGATCCATGAATGGCATGATACATACCTGTACTTATCATGTTGACTATAAGACAATCTTCTGTCGGTTGCTGAGACATGTGATCCATGAATGGCATGATACATACATGTACTTATCATGTTGACTATAAGACAATCTTCTGTCGGTTCCTGACATGTGATCCATGAATGGTATGATACATACCTGTACTTATCATGTTGACCAGAAGACAATCTTCTGTCGGTTCCTGACATGTGATCCATGAATGGCATGATACATACCTGTACTTATCATGTTGACTAGAAGACAATCTTCTGTCGGTTCCTGACATGTGATCCATGAATGGCATGATACATACCTGTACTTATCATGTTGACTAGAAGACAATCTTCTGTCGGTTCCTGACATGTGATCCATGAATGGCATGATACATAACTGTACTTATCATGTTGACTATAAGACAATCTTCTGTCGGTTCCTGACATGTGATCCATGAATGGCATGATACATACCTGTACTTATCATGTTGACTATAAGACAATCTTCTGTCGGTTCCTGACATGTGATCCATGAATGGCATGATACATACCTGTACTTATCATGTTGACTATAAGACAATCTTCTGTCGGTTCCTGACATGTGATCCATGAATGGCATGATACATACCTGTACTTATCATGTTGACTATAAGACAATCTTCTGTCGGTTCCTGACATGTGATCCATGAATGGCATGATACATACCTGTACTTATCATGTTGACTAGAAGACAATCTTCTGTCGGTTCCTGAGACATGTGATCCATGAATGGCATGATACATACATGTACTTATCATGTTGACTATAAGACAATCTTCTGTCGGTTCCTGACATGTGATCCATGAATGGCATGATACATACCTGTACTTATCATGTTGACTAGAAGACAATCTTCTGTCGGTTCCTGAGACATGTGATCCATGAATGGCATGATACATACATGTACTTATCATGTTGACTATAAGACAATCTTCTGTCGGTTCCTGACATGTGATCCATGAATGGCATGATACATACCTGTACTTATCATGTTGACTATAAGACAATCTTCTGTCGGTTGCTGAGACATGTGATCCATGAATGGCATGATACATACCTGTACTTATCATGTTGACTAGAAGACAATCTTCTGTCGGTTCCTGACATGTGATCCATGAATGGTATGATACATACCTGTACTTATCATGTTGACCAGAAGACAATCTTCTGTCGGTTCCTGACATGTGATCCATGAATGGCATGATACATACCTGTACTTATCATGTTGACTAGAAGACAATCTTCTGTCGGTTCCTGACATGTGATCCATGAATGGCATGATACATACCTGTACTTATCATGTTGACTAGAAGACAATCTTCTGTCGGTTCCTGACATGTGATCCATGAATGGCATGATACATAACTGTACTTATCATGTTGACTATAAGACAATCTTCTGTCGGTTCCTGACATGTGATCCATGAATGGCATGATACATACCTGTACTTATCATGTTGACTATAAGACAATCTTCTGTCGGTTCCTGACATGTGATCCATGAATGGCATGATACATACCTGTACTTATCATGTTGACTATAAGACAATCTTCTGTCGGTTCCTGACATGTGATCCATGAATGGCATGATACATACCTGTACTTATCATGTTGACTATAAGACAATCTTCTGTCGGTTCCTGACATGTGATCCATGAATGGCATGATACATACCTGTACTTATCATGTTGACTAGAAGACAATCTTCTGTCGGTTCCTGAGACATGTGATCCATGAATGGCATGATACATACATGTACTTATCATGTTGACTATAAGACAATCTTCTGTCGGTTCCTGACATGTGATCCATGAATGGCATGATACATACATGTACTTATCATGTTGACTATAAGACAATCTTCTGTCGGTTCCTGACATGTGATCCATGAATGGCATGATACATACCTGTACTTATCATGTTGACTATAAGACAATCTTCTGTCGGTTCCTGACATGTGATCCATGAATGGCATGATACATACCTCTACTTATCATGTTGACTATAAGACAATCTTCTGTCGGTTCCTGACATGTGATCCATGAATGGCATGATACATACATGTACTTATCATGTTGACTATAAGACAATCTTCTGTCGGTTCCTGACATGTGATCCATGAATGGCATGAAACATACCTGTACTTATCATGTTGACTATAAGACAATCTTCTGTCGGTTCCTGACATGTGATCCATGAATGGCATGATACATACCTGTACTTATCATGTTGACTAGAAGACAATCTTCTGTCGGTTCCTGACATGTGATCAATGAATGGCATGATACATACCTGTACTTATCATGTTGACTATAAGACAATCTTCTGTCGGTTCCTGACATGTGATCCATGAATGGCATGATACATACCTGTACTTATCATGTTGACTAGAAGACAATCTTCTGTCGGTTCCTGAGACATGTGATCCATGAATGGCATGATACATACATGTACTTATCATGTTGTCTATAAGACAATCTTCTGTCGGTTCCTGACATGTGATCCATGAATGGCATGATACATACCTGTACTTATCATGTTGACTAGAAGACAATCTTCCGTCGGTTCCTAACATGTGATCCATGAATGGCATGATACATACCTGTACTTATCATGTTGACTATAAGACAATCTTCTGTCGGTTCCTGACATGTGATCCATGAATGGCATGATACATACCTGTACTTATCATGTTGACTAGAAGACAATCTTCTGTCGGTTCCTGACATGTGATCCATGAATGGCATGATACATACATGTACTTATCATGTTGATTATAAGACAATCGTCTGTCGGTTCCTGACATGTGATCCATGAATGGCATGATACATACATGTACTTATCATGTTGACTATAAGACAATCTTCTGTCGGTTCCTGACATGTGATCCATGAATGGCATGATACATACCTGTACTTATCATGTTGACTATAAGACAACCATCTGTCGGTTCCTGACATGTGATCCATGAATGGCATGATACATACATGTACTTATCATGTTGACTATAAGACAATCTTCTGCCGGTTCCTGAGACATGTGATCAATGAATGGCATGATACATACCTGTACTTATCATGTTGACTAGAAGACAATCTTCTGTCGGTTCCTGAGACATGTGATCCATGAATGGCATGTTACATACATGTACTTATCATGTTGACTATAAGACAATCTTCTGTCGGTTCCTGACATGTGATCCATGAATGGCATGATACATACCTGTACTTATCATGTTGACTATAAGACAATCTTCTGTCGGTTCCTGACAGGTGATCCATGAATGGCATGATACATACCTGTACTTATCATGTTGACTATAAGACAATCTTCTGTCGGTTCCTGACATGTGATCCATGAATGGCATGATACATACCTCTACTTATCATGTTGACTATAAGACAATCTTCTGTCGGTTCCTGACATGTGATCCATGAATGGCATGATACATACATATACTTATCATGTTGACTATAAGACAATCTTCTGTCGGTTCCTGACATGTGATCCATGAATGGCATGAAACATACCTGTACTTATCATGTTGACTATAAGACAATCTTCTGTCGGTTCCTGACATGTGATCCATGAATGGCATGATACATACCTGTACTTATCATGTTGACTATAAGACAATCCTCTGTCGGTTCCTGACATGTGATCCATGAATGGCATGATACATACCTGTACTTATCATGTTGACTAGAAGACAATCTTCTGTCGGTTCCTGAGACATGTGATCCATGAATGGCATGATACATACATGTACTTATCATGTTGTCTATAAGACAATCTTCTGTCGGTTCCTGACATGTGATCCATGAATGGCATGATACATACATGTACTTATCATGTTGACTATAAGACAATCTTCTGTCGGTTCCTGACATGTATCCATGAATGGCATGATACATACCTGTACTTATCATGTTGACTAGAAGACAATCTTCTGTCGGTTCCTGAGACATGTGATCCATGAATGGCATGATACATACATGTACTTATCATGTTGACTATAAGACAATCTTCTGTCGGTTCCTGACATGTGATCCATGAATGGCATGATACATACCTGTATTTATCATGTTGACTATAAGACAATCTTCTGTCGGTTCCTGACATGTGATCCATGAATGGCATGATACATACCTGTACTTATCATGTTGACTAGAAGACAATCTTCTGTCGGTTCCTGACATGTGATCCATGAATGGCATGATACATACCTGTACTTATCATGTTGACTATAAGACAACCATCTGTCGGTTCCTGACATGTGATCCATGAATGGCATGATACATACATGTACTTATCATGTTGACTATAAGACAATCTTCTGCCGTTTCCTGAGACATGTGATCCACGAATGGCATGATACATACATGTACTTATCATGTTGACTAGAAGACAATCTGCTGTCGGTTCCTGAGACATATGATCCATGAATGGCATGATACATACATGTACTTATCATGTTGACTATAAGACAATCTTCTGTCGGTTCCTGACATATGATCCATGAATGGCATGATACATACCTGTACTTATCATGTTGACTATAAGACAATCTTCTGTCGGTTCCTGAGACATGTGATCCATGAATGGCATGATACATACCTGTACTTATCATGTTGACTAGAAGACAATCTTCTGTCGGTTCCTGACATGTGATCCATGAATGGCATGATACATAAATGTACTTATCATGTTGACTATAAGACAATCTTCTGTCGATTCCTGACATGTGATCCATGAATGGCATGATACATACCTGTACTTATCATGTTGACTATAAGACAATCTTCTGTCGGTTCCTGACATGTGATCCATGAACGGCATGATACATACCTCTACTTATCATGTTGACTATAAGACAATTTTCTGTCGGTTCCTGACATGTGATCCATGAATGGCATGATACATACATGTACTTATCATGTTGACTAGAAGACAATCTTCTGTCGGTTCCTGACATGTGATCCATGAATGGCATGAAACATACCTGTACTTATCATGTTGACTATAAGACAATCTTCTGTCGGTTCCTGACATGTGATCCATGAATGGCATGACACATACCTGTACTTATCATGTTGACTAGAAGACAATCTTCTGTCGGTTCCTGAGACATGTGATCCATGAATGGCATGATACATACATGTACTTATCATGTTGACTATAAGACAATCTTCTGTCGGTTCCTGACATGTGATCCATGAATGGCATGATACATACCTGTACTTATTATGTTCACTATAAGACAATCTTCTGTCGGTTCCTGACATGTGATCCATGAATGGCATGATACATACCTGTACTTATCATGTTGACTAGAAGACAATCTTCTGTCGGTTCCTAACATGTGATCCATGAATGGCATGATACATACCTGTACTTATCATGTTGACTATAAGACAATCTTCTGTCGGTTCCTGACATGTGATCCATGAATGGCATGATACATACATGTACTTATCATGTTGATTATAAGACAATCGTCTGTCGGTTCCTGACATGTGATCCATGAATGGCATGATACATACATGTACTTATCATGTTGACTATAAGACAATCTTCTGTCGGTTCCTGACATGTGATCCATGAATGGCATGGTACATACCTGTACTTATCATGTTGATTATAAGACAATCTTCTGCCGGTTCCTGAGACATGTGATCCATGAATGGCATGATACATACCTGTACTTATCATGTTGACTATAAGACAATCTTCTGTCGGTTCCTGAGACATGTGATCCATGAATGGCATGATACATACCTGTACTTATCATGTTGACTATAAGACAATCTTCTGTCGGTTCCTGAGACATGTGATCCATGAATGGCATGATACATACATGTACTTATCATGTTGACTATAAGACAATCTTCTGTCGGTTCCTGACATGTGATCCATGAATGGCATGATACATACCTGTACTTATCATGTTGACTATAAGACAATCTTCTGTCGGTTCCTGAGACATGTGATCCATGAATGGCATGATACATACCTGTACTTATCATGTTGACTATAAGACAATCTTCTGTCGGTTCCTGACATGTGATCCATGAATGGCATGATACATACCTGTACTTATCATGTTGACTATAAGACAATCTTCTGTCGGTTCCTGACATGTGATCCATGAATGGCATGATACATACCTGTACTTATCATGTTGACTATAAGACAATCGTCTGTCGGTTCCTGACATGTGATCCATGAATGGCATGATACATACCTGTACTTATCATGTTGACTAGAAGACAATCTTCTGTCGGTTCCTGACATGTGATCCATGAATGGCATGATACATACATGTACTTATCATGTTGTCTATAAGACAATCTTCTGTCGGTTCCTGACATGTGATCCATGAATGGCATGATACATACATGTACTTATCATGTTGACTATAAGACAATCTTCTGTCGGTTCCTGACATGTGATCCATGAATGGCATGATACATACCTGTACTTATCATGTTGACTAGAAGACAATCTTCTGTCGGTTCCTGAGACATGTGATCCATGAATGGCATGATACATACATGTACTTATCATGTTGACTATAAGACAATCTTCTGTCGGTTCCTGACATGTGATCCATGAATGGCATGATACATACCTGTATTTATCATGTTGACTATAAGACAATCTTCTGTCGGTTCCTGACATGTGATCCATGAATGGCATGATACATACCTGTACTTATCATGTTGACTAGAAGACAATCTTCTGTCGGTTCCTGACATGTGATCCATGAATGGCATGATACATACCTGTACTTATCATGTTGACTATAAGACAACCATCTGTCGGTTCCTGACATGTGATCCATGAATGGCATGATACATACATGTACTTATCATGTTGATTATAAGACAATCTTCTGCCGGTTCCTGAGACATGTGATCCATGAATGGCATGATACATACCTGTACTTATCATGTTGACTATAAGACAATCTTCTGTCGGTTCCTGAGACATGTGATCCATGAATGGCATGATACATACCTGTACTTATCATGTTGACTATAAGACAATCTTCTGTCGGTTCCTGAGACATGTGATCCATGAATGGCATGATACATACATGTACTTATCATGTTGACTATAAGACAATCTTCTGTCGGTTCCTGACATGTGATCCATGAATGGCATGATACATACCTGTACTTATCATGTTGACTATAAGACAATCTTCTGTCGGTTCCTGAGACATGTGATCCATGAATGGCATGATACATACCTGTACTTATCATGTTGACTATAAGACAATCTTCTGTCGGTTCCTGACATGTGATCCATGAATGGCATGATACATACCTGTACTTATCATGTTGACTATAAGACAATCTTCTGTCGGTTCCTGACATGTGATCCATGAATGGCATGATACATACCTGTACTTATCATGTTGACTATAAGACAATCGTCTGTCGGTTCCTGACATGTGATCCATGAATGGCATGATACATACCTGTACTTATCATGTTGACTAGAAGACAATCTTCTGTCGGTTCCTGACATGTGATCCATGAATGGCATGATAAATACATGTACTTATCATGTTGTCTATAAGACAATCTTCTGTCGGTTCCTGACATGTGATCCATGAATGGCATGATACATACATGTACTTATCATGTTGACTATAAGACAATCTTCTGTCGGTTCCTGACATGTGATCCATGAATGGCATGATACATACCTGTACTTATCATGTTGACTAGAAGACAATCTTCTGTCGGTTCCTGAGACATGTGATCCATGAATGGCATGATACATACATGTACTTATCATGTTGACTATAAGACAATCTTCTGTCGGTTCCTGACATGTGATCCATGAATGGCATGATACATACCTGTATTTATCATGTTGACTATAAGACAATCTTCTGTCGGTTCCTGACATGTGATCCATGAATGGCATGATACATACCTGTACTTATCATGTTGACTAGAAGACAATCTTCTGTCGGTTCCTGACATGTGATCCATGAATGGCATGATACATACCTGTACTTATCATGTTGACTATAAGACAACCATCTGTCGGTTCCTGACATGTGATCCATGAATGGCATGATACATACATGTACTTATCATGTTGACTATAAGACAATCTTCTGCCGGTTCCTGAGACATGTGATCCACGAATGGCATGATACATACCTGTACTTATCATGTTGACTAGAAGACAATCTGCTGTCGGTTCCTGAGACATATGATCCATGAATGGCATGATACATACATGTACTTATCATGTTGACTATAAGACAATCTGCTGTCGGTTCCTGACATATGATCCATGAATGGCATGATACATACCTGTACTTATCATGTTGACTATAAGACAATCTTCTGTCGGTTCCTGAGACATGTGATCCATGAATGGCATGATACATACCTGTACTTATCATGTTGACTAGAAGACAATCTTCTGTCGGTTCCTGACATGTGATCCATGAATGGCATGATACATAAATGTACTTATCATGTTGACTATAAGACAATCTTCTGTCGATTCCTGACATGTGATCCATGAATGGCATGATACATACCTGTACTTATCATGTTGACTATAAGACAATCTTCTGTCGGTTCCTGACATGTGATCCATGAACGGCATGATACATACCTCTACTTATCATGTTGACTATAAGACAATTTTCTGTCGGTTCCTGACATGTGATCCATGAATGGCATGATACATACATGTACTTATCATGTTGACTAGAAGACAATCTTCTGTCGGTTCCTGACATGTGATCCATGAATGGCATGAAACATACCTGTACTTATCATGTTGACTATAAGACAATCTTCTGTCGGTTCCTGACATGTGATCCATGAATGGCATGACACATACCTGTACTTATCATGTTGACTAGAAGACAATCTTCTGTCGGTTCCTGAGACATGTGATCCATGAATGGCATGATACATACATGTACTTATCATGTTGACTATAAGACAATCTTCTGTCGGTTCCTGACATGTGATCCATGAATGGCATGATACATACCTGTACTTATTATGTTCACTATAAGACAATCTTCTGTCGGTTCCTGACATGTGATCCATGAATGGCATGATACATACCTGTACTTATCATGTTGACTAGAAGACAATCTTCTGTCGGTTCCTAACATGTGATCCATGAATGGCATGATACATACCTGTACTTATCATGTTGACTATAAGACAATCTTCTGTCGGTTCCTGACATGTGATCCATGAATGGCATGATACATACATGTACTTATCATGTTGATTATAAGACAATCGTCTGTCGGTTCCTGACATGTGATCCATGAATGGCATGATACATACATGTACTTATCATGTTGACTATAAGACAATCTTCTGTCGGTTCCTGACATGTGATCCATGAATGGCATGGTACATACCTGTACTTATCATGTTGATTATAAGACAATCTTCTGCCGGTTCCTGAGACATGTGATCCATGAATGGCATGATACATACCTGTACTTATCATGTTGACTATAAGACTATCTTCTGTCGGTTCCTGAGACATGTGATCCATGAATGGCATGATACATACATGTACTTATCATGTTGACTATAAGACAATCTTCTGTCGGTTCCTGAGACATGTGATCCATGAATGGCATGATACATACATGTACTTATCATGTTGACTATAAGACAATCTTCTGTCGGTTCCTGAGACATGTGATCCATGAATGGCATGATACATACCTGTACTTATCATGTTGACTATAAGACAATCTTCTGTCGGTTCCTGACATGTGATCCATGAATGGCATGATACATACCTGTACTTATCATGTTGACTATAAGACAATCTTCTGTCGGTTCCTGAGACATGTGATCCATGAATGGCATGATACATACCTGTACTTATCATGTTGACTATAAGACAATCTTCTGTCGGTTCCTGACATGTGATCCATGAATGGCATGATACATACCTGTACTTATCATGTTGACTATAAGACAATCTTCTGTCGGTTCCTGACATGTGATCCATGAATGGCATGATATATACCTGTACTTATCATGTTGACTATAAGACAATCGTCTGTCGGTTCCTGACATGTGATCCATGAATGGCATGATACATACCTGTACTTATCATGTTGACTAGAAGACAATCTTCTGTCGGTTCCTGACATGTGATCCATGAATGGCATGATACATACCTGTACTTATCATGTTGACTATAAGACAACCATCTGTCGGTTCCTGACATGTGATCCATGAATGGCATGATACATACATGTACTTATCATGTTGACTATAAGACAATCTTCTGCCGGTTCCTGAGACATGTGATCCATGAATGGCATGATACATACCTGTACTTATCATGTTGACTAGAAGACAATCTGCTGTCGGTTCCTGAGACATGTGATCCATGAATGGCATGATACATACATGTACTTATCATGTTGACTATAAGACAATCTTCTGTCGGTTCCTGACATGTGATCCATGAATGGCATGATACATACCTGTACTTATCATGTTGACTATAAGACAATCTTCTGTCGGTTCCTGAGACATGTGATCCATGAATGGCATGATACATACCTGTACTTATCATGTTGACTAGAAGACAATCTTCTGTCGGTTCCTGAGACATGTGATCCATGAATGGCATGATACATACATGTACTTATCATGTTGACTATAAGACAATCTTCTGTCGATTCCTGACATGTGATCCATGAATGGCATGATACATACCTGTACTTATCATGTTGACTATAAGACAATCTTCTGTCGGTTCCTGACATGTGATCCATGAACGGCATGATACATACCTCTACTTATCATGTTGACTATAAGACAATTTTCTGTCGGTTCCTGACATGTGATCCATGAATGGCATGATACATACATGTACTTATCATGTTGACTAGAAGACAATCTTCTGTCGGTTCCTGACATGTGATCCATGAATGGCATGAAACATACCTGTACTTATCATGTTGACTATAAGACAATCTTCTGTCGGTTCCTGACATGTGATCCATGAATGGCATGATACATACATGTACTTATCATGTTGACTAGAAGACAATCTTCTGTCGGTTCCTGAGACATGTGATCCATGAATGGCATGATACATACATGTACTTATCATGTTGACTATAAGACAATCTTCTGTCGGTTCCTGACATGTGATCCATGAATGGCATGATACATACCTGTACTTATTATGTTCACTATAAGACAATCTTCTCTCGGTTCCTGACATGTGATCCATGAATGGCATGATACATACCTGTACTTATCATGTTGACTAGAAGACAATCTTCTGTCGGTTCCTAACATGTGATCCATGAATGGCATGATACATACCTGTACTTATCATGTTGACTATAAGACAATCTTCTGTCGGTTCCTGACATGTGATCCATGAATGGCATGATACATACATGTACTTATCATGTTGATTATA
Source organism: Bathymodiolus brooksi (assembly GCA_963680875.1). Classification (NCBI taxonomy): domain Eukaryota; kingdom Metazoa; phylum Mollusca; class Bivalvia; order Mytilida; family Modiolidae; genus Bathymodiolus; species Bathymodiolus brooksi. The sequence goes on from OY804582.1 coordinate 118,749,150, forward strand.
AGACAATCGTCTGTCGGTTCCTGACATGTGATCCATGAATGGCATGATACATACATGTACTTATCATGTTGACTATAAGACAATCTTCTGTCGGTTCCTGACATGTGATCCATGAATGGCATGGTACATACCTGTACTTATCATGTTGATTATAAGACAATCTTCTGCCGGTTCCTGAGACATGTGATCCATGAATGGCATGATACATACCTGTACTTATCATGTTGACTATAAGACAATCTTCTGTCGGTTCCTGAGACATGTGATCCATGAATGGCATGATACATACCTGTACTTATCATGTTGACTATAAGACAATCTTCTGTCGGTTCCTGAGACATGTGATCCATGAATGGCATGATACATACATGTACTTATCATGTTGACTATAAGACAATCTTCTGTCGGTTCCTGACATGTGATCCATGAATGGCATGATACATACCTGTACTTATCATGTTGACTATAAGACAATCTTCTGTCGGTTCCTGAGACATGTGATCCATGAATGGCATGATACATACCTGTACTTATCATGTTGACTATAAGACAATCTTCTGTCGGTTCCTGACATGTGATCCATGAATGGCATGATACATACCTGTACTTATCATGTTGACTATAAGACAATCGTCTGTCGGTTCCTGACATGTGATCGATGAATGGCATGATACATACCTGTACTTATCATGTTGACTATAAGACAATCTTCTGTCGGTTCCTGACATGTGATCCATGAATGGCATGATACATACCTGTACTTATCATGTTGACTATAAGACAATCTTCTGTCGGTTCCTGAGACATGTGATCCATGAATGGCATGATACATACATGTACTTATCATGTTGTCTATAAGACAATCTTCTGTCGGTTCCTGACATGTGATCCATGAATGGCATGATACATACATGTACTTATCATGTTGACTATAAGACAATCTTCTGTCGGTTCCTGACATGTGATCCATGAATGGCATGATACATACCTGTACTTATCATGTTGACTATAAGACAATCTTCTGTCGGTTCCTGACATGTGATCCATGAATGGCATGATACATACCTGTACTTATCATGTTGACTATAAGACAATCTTCTGTCGGTTCCTGACATGTGATCCATGAATGGCATGATACATACCTGTACTTATCATGTTGACTATAAGACAATCTTCTGTCGGTTCCTGACATGTGATCCATGAATGGCATGATACATACCTGTATTTATCATGTTGACTAGAAGACAATCTTCTGTCGGTTCCTAACATGTGATCCATCAATGGCATGATACATACCTGTACTTATCATGTTGACTATAAGACAATCTTCTGTCGGTTCCTGACATGTGATCCATGAATGGCATGATACATACCTGTACTTATCATGTTGACTAGAAGACAATCTTCTGTCGGTTCCTGACATGTGATCCATGAATGGCATGATACATACATGTACTTATCATGTTGATTATAAGACAATCGTCTGTCGGTTCCTGACATGTGATCCATGAATGGCATGATACATACATGTACTTATCATGTTGACTATAAGACAATCTTCTGTCGGTTCCTGACATGTGATCCATGAATGGCATGATACATACCTGTACTTATCATGTTGACTATAAGACAACCATCTGTCGGTTCCTGACATGTGATCCATGAATGGCATGATACATACATGTACTTATCATGTTGACTATAAGACAATCTTCTGCCGGTTCCTGAGACATGTGATCCATGAATGGCATGATACATACCTGTACTTATCATGTTGACTAGAAGACAATCTGCTGTCGGTTCCTGAGACATGTGATCCATGAATGGCATGATACATACATGTACTTATCATGTTGACTATAAGACAATCTTCTGTCGGTTCCTGACATCTGATCCATGAATGGCATGATACATACATGTACTTATCATGTTGACTATAAGACAATCTTCTGTCGGTTCCTGAGACATGTGATCCATGAATGGCATGATACATACCTGTACTTATCATGTTGACTAGAAGACAATCTTCTGTCGGTTCCTGACATGTGATCCATGAATGGCATGATACATACATGTACTTATCATGTTGACTATAAGACAATCTTCTGTCGATTCCTGACATGTGATCCATGAATGGCATGATACATACCTCTACTTATCATGTTGACTATAAGACAATCTTCTGCCGGTTCCTGAGACATGTGATCCATGAATGGCATGATACATACCTGTACTTATCATGTTGACTATAAGACAATCTTCTGTCGGTTCCTGAGACATGTGATCCATGAATGGCATGATACATACATGTACTTATCATGTTGACTATAAGACAATCTTCTGTCGGTTCCTGACATGTGATCCATGAATGGCATGATACATACCTGTACTTATCATGTTGACTATAAGACAATCTTCTGTCGGTTCCTGAGACATGTGATCCATGAATGGCATGATACATACCTGTACTTATCATGTTGACTATAAGACAATCTTCTGTCGGTTCCTGACATGTGATCCATGAATGGCATGATACATACCTGTACTTATCATGTTGACTATAAGACAATCTTCTGTCGGTTCCTGAGACATGTGATCCATGAATGGCATGATACATACATGTACTTATCATGTTGACTATAAGACAATTTTCTGTCGGTTCCTGACATGTGATCCATGAATGGCATGATACATACATGTACTTATCATGTTTACTATAAGACAATCTTCTGTCGGTTCCTGACATGTGATCCATGAATGGCATGATACATACCTGTACTTATCATGTTGATTATAAGACAATCGTCTGTCGGTTCCTGACATGTGATCCATGAATGGCATGATACATACCTCTACTTATCATGTTGACCATAAGACAATCTTCTGTCGGTTCCTGACATGTGATCCATGAATGGCATGATACATACATGTACTTATCATGTTGACTATAAGACAATCTTCTGTCGGTTCCTGACATGTGATCCATGAATGGCATGAAACATACCTGTACTTATCATGTTGACTATAAGACAATCTTCTGTCGGTTCCTGACATGTGATCCATGAATGGCATGATACATACCTGTACTTATCATGTTGACTAGAAGACAATCGTCTGTCGGTTCCTGACATGTGATCGATGAATGGCATGATACATACCTGTACTTATCATGTTGACTATAAGACAATCTTCTGTCGGTTCCTGACATGTGATCCATGAATGGCATGCTACATACCTGTACTTATCATGTTGACTAGAAGACAATCTTCTGTCGGTTCCTGAGACATGTGATCCATGAATGGCATGATACATACATGTACTTATCATGTTGTCTATAAGACAATCTTCTGTCGGTTCCTGACATGTGATCCATGAATGGCATGATACATACATGTACTTATCATGTTGACTATCAGACAATCTTCTGTCGGTTCCTGACATGTGATCCATGAATGGCATGATACATACCTGTACTTATCATGTTGACTATAAGACAATCTTCTGTCGGTTCCTCACATGTGATCCATGAATGGCATGATACATACCTGTACTTATCATGTTGACTAGAAGACAATCTTCTGTCGGTTCCTGAGACATGTGATCCATGAATGGCATGATACATACATGTACTTATCATGTTGACTATAAGACAATCTTCTGTCGGTTCCTGACATGTGATCCATGAATGGCATGATACATACCTGTACTTATCATGTTGACTATAAGACAATCTTCTGTCGGTTCCTGACATGTGATCCATGAATGGCATGATACATACCTGTACTTATCATGTTGACTAGAAGACAATCTTCTGTCGGTTCCTAACATGTGATCCATGAATGGCATGATACATACCTGTACTTATCATGTTGACTATAAGACAATCTTCTGTCGGTTCCTGACATGTGATCCATGAATGGCATGATACATACCTGTACTTATCATGTTGACTAGAAGACAATCTTCTGTCGGTTCCTGACATGTGATCCATGAATGGCATGATACATACATGTACTTATCATGTTGATTATAAGACAATCGTCTGTCGGTTCCTGACATGTGATCCATGAATGGCATGATACATACATGTACTTATCATGTTGACTATAAGACAATCTTCTGTCGGTTCCTGACATGTGATCCATGAATGGCATGATACATACCTGTACTTATCATGTTGACTATAAGACAACCATCTGTCGGTTCCTGACATGTGATCCATGAATGGCATGATACATACATGTACTTATCATGTTGACTATAAGACAATCTTCTGCCGGTTCCTGAGACATGTGATCCATGAATGGCATGATACATACCTGTACTTATCATGTTGACTAGAAGACAATCTGCTGTCGGTTCCTGAGACATGTGATCCATGAATGGCATGATACATACATGTACTTATCATGTTGACTATAAGACAATCTTCTGTCGGTTCCTGACATGTGATCCATGAATGGCATGATACATACCTGTGCTTATCATGTTGACTATAAGACAATCTTCTGTCGGTTCCTGAGACATGTGATCCATGAATAGCATGATACATACCTGTACTTATCATGTTGACTAGAAGACAATCTTCTGTCGGTTCCTGACATGTGATCCATGAATGGCATGATACATACATGTACTTATCATGTTGACTATAAGACAATCTTCTGTCGATTCCTGACATGTGATCCATGAATGGCATGATACATACCTGTACTTATCATGTTGACTATAAAACAATCTTCTGTCGGTTCCTGACATGTGATCCATGAACGGCATGATACATACCTGTACTTATCATGTTGACTATAAGACAATCTTCTGTCGGTTCCTGACATGTGATCCATGAATGGCATGATACATACATGTACTTATCATGTTGACTAGAAGACAATCTTCTGTCGGTTCCTGACATGTGATCCATGAATGGCATGAAACATACCTGTACTTATCATGTTGACTATAAGACAATCTTCTGTCAGGTTCCTGACATGTGATCCATGAATGGCATGATACATACCTGTACTTATCATGTTGACTAGAAGACAATCTTCTGTCGGTTCCTGAGACATGTGATCCATGAATGGCATGATACATACATGTACTTATCATGTTGACTATAAGACAATCTTCTGTCGGTTCCTGACATGTGATCCATGAATGGCATGATACATACCTGTACTTATTATGTTCACTATAAGACAATCTTCTGTCGGTTCCTGACATGTGATCCATGAATGGCATGATACATACCTGTACTTATCATGTTGACTAGAAGACAATCTTCTGTCGGTTCCTAACATGTGATCCATGAATGGTATGATACATACCTGTACTTATCATGTTGACTATAAGACAATCTTCTGTCGGTTCCTGAGACATGTGATCCATGAATGGCATGATACATACATGTACTTATCATGTTGATTATAAGACAATCGTCTGTCGGTTCCTGACATGTGATCCATGAATGGCATGATACATACATGTACTTATCATGTTGACTATAAGACAATCTTCTGCCGGTTCCTGAGACATGTGATCCATGAATGGCATGATACATACCTGTACTTATCATGTTGACTATAAGACAATCTTCTGTCGGTTCCTGAGACATGTGATCCATGAATGGCATGATACATACCTGTACTTATCATGTTGACTATAAGACAATCTTCTGTCGGTTCCTGAGACATGTGATCCATGAATGGCATAATACATACATGTACTTATCATGTTGACTATAAGACAATCTTCTGTCGGTTCCTGACATGTGATCCATGAATGGCATGATACATACCTGTACTTATCATGTTGACTATAAGACAATCTTCTGTCGGTTCCTGAGACATGTGATCCATGAATGGCATGATACATACCTGTACTTATCATGTTGACTATAAGACAATCTTCTGTCGGTTCCTGACATGTGATCCATGAATGGCATGATACATACCTGTACTTATCATGTTGACTATAAGACAATCTTCTGTCGGTTCCTGAGACATGTGATCCATGAATGGCATGATACATACATGTACTTATCATGTTGACTATAAGACAATTTTCTGTCGGTTCCTGACATGTGATCCATGAATGGCATGATACATACATGTACTTATCATGTTGACTAGAAGACAATCTTCTGTCGGTTCCTGACATGTGATCCATGAATGGCATGATACATACCTGTACTTATCATGTTGACTATAAGACAACCATCTGTCGGTTCCTGACATGTGATCCATGAATGGCATGATATATACATGTACTTATCATGTTGACTATAAGACAATCTTCTGCCGGTTCCTGAGACATGTGATCCATGAATGGCATGATACATACCTGTACTTATTCATGTTGACTATAAGACAATCTTCTGTCGGTTCCTGAGACATGTGATCCATGAATGGCATGATACATACCTGTACTTATCATGTTGACTAGAAGACAATCTTCTGTCGGTTCCTGAGACATGTGATCCATGAATGGCATGATACATACATGTACTTATCATGTTGACTATAAGACAATCTTCTGTCGGTTCCTGACATGTGATCCATGAATGGCATGATACATACCTGTACTTATCATGTTGACTATAAGACAATCTTCTGTCGGTTCCTGAGACATGTGATCCATGAATGGCATGATACATACCTGTACTTATCATGTTGACTAGAAGACAATCTTCTGTCGGTTCCTGAGACATGTGATCCATGAATGGCATGATACATACATGTACTTATCATGTTGACTATAAGACAATCTTCTGTCGGTTCCTGACATGTGATCCATGAATGGCATGATACATACCTGTACTTATCATGTTGACTATAAGACAATCTTCTGTCGGTTCCTGAGACATGTGATCCATGAATGGCATGATACATACCTGTACTTATCATGTTGACTAGAAGACAATCTTCTGTCGGTTCCTAACATGTGATCCATGAATGGTATGATACATACCTGTACTTATCATGTTGACTAGAAGACAATCTTCTGTCGGTTCCTGAGACATGTGATCCATGAATGGCATGATACATACATGTACTTATCATGTTGATTATAAGACAATCGTCTGTCGGTTCCTGACATGTGATCCATGAATGGCATGATACATACATGTACTTATCATGTTGACTATAAGACAATCTTCTGCCGGTTCCTGAGACATGTGATCCATGAATGGCATGATACATACCTGTACTTATCATGTTGACTATAAGACAATCTTCTGTCGGTTCCTGAGACATGTGATCCATGAATGGCATGATACATACCTGTACTTATCATGTTGACTATAAGACAATCTTCTGTCGGTTCCTGAGACATGTGATCCATGAATGGCATGATACATACATGTACTTATCATGTTGACTATAAGACAATCTTCTGTCGGTTCCTGACATGTGATCCATGAATGGCATGATACATACCTGTACTTATCATGTTGACTATAAGACAATCTTCTGTCGGTTCCTGAGACATGTGATCCATGAATGGCATGATACATACCTGTACTTATCATGTTGACTATAAGACAATCTTCTGTCGGTTCCTGACATGTGATCCATGAATGGCATGATACATACCTGTACTTATCATGTTGACTATAAGACAATCTTCTGTCGGTTCCTGAGACATGTGATCCATGAATGGCATGATACATACATGTACTTATCATGTTGACTATAAGACAATTTTCTGTCGGTTCCTGACATGTGATCCATGAATGGCATGATACATACATGTACTTATCATGTTGACTAGAAGACAATCTTCTGTCGGTTCCTGACATGTGATCCATGAATGACATGATACATACCTGTACTTATCATGTTGACTATAAGACAACCATCTGTCGGTTCCTGACATGTGATCCATGAATGGCATGATATATACATGTACTTATCATGTTGACTATAAGACAATCTTCTGCCGGTTCCTGAGACATGTGATCCATGAATGGCATGATACATACCTGTACTTATTCATGTTGACTATAAGACAATCTTCTGTCGGTTCCTGAGACATGTGATCCATGAATGGCATGATACATACCTGTACTTATCATGTTGACTAGAGGACAATCTTCTGTCGGTTCCTGAGACATGTGATCCATGAATGGCATGATACATACATGTACTTATCATGTTGACTATAAGACAATCTTCTGTCGGTTCCTGACATGTGATCCATGAATGGCATGATACATACCTGTACTTATCATGTTGACTATAAGACAATCTTCTGTCGGTTCCTGAGACATGTGATCCATGAATGGCATGATACATACCTGTACTTATCATGTTGACTAGAAGACAATCTTCTGTCGGTTCCTGAGACATGTGATCCATGAATGGCATGATACATACATGTACTTATCATGTTGACTATAAGACAATCTTCTGTCGGTTCCTGATATGTGATCCATGAATGGCATGATACATACCTGTACTTATCATGTTGACTATAAGACAATCTTCTGTCGGTTCCTGAGACATGTGATCCATGAATGGCATGATACATACCTGTACTTATCATGTTGACTAGAAGACAATCTTCTGTCGGTTCCTGACATGTGATCCATGAATGGCATGATACATACCTGTACTTATCATGTTGACTAGAAGACAATCTTCTGTCGGTTCCTGACATCAGATCCATGAATGGCATGATACATACCTGTACTTATCATGTTGACTATAAGACAATCTTCTGTCGGTTCCTGACATGTGATCCATGAATGGCATGATACATACCTGTACTTATCATGTTGACTATAAGACAATCTTCTGTCGGTTCCTGACATGTGATCCATGAATGGCATGATACATACCTGCACTTATCATGTTGACTATAAGACAATCTTCTGTCGGTTCCTGAGACATGTGATCCATGAATGGCATGATACATACCTGTACTTATCATGTTGACTAGAAGACAATCTTCTGTCGGTTCCTGACATGTGATCCATGAATGGCATGATACATAACTGTACTTATCATGTTGACTAGAAGACAATCTTCTGTCGGTTCCTGACATGTGATCCATGAATGGCATGATACATACCTCTACTTATCATGTTGACTATAAGACAATCTTCTGTCGGTTCCTGACATGTGATCCATGAATGGCATGATACATACATGTACTTATCATGTTGACTATAAGACAATCTTCTGTCGGTTCCTGACATGTGATCCATGAATGGCATGAAACATACCTGTACTTATCATGTTGACTATAAGACAATCTTCTGTCGGTTCCTGACATGTGATCCATGAATGGCATGATACATACCTGTACTTATCATGTTGACTAGAAGACAATCGTCTGTCGGTTCCTGACATGTGATCGATGAATGGCATGATACATACCTGTACTTATCATGTTGACTATAAGACAATCTTATGTCGGTTCCCGACATGTGATCCATGAATGGCATGCTACATACCTGTACTTATCATGTTGACTAGAAGACAATCTTCTGTCGGTTCCTGACATGTGATCCATGAATGGCATGATACATACCTGTACTTATCATGTTGACTAGAAGACAATCTTCTGTCGGTTCCTAACATGTGATCCATGAATGGTATGATACATACCTGTACTTATCATGTTGACTATAAGACAATCTTCTGTCGGTTCCTGAGACATGTGATCCATGAATGGCATGATACATACATGTACTTATCATGTTGATTATAAGACAATCGTCTGTCGGTTCCTGACATGTGATCCATGAATGGCATGATACATACATGTACTTATCATGTTGACTATAAGACAATCTTCTGCCGGTTCCTGAGACATGTGATCCATGAATGGCATGATACATACCTGTACTTATCATGTTGACTATAAGACAATCTTCTGTCGGTTCCTGAGACATGTGATCCATGAATGGCATGATACATACCTGTACTTATCATGTTGACTATAAGACAATCTTCTGTCGGTTCCTGAGACATGTGATCCATGAATGGCATAATACATACATGTACTTATCATGTTGACTATAAGACAATCTTCTGTCGGTTCCTGACATGTGATCCATGAATGGCATGATACATACCTGTACTTATCATGTTGACTATAAGACAATCTTCTGTCGGTTCCTGAGACATGTGATCCATGAATGGCATGATACATACCTGTACTTATCATGTTGACTATAAGACAATCTTCTGTCGGTTCCTGACATGTGATCCATGAATGGCATGATACATACCTGTACTTATCATGTTGACTATAAGACAATCTTCTGTCGGTTCCTGAGACATGTGATCCATGAATGGCATGATACATACATGTACTTATCATGTTGACTATAAGACAATTTTCTGTCGGTTCCTGACATGTGATCCATGAATGGCATGATACATACATGTACTTATCATGTTGACTAGAAGACAATCTTCTGTCGGTTCCTGACATGTGATCCATGAATGGCATGATACATACCTGTACTTATCATGTTGACTATAAGACAACCATCTGTCGGTTCCTGACATGTGATCCATGAATGGCATGATATATACATGTACTTATCATGTTGACTATAAGACAATCTTCTGCCGGTTCCTGAGACATGTGATCCATGAATGGCATGATACATACCTGTACTTATTCATGTTGACTATAAGACAATCTTCTGTCGGTTCCTGAGACATGTGATCCATGAATGGCATGATACATACCTGTACTTATCATGTTGACTAGAAGACAATCTTCTGTCGGTTCCTGAGACATGTGATCCATGAATGGCATGATACATACATGTACTTATCATGTTGACTATAAGACAATCTTCTGTCGGTTCCTGACATGTGATCCATGAATGGCATGATACATACCTGTACTTATCATGTTGACTATAAGACAATCTTCTGTCGGTTCCTGAGACATGTGATCCATGAATGGCATGATACATACCTGTACTTATCATGTTGACTAGAAGACAATCTTCTGTCGGTTCCTGAGACATGTGATCCATGAATGGCATGATACATACATGTACTTATCATGTTGACTATAAGACAATCTTCTGTCGGTTCCTGACATGTGATCCATGAATGGCATGATACATACCTGTACTTATCATGTTGACTATAAGACAATCTTCTGTCGGTTCCTGAGACATGTGATCCATGAATGGCATGATACATACCTGTACTTATCATGTTGACTAGAAGACAATCTTCTGTCGGTTCCTAACATGTGATCCATGAATGGTATGATACATACCTGTACTTATCATGTTGACTAGAAGACAATCTTCTGTCGGTTCCTGAGACATGTGATCCATGAATGGCATGATACATACATGTACTTATCATGTTGATTATAAGACAATCGTCTGTCGGTTCCTGACATGTGATCCATGAATGGCATGATACATACATGTACTTATCATGTTGACTATAAGACAATCTTCTGCCGGTTCCTGAGACATGTGATCCATGAATGGCATGATACATACCTGTACTTATCATGTTGACTATAAGACAATCTTCTGTCGGTTCCTGAGACATGTGATCCATGAATGGCATGATACATACCTGTACTTATCATGTTGACTATAAGACAATCTTCTGTCGGTTCCTGAGACATGTGATCCATGAATGGCATGATACATACATGTACTTATCATGTTGACTATAAGACAATCTTCTGTCGGTTCCTGACATGTGATCCATGAATGGCATGATACATACCTGTACTTATCATGTTGACTATAAGACAATCTTCTGTCGGTTCCTGAGACATGTGATCCATGAATGGCATGATACATACCTGTACTTATCATGTTGACTATAAGACAATCTTCTGTCGGTTCCTGACATGTGATCCATGAATGGCATGATACATACCTGTACTTATCATGTTGACTATAAGACAATCTTCTGTCGGTTCCTGAGACATGTGATCCATGAATGGCATGATACATACATGTACTTATCATGTTGACTATAAGACAATTTTCTGTCGGTTCCTGACATGTGATCCATGAATGGCATGATACATACATGTACTTATCATGTTGACTAGAAGACAATCTTCTGTCGGTTCCTGACATGTGATCCATGAATGGCATGATACATACCTGTACTTATCATGTTGACTATAAGACAACCATCTGTCGGTTCCTGACATGTGATCCATGAATGGCATGATATATACATGTACTTATCATGTTGACTATAAGACAATCTTCTGCCGGTTCCTGAGACATGTGATCCATGAATGGCATGATACATACCTGTACTTATTCATGTTGACTATAAGACAATCTTCTGTCGGTTCCTGAGACATGTGATCCATGAATGGCATGATACATACCTGTACTTATCATGTTGACTAGAGGACAATCTTCTGTCGGTTCCTGAGACATGTGATCCATGAATGGCATGATACATACATGTACTTATCATGTTGACTATAAGACAATCTTCTGTCGGTTCCTGACATGTGATCCATGAATGGCATGATACATACCTGTACTTATCATGTTGACTATAAGACAATCTTCTGTCGGTTCCTGAGACATGTGATCCATGAATGGCATGATACATACCTGTACTTATCATGTTGACTAGAAGACAATCTTCTGTCGGTTCCTGAGACATGTGATCCATGAATGGCATGATACATACATGTACTTATCATGTTGACTATAAGACAATCTTCTGTCGGTTCCTGACATGTGATCCATGAATGGCATGATACATACCTGTACTTATCATGTTGACTATAAGACAATCTTCTGTCGGTTCCTGAGACATGTGATCCATGAATGGCATGATACATACCTGTACTTATCATGTTGACTAGAAGACAATCTTCTGTCGGTTCCTGACATGTGATCCATGAATGGCATGATACATACCTGTACTTATCATGTTGACTAGAAGACAATCTTCTGTCGGTTCCTGACATCAGATCCATGAATGGCATGATACATACCTGTACTTATCATGTTGACTATAAGACAATCTTCTGTCGGTTCCTGACATGTGATCCATGAATGGCATGATACATACCTGTACTTATCATGTTGACTATAAGACAATCTTCTGTCGGTTCCTGACATGTGATCCATGAATGGCATGATACATACCTGCACTTATCATGTTGACTATAAGACAATCTTCTGTCGGTTCCTGAGACATGTGATCCATGAATGGCATGATACATACCTGTACTTATCATGTTGACTAGAAGACAATCTTCTGTCGGTTCCTGACATGTGATCCATGAATGGCATGATACATAACTGTACTTATCATGTTGACTAGAAGACAATCTTCTGTCGGTTCCTGACATGTGATCCATGAATGGCATGATACATACCTCTACTTATCATGTTGACTATAAGACAATCTTCTGTCGGTTCCTGACATGTGATCCATGAATGGCATGATACATACATGTACTTATCATGTTGACTATAAGACAATCTTCTGTCGGTTCCTGACATGTGATCCATGAATGGCATGAAACATACCTGTACTTATCATGTTGACTATAAGACAATCTTCTGTCGGTTCCTGACATGTGATCCATGAATGGCATGATACATACCTGTACTTATCATGTTGACTAGAAGACAATCGTCTGTCGGTTCCTGACATGTGATCGATGAATGGCATGATACATACCTGTACTTATCATGTTGACTATAAGACAATCTTCTGTCGGTTCCCGACATGTGATCCATGAATGGCATGCTACATACCTGTACTTATCATGTTGACTAGAAGACAATCTTCTGTCGGTTCCTGACATGTGATCCATGAATGGCATGATACATACCTGTACTTATCATGTTGACTAGAAGACAATCTTCTGTCGGTTCCTGAGACATGTGATCCATGAATGGCATGATACATACATGTACTTATCATGTTGACTATAAGACAATCTTCTGTCGGTTCCTGACATGTGATCCATGAATGGCATGATACATACCTGTACTTATTATGTTCACTATAAGACAATCTTCTGTCGGTTCCTGACATGTGATCCATGAATGGCATGATACATACCTGTACTTATCATGTTGACTAGAAGACAATCTTCTGTCGGTTCCTAACATGTGATCCATGAATGGTATGATACATACCTGTACTTATCATGTTGACTATAAGACAATCTTCTGTCGGTTCCTGAGACATGTGATCCATGAATGGCATGATACATACATGTACTTATCATGTTGATTATAAGACAATCGTCTGTCGGTTCCTGACATGTGATCCATGAATGGCATGATACATACATGTACTTATCATGTTGACTATAAGACAATCTTCTGCCGGTTCCTGAGACATGTGATCCATGAATGGCATGATACATACCTGTACTTATCATGTTGACTATAAGACAATCTTCTGTCGGTTCCTGAGACATGTGATCCATGAATGGCATGATACATACCTGTACTTATCATGTTGACTATAAGACAATCTTCTGTCGGTTCCTGAGACATGTGATCCATGAATGGCATGATACATACATGTACTTATCATGTTGACTATAAGACAATCTTCTGTCGGTTCCTGACATGTGATCCATGAATGGCATGATACATACCTGTACTTATCATGTTGACTATAAGACAATCTTCTGTCGGTTCCTGAGACATGTGATCCATGAATGGCATGATACATACCTGTACTTATCATGTTGACTATAAGACAATCTTCTGTCGGTTCCTGACATGTGATCCATGAATGGCATGATACATACCTGTACTTATCATGTTGACTATAAGACAATCTTCTGTCGGTTCCTGAGACATGTGATCCATGAATGGCATGATACATACATGTACTTATCATGTTGACTATAAGACAATTTTCTGTCGGTTCCTGACATGTGATCCATGAATGGCATGATACATACATGTACTTATCATGTTGACTATAAGACAATCTTCTGTCGGTTCCTGACATGTGATCCATGAATGGCATGATACATACCTGTACTTATCATGTTGATTATAAGACAATCGTCTGTCGGTTCCTGACATGTGATCCATGAATGGCATGATACATACATGTACTTATCATGTTGACTAGAAGACAATCTTCTGTCGGTTCCTGACATGTGATCCATGAATGGCATGATACATACCTGTACTTATCATGTTGACTATAAGACAACCATCTGTCGGTTCCTGACATGTGATCCATGAATGGCATGATATATACATGTACTTATCATGTTGACTATAAGACAATCTTCTGCCGGTTCCTGAGACATGTGATCCATGAATGGCATGATACATACCTGTACTTATTCATGTTGACTATAAGACAATCTTCTGTCGGTTCCTGAGACATGTGATCCATGAATGGCATGATACATACCTGTACTTATCATGTTGACTAGAAGACAATCTTCTGTCGGTTCCTGAGACATGTGATCCATGAATGGCATGATACATACATGTACTTATCATGTTGACTATAAGACAATCTTCTGTCGGTTCCTGACATGTGATCCATGAATGGCATGATACATACCTGTACTTATCATGTTGACTATAAGACAATCTTCTGTCGGTTCCTGAGACATGTGATCCATGAATGGCATGATACATACCTGTACTTATCATGTTGACTAGAAGACAATCTTCTGTCGGTTCCTGAGACATGTGATCCATGAATGGCATGATACATACATGTACTTATCATGTTGACTATAAGACAATCTTCTGTCGGTTCCTGACATGTGATCCATGAATGGCATGATACATACCTGTACTTATCATGTTGACTATAAGACAATCTTCTGTCGGTTCCTGAGACATGTGATCCATGAATGGCATGATACATACCTGTACTTATCATGTTGACTAGAAGACAATCTTCTGTCGGTTCCTGACATGTGATCCATGAATGGCATGATACATACCTGTACTTATCATGTTGACTAGAAGACAATCTTCTGTCGGTTCCTGACATCAGATCCATGAATGGCATGATACATACCTGTACTTATCATGTTGACTATAAGACAATCTTCTGTCGGTTCCTGACATGTGATCCATGAATGGCATGATACATACCTGTACTTATCATGTTGACTATAAGACAATCTTCTGTCGGTTCCTGACATGTGATCCATGAATGGCATGATACATACCTGCACTTATCATGTTGACTATAAGACAATCTTCTGTCGGTTCCTGAGACATGTGATCCATGAATGGCATGATACATACCTGTACTTATCATGTTGACTAGAAGACAATCTTCTGTCGGTTCCTGACATGTGATCCATGAATGGCATGATACATACCTGTACTTATCATGTTGACTAGAAGACAATCTTCTGTCGGTTCCTGACATGTGATCCATGAATGGCATGATACATACCTCTACTTATCATGTTGACTATAAGACAATCTTCTGTCGGTTCCTGACATGTGATCCATGAATGGCATGATACATACATGTACTTATCATGTTGACTATAAGACAATCTTCTGTCGGTTCCTGACATGTGATCCATGAATGGCATGAAACATACCTGTACTTATCATGTTGACTATAAGACAATCTTCTGTCGGTTCCTGACATGTGATCCATGAATGGCATGATACATACCTGTACTTATCATGTTGACTAGAAGACAATCGTCTGTCGGTTCCTGACATGTGATCGATGAATGGCATGATACATACCTGTACTTATCATGTTGACTATAAGACAATCTTCTGTCGGTTCCTGACATGTGATCCATGAATGGCATGCTACATACCTGTACTTATCATGTTGACTAGAAGACAATCTTCTGTCGGTTCCTGAGACATGTGATCCATGAATGGCATGATACATACATGTACTTATCATGTTGTCTATAAGACAATCTTCTGTCGGTTCCTGACATGTGATCCATGAATGGCATGATACATACATGTACTTATCATGTTGACTATAAGACAATCTTCTGTCGGTTCCTGACATGTGATCCATGAATGGCATGATACATACCTGTACTTATCATGTTGACTATAAGACAATCTTCTGTCGGTTCCTGAGACATGTGATCCATGAATGGCATGATACATACATGTACTTATCATGTTGACTATAAGACAATTTTCTGTCGGTTCCTGACATGTGATCCATGAATGGCATGATACATACATGTACTTATCATGTTGACTATAAGACAATCTTCTGTCGGTTCCTGACATGTGATCCATGAATGGCATGATACATACCTGTACTTATCATGTTGATTATAAGACAATCGTCTGTCGGTTCCTGACATGTGATCCATGAATGGCATGATACATACATGTACTTATCATGTTGACTAGAAGACAATCTTCTGTCGGTTCCTGACATGTGATCCATGAATGGCATGATACATACCTGTACTTATCATGTTGACTATAAGACAACCATCTGTCGGGTTCCTGACATGTGATCCATGAATGGCATGATATATACATGTACTTATCATGTTGACTATAAGACAATCTTCTGCCGGTTCCTGAGACATGTGATCCATGAATGGCATGATACATACCTGTACTTATTCATGTTGACTATAAGACAATCTTCTGTCGGTTCCTGAGACATGTGATCCATGAATGGCATGATACATACCTGTACTTATCATGTTGACTAGAAGACAATCTTCTGTCGGTTCCTGAGACATGTGATCCATGAATGGCATGATACATACATGTACTTATCATGTTGACTATAAGACAATCTTCTGTCGGTTCCTGACATGTGATCCATGAATGGCATGATACATACCTGTACTTATCATGTTGACTATAAGACAATCTTCTGTCGGTTCCTGAGACATGTGATCCATGAATGGCATGATACATACCTGTACTTATCATGTTGACTAGAAGACAATCTTCTGTCGGTTCCTGAGACATGTGATCCATGAATGGCATGATACATACATGTACTTATCATGTTGACTATAAGACAATCTTCTGTCGGTTCCTGACATGTGATCAATGAATGGCATGATACATACCTGTACTTATCATGTTGACTATAAGACAATCTTCTGTCGGTTCCTGAGACATGTGATCCATGAATGGCATGATACATACCTGTACTTATCATGTTGACTAGAAGACAATCTTCTGTCGGTTCCTGACATGTGATCCATGAATGGCATGATACATACCTGTACTTATCATGTTGACTAGAAGACAATCTTCTGTCGGTTCCTGACATCAGATCCATGAATGGCATGATACATACCTGTACTTATCATGTTGACTATAAGACAATCTTCTGTCGGTTCCTGACATGTGATCCATGAATGGCATGATACATACCTGTACTTATCATGTTGACTATAAGACAATCTTCTGTCGGTTCCTGACATGTGATCCATGAATGGCATGATACATACCTGCACTTATCATGTTGACTATAAGACAATCTTCTGTCGGTTCCTGAGACATGTGATCCATGAATGGCATGATACATACATGTACTTATCATGTTGACTATAAGACAATCTTCTGTCGATTCCTGACATGTGATCCATGAATGGCATGATACATACCTGTACTTATCATGTTGACTATAAAACAATCTTCTGTCGGTTCCTGACATGTGATCCATGAACGGCATGATACATACCTGTACTTATCATGTTGACTATAAGACAATCTTCTGTCGGTTCCTGACATGTGATCCATGAATGGCATGATACATACATGTACTTATCATGTTGACTAGAAGACAATCTTCTGTCGGTTCCTGACATGTGATCCATGAATGGCATGAAACATACCTGTACTTATCATGTTGACTATAAGACAATCTTCTGTCAGGTTCCTGACATGTGATCCATGAATGGCATGATACATACCTGTACTTATCATGTTGACTAGAAGACAATCTTCTGTCGGTTCCTGAGACATGTGATCCATGAATGGCATGATACATACATGTACTTATCATGTTGACTATAAGACAATCTTCTGTCGGTTCCTGACATGTGATCCATGAATGGCATGATACATACCTGTACTTATTATGTTCACTATAAGACAATCTTCTGTCGGTTCCTGACATGTGATCCATGAATGGCATGATACATACCTGTACTTATCATGTTGACTAGAAGACAATCTTCTGTCGGTTCCTAACATGTGATCCATGAATGGTATGATACATACCTGTACTTATCATGTTGACTATAAGACAATCTTCTGTCGGTTCCTGAGACATGTGATCCATGAATGGCATGATACATACATGTACTTATCATGTTGATTATAAGACAATCGTCTGTCGGTTCCTGACATGTGATCCATGAATGGCATGATACATACATGTACTTATCATGTTGACTATAAGACAATCTTCTGCCGGTTCCTGAGACATGTGATCCATGAATGGCATGATACATACCTGTACTTATCATGTTGACTATAAGACAATCTTCTGTCGGTTCCTGAGACATGTGATCCATGAATGGCATGATACATACCTGTACTTATCATGTTGACTATAAGACAATCTTCTGTCGGTTCCTGAGACATGTGATCCATGAATGGCATGATACATACATGTACTTATCATGTTGACTATAAGACAATCTTCTGTCGGTTCCTGACATGTGATCCATGAATGGCATGATACATACCTGTACTTATCATGTTGACTATAAGACAATCTTCTGTCGGTTCCTGAGACATGTGATCCATGAATGGCATGATACATACCTGTACTTATCATGTTGACTATAAGACAATCTTCTGTCGGTTCCTGACATGTGATCCATGAATGGCATGATACATACCTGTACTTATCATGTTGACTATAAGACAATCTTCTGTCGGTTCCTGAGACATGTGATCCATGAATGGCATGATACATACATGTACTTATCATGTTGACTATAAGACAATTTTCTGTCGGTTCCTGACATGTGATCCATGAATGGCATGATACATACATGTACTTATCATGTTGACTATAAGACAATCTTCTGTCGGTTCCTGACATGTGATCCATGAATGGCATGATACATACCTGTACTTATCATGTTGATTATAAGACAATCGTCTGTCGGTTCCTGACATGTGATCCATGAATGGCATGATACATACATGTACTTATCATGTTGACTAGAAGACAATCTTCTGTCGGTTCCTGACATGTGATCCATGAATGGCATGATACATACCTGTACTTATCATGTTGACTAGAAGACAATCTTCTGTCGGTTCCTGACATGTGATCCATGAATGGCATGATACATACCTCTACTTATCATGTTGACTATAAGACAATCTTCTGTCGGTTCCTGACATGTGATCCATGAATGGCATGATACATACATGTACTTATCATGTTGACTATAAGACAATCTTCTGTCGGTTCCTGACATGTGATCCATGAATGGCATGAAACATACCTGTACTTATCATGTTGACTATAAGACAATCTTCTGTCGGTTCCTGACATGTGATCCATGAATGGCATGATACATACCTGTACTTATCATGTTGACTAGAAGACAATCGTCTGTCGGTTCCTGACATGTGATCGATGAATGGCATGATACATACCTGTACTTATCATGTTGACTATAAGACAATCTTCTGTCGGTTCCTGACATGTGATCCATGAATGGCATGCTACATACCTGTACTTATCATGTTGACTAGAAGACAATCTTCTGTCGGTTCCTGAGACATGTGATCCATGAATGGCATGATACATACATGTACTTATCATGTTGTCTATAAGACAATCTTCTGTCGGTTCCTGACATGTGATCCATGAATGGCATGATACATACATGTACTTATCATGTTGACTATAAGACAATCTTCTGTCGGTTCCTGACATGTGATCCATGAATGGCATGATACATACCTGTACTTATCATGTTGACTATAAGACAATCTTCTGTCGGTTCCTGAGACATGTGATCCATGAATGGCATGATACATACATGTACTTATCATGTTGACTATAAGACAATTTTCTGTCGGTTCCTGACATGTGATCCATGAATGGCATGATACATACATGTACTTATCATGTTGACTATAAGACAATCTTCTGTCGGTTCCTGACATGTGATCCATGAATGGCATGATACATACCTGTACTTATCATGTTGATTATAAGACAATCGTCTGTCGGTTCCTGACATGTGATCCATGAATGGCATGATACATACATGTACTTATCATGTTGACTAGAAGACAATCTTCTGTCGGTTCCTGACATGTGATCCATGAATGGCATGATACATACCTGTACTTATCATGTTGACTATAAGACAACCATCTGTCGGTTCCTGACATGTGATCCATGAATGGCATGATATATACATGTACTTATCATGTTGACTATAAGACAATCTTCTGCCGGTTCCTGAGACATGTGATCCATGAATGGCATGATACATACCTGTACTTATTCATGTTGACTATAAGACAATCTTCTGTCGGTTCCTGAGACATGTGATCCATGAATGGCATGATACATACCTGTACTTATCATGTTGACTAGAAGACAATCTTCTGTCGGTTCCTGAGACATGTGATCCATGAATGGCATGATACATACATGTACTTATCATGTTGACTATAAGACAATCTTCTGTCGGTTCCTGACATGTGATCCATGAATGGCATGATACATACCTGTACTTATCATGTTGACTATAAGACAATCTTCTGTCGGTTCCTGAGACATGTGATCCATGAATGGCATGATACATACCTGTACTTATCATGTTGACTAGAAGACAATCTTCTGTCGGTTCCTGAGACATGTGATCCATGAATGGCATGATACATACATGTACTTATCATGTTGACTATAAGACAATCTTCTGTCGGTTCCTGACATGTGATCCATGAATGGCATGATACATACCTGTACTTATCATGTTGACTATAAGACAATCTTCTGTCGGTTCCTGAGACATGTGATCCATGAATGGCATGATACATACCTGTACTTATCATGTTGACTAGAAGACAATCTTCTGTCGGTTCCTGACATGTGATCCATGAATGGCATGATACATACCTGTACTTATCATGTTGACTAGAAGACAATCTTCTGTCGGTTCCTGACATCAGATCCATGAATGGCATGATACATACCTGTACTTATCATGTTGACTATAAGACAATCTTCTGTCGGTTCCTGACATGTGATCCATGAATGGCATGATACATACCTGTACTTATCATGTTGACTATAAGACAATCTTCTGTCGGTTCCTGACATGTGATCCATGAATGGCATGATACATACCTGCACTTATCATGTTGACTATAAGACAATCTTCTGTCGATTCCTGACATGTGATCCATGAATGGCATGATACATACCTGTACTTATCATGTTGACTATAAAACAATCTTCTGTCGGTTCCTGACATGTGATCCATGAACGGCATGATACATACCTGTACTTATCATGTTGACTATAAGACAATCTTCTGTCGGTTCCTGACATGTGATCCATGAATGGCATGATACATACATGTACTTATCATGTTGACTAGAAGACAATCTTCTGTCGGTTCCTGACATGTGATCCATGAATGGCATGAAACATACCTGTACTTATCATGTTGACTATAAGACAATCTTCTGTCAGGTTCCTGACATGTGATCCATGAATGGCATGATACATACCTGTACTTATCATGTTGACTAGAAGACAATCTTCTGTCGGTTCCTGAGACATGTGATCCATGAATGGCATGATACATACATGTACTTATCATGTTGACTATAAGACAATCTTCTGTCGGTTCCTGACATGTGATCCATGAATGGCATGATACATACCTGTACTTATTATGTTCACTATAAGACAATCTTCTGTCGGTTCCTGACATGTGATCCATGAATGGCATGATACATACCTGTACTTATCATGTTGACTAGAAGACAATCTTCTGTCGGTTCCTAACATGTGATCCATGAATGGTATGATACATACCTGTACTTATCATGTTGACTATAAGACAATCTTCTGTCGGTTCCTGAGACATGTGATCCATGAATGGCATGATACATACATGTACTTATCATGTTGATTATAAGACAATCGTCTGTCGGTTCCTGACATGTGATCCATGAATGGCATGATACATACATGTACTTATCATGTTGACTATAAGACAATCTTCTGCCGGTTCCTGAGACATGTGATCCATGAATGGCATGATACATACCTGTACTTATCATGTTGACTATAAGACAATCTTCTGTCGGTTCCTGAGACATGTGATCCATGAATGGCATGATACATACCTGTACTTATCATGTTGACTATAAGACAATCTTCTGTCGGTTCCTGAGACATGTGATCCATGAATGGCATGATACATACATGTACTTATCATGTTGACTATAAGACAATCTTCTGTCGGTTCCTGACATGTGATCCATGAATGGCATGATACATACCTGTACTTATCATGTTGACTATAAGACAATCTTCTGTCGGTTCCTGAGACATGTGATCCATGAATGGCATGATACATACCTGTACTTATCATGTTGACTATAAGACAATCTTCTGTCGGTTCCTGACATGTGATCCATGAATGGCATGATACATACCTGTACTTATCATGTTGACTATAAGACAATCTTCTGTCGGTTCCTGAGACATGTGATCCATGAATGGCATGATACATACATGTACTTATCATGTTGACTATAAGACAATTTTCTGTCGGTTCCTGACATGTGATCCATGAATGGCATGATACATACATGTACTTATCATGTTGACTATAAGACAATCTTCTGTCGGTTCCTGACATGTGATCCATGAATGGCATGATACATACCTGTACTTATCATGTTGATTATAAGACAATCGTCTGTCGGTTCCTGACATGTGATCCATGAATGGCATGATACATACATGTACTTATCATGTTGACTAGAAGACAATCTTCTGTCGGTTCCTGACATGTGATCCATGAATGGCATGATACATACCTGTACTTATCATGTTGACTATAAGACAACCATCTGTCGGTTCCTGACATGTGATCCATGAATGGCATGATATATACATGTACTTATCATGTTGACTATAAGACAATCTTCTGCCGGTTCCTGAGACATGTGATCCATGAATGGCATGATACATACCTGTACTTATTCATGTTGACTATAAGACAATCTTCTGTCGGTTCCTGAGACATGTGATCCATGAATGGCATGATACATACCTGTACTTATCATGTTGACTAGAAGACAATCTTCTGTCGGTTCCTGAGACATGTGATCCATGAATGGCATGATACATACATGTACTTATCATGTTGACTATAAGACAATCTTCTGTCGGTTCCTGACATGTGATCCATGAATGGCATGATACATACCTGTACTTATCATGTTGACTATAAGACAATCTTCTGTCGGTTCCTGAGACATGTGATCCATGAATGGCATGATACATACCTGTACTTATCATGTTGACTAGAAGACAATCTTCTGTCGGTTCCTGAGACATGTGATCCATGAATGGCATGATACATACATGTACTTATCATGTTGACTATAAGACAATCTTCTGTCGGTTCCTGACATGTGATCCATGAATGGCATGATACATACCTGTACTTATCATGTTGACTATAAGACAATCTTCTGTCGGTTCCTGAGACATGTGATCCATGAATGGCATGATACATACCTGTACTTATCATGTTGACTAGAAGACAATCTTCTGTCGGTTCCTGACATGTGATCCATGAATGGCATGATACATACCTGTACTTATCATGTTGACTAGAAGACAATCTTCTGTCGGTTCCTGACATCAGATCCATGAATGGCATGATACATACCTGTACTTATCATGTTGACTATAAGACAATCTTCTGTCGGTTCCTGACATGTGATCCATGAATGGCATGATACATACCTGTACTTATCATGTTGACTATAAGACAATCTTCTGTCGGTTCCTGACATGTGATCCATGAATGGCATGATACATACCTGCACTTATCATGTTGACTATAAGACAATCTTCTGTCGGTTCCTGAGACATGTGATCCATGAATGGCATGATACATACCTGTACTTATCATGTTGACTAGAAGACAATCTTCTGTCGGTTCCTGACATGTGATCCATGAATGGCATGATACATACCTGTACTTATCATGTTGACTAGAAGACAATCTTCTGTCGGTTCCTGACATGTGATCCATGAATGGCATGATACATACCTCTACTTATCATGTTGACTATAAGACAATCTTCTGTCGGTTCCTGACATGTGATCCATGAATGGCATGATACATACATGTACTTATCATGTTGACTATAAGACAATCTTCTGTCGGTTCCTGACATGTGATCCATGAATGGCATGAAACATACCTGTACTTATCATGTTGACTATAAGACAATCTTCTGTCGGTTCCTGACATGTGATCCATGAATGGCATGATACATACCTGTACTTATCATGTTGACTAGAAGACAATCGTCTGTCGGTTCCTGACATGTGATCGATGAATGGCATGATACATACCTGTACTTATCATGTTGACTATAAGACAATCTTCTGTCGGTTCCTGACATGTGATCCATGAATGGCATGATACATACCTGTACTTATCATGTTGACTAGAAGACAATCTTCTGTCGGTTCCTGACATGTGATCCATGAATGGCATGATACATACCTGTACTTATCATGTTGACTAGAAGACAATCTTCTGTCGGTTCCTGAGACATGTGATCCATGAATGGCATGATACATACATGTACTTATCATGTTGACTATAAGACAATCTTCTGTCGGTTCCTGACATGTGATCCATGAATGGCATGATACATACCTGTACTTATTATGTTCACTATAAGACAATCTTCTGTCGGTTCCTGACATGTGATCCATGAATGGCATGATACATACCTGTACTTATCATGTTGACTAGAAGACAATCTTCTGTCGGTTCCTAACATGTGATCCATGAATGGTATGATACATACCTGTACTTATCATGTTGACTATAAGACAATCTTCTGTCGGTTCCTGAGACATGTGATCCATGAATGGCATGATACATACATGTACTTATCATGTTGATTATAAGACAATCGTCTGTCGGTTCCTGACATGTGATCCATGAATGGCATGATACATACATGTACTTATCATGTTGACTATAAGACAATCTTCTGCCGGTTCCTGAGACATGTGATCCATGAATGGCATGATACATACCTGTACTTATCATGTTGACTATAAGACAATCTTCTGTCGGTTCCTGAGACATGTGATCCATGAATGGCATGATACATACCTGTACTTATCATGTTGACTATAAGACAATCTTCTGTCGGTTCCTGAGACATGTGATCCATGAATGGCATGATACATACATGTACTTATCATGTTGACTATAAGACAATCTTCTGTCGGTTCCTGACATGTGATCCATGAATGGCATGATACATACATGTACTTATCATGTTGACTATAAGACAATCTTCTGTCGGTTCCTGAGACATGTGATCCATGAATGGCATGATACATACCTGTACTTATCATGTTGACTATAAGACAATCTTCTGTCGGTTCCTGACATGTGATCCATGAATGGCATGATACATACCTGTACTTATCATGTTGACTATAAGACAATCTTCTGTCGGTTCCTGAGACATGTGATCCATGAATGGCATGATACATACATGTACTTATCATGTTGACTATAAGACAATCTTCTGTCGGTTCCTGACATGTGATCCATGAATGGCATGATACATACCTGTACTTATCATGTTGATTATAAGACAATCGTCTGTCGGTTCCTGACATGTGATCCATGAATGGCATGATACATACATGTACTTATCATGTTGACTAGAAGACAATCTTCTGTCGGTTCCTGACATGTGATCCATGAATGGCATGATACATACCTGTACTTATCATGTTGACTATAAGACAACCATCTGTCGGTTCCTGACATGTGATCCATGAATGGCATGATATATACATGTACTTATCATGTTGACTATAAGACAATCTTCTGCCGGTTCCTGAGACATGTGATCCATGAATGGCATGATACATACCTGTACTTATTCATGTTGACTATAAGACAATCTTCTGTCGGTTCCTGAGACATGTGATCCATGAATGGCATGATACATACCTGTACTTATCATGTTGACTAGAAGACAATCTTCTGTCGGTTCCTGAGACATGTGATCCATGAATGGCATGATACATACATGTACTTATCATGTTGACTATAAGACAATCTTCTGTCGGTTCCTGACATGTGATCCATGAATGGCATGATACATACCTGTACTTATCATGTTGACTATAAGACAATCTTCTGTCGGTTCCTGAGACATGTGATCCATGAATGGCATGATACATACCTGTACTTATCATGTTGACTAGAAGACAATCTTCTGTCGGTTCCTGAGACATGTGATCCATGAATGGCATGATACATACATGTACTTATCATGTTGACTATAAGACAATCTTCTGTCGGTTCCTGACATGTGATCCATGAATGGCATGATACATACCTGTACTTATCATGTTGACTATAAGACAATCTTCTGTCGGTTCCTGAGACATGTGATCCATGAATGGCATGATACATACCTGTACTTATCATGTTGACTAGAAGACAATCTTCTGTCGGTTCCTGACATGTGATCCATGAATGGCATGATACATACCTGTACTTATCATGTTGACTAGAAGACAATCTTCTGTCGGTTCCTGACATCAGATCCATGAATGGCATGATACATACCTGTACTTATCATGTTGACTATAAGACAATCTTCTGTCGGTTCCTGACATGTGATCCATGAATGGCATGATACATACCTGTACTTATCATGTTGACTATAAGACAATCTTCTGTCGGTTCCTGACATGTGATCCATGAATGGCATGATACATACCTGCACTTATCATGTTGACTATAAGACAATCTTCTGTCGGTTCCTGAGACATGTGATCCATGAATGGCATGATACATACCTGTACTTATCATGTTGACTAGAAGACAATCTTCTGTCGGTTCCTGACATGTGATCCATGAATGGCATGATACATACCTGTACTTATCATGTTGACTAGAAGACAATCTTCTGTCGGTTCCTGACATGTGATCCATGAATGGCATGATACATACCCCTACTTATCATGTTGACTATAAGACAATCTTCTGTCGGTTCCTGACATGTGATCCATGAATGGCATGATACATACATGTACTTATCATGTTGACTATAAGACAATCTTCTGTCGGTTCCTGACATGTGATCCATGAATGGCATGAAACATACCTGTACTTATCATGTTGACTATAAGACAATCTTCTGTCGGTTCCTGACATGTGATCCATGAATGGCATGATACATACCTGTACTTATCATGTTGACTAGAAGACAATCGTCTGTCGGTTCCTGACATGTGATCGATGAATGGCATGATACATACCTGTACTTATCATGTTGACTATAAGACAATCTTCTGTCGGTTCCTGACATGTGATCCATGAATGGCATGCTACATACCTGTACTTATCATGTTGACTAGAAGACAATCTTCTGTCGGTTCCTGAGACATGTGATCCATGAATGGCATGATACATACATGTACTTATCATGTTGTCTATAAGACAATCTTCTGTCGGTTCCTGACATGTGATCCATGAATGGCATGATACATACATGTACTTATCATGTTGACTATAAGACAATCTTCTGTCGGTTCCTGACATGTGATCCATGAATGGCATGATACATACCTGTACTTATCATGTTGACTATAAGACAATCTTCTGTCGGTTCCTGAGACATGTGATCCATGAATGGCATGATACATACATGTACTTATCATGTTGACTATAAGACAATTTTCTGTCGGTTCCTGACATGTGATCCATGAATGGCATGATACATACATGTACTTATCATGTTGACTATAAGACAATCTTCTGTCGGTTCCTGACATGTGATCCATGAATGGCATGATACATACCTGTACTTATCATGTTGATTATAAGACAATCGTCTGTCGGTTCCTGACATGTGATCCATGAATGGCATGATACATACATGTACTTATCATGTTGACTAGAAGACAATCTTCTGTCGGTTCCTGACATGTGATCCATGAATGGCATGATACATACCTGTACTTATCATGTTGACTATAAGACAACCATCTGTCGGTTCCTGACATGTGATCCATGAATGGCATGATATATACATGTACTTATCATGTTGACTATAAGACAATCTTCTGCCGGTTCCTGAGACATGTGATCCATGAATGGCATGATACATACCTGTACTTATTCATGTTGACTATAAGACAATCTTCTGTCGGTTCCTGAGACATGTGATCCATGAATGGCATGATACATACCTGTACTTATCATGTTGACTAGAAGACAATCTTCTGTCGGTTCCTGAGACATGTGATCCATGAATGGCATGATACATACATGTACTTATCATGTTGACTATAAGACAATCTTCTGTCGGTTCCTGACATGTGATCCATGAATGGCATGATACATACCTGTACTTATCATGTTGACTATAAGACAATCTTCTGTCGGTTCCTGAGACATGTGATCCATGAATGGCATGATACATACCTGTACTTATCATGTTGACTAGAAGACAATCTTCTGTCGGTTCCTGAGACATGTGATCCATGAATGGCATGATACATACATGTACTTATCATGTTGACTATAAGACAATCTTCTGTCGGTTCCTGACATGTGATCCATGAATGGCATGATACATACCTGTACTTATCATGTTGACTATAAGACAATCTTCTGTCGGTTCCTGAGACATGTGATCCATGAATGGCATGATACATACCTGTACTTATCATGTTGACTAGAAGACAATCTTCTGTCGGTTCCTGACATGTGATCCATGAATGGCATGATACATACCTGTACTTGTCATGTTGACTAGAAGACAATCTTCTGTCGGTTCCTGACATCAGATCCATGAATGGCATGATACATACCTGTACTTATCATGTTGACTATAAGACAATCTTCTGTCGGTTCCTGACATGTGATCCATGAATGGCATGATACATACCTGTACTTATCATGTTGACTATAAGACAATCTTCTGTCGGTTCCTGACATGTGATCCATGAATGGCATGATACATACCTGCACTTATCATGTTGACTATAAGACAATCTTCTGTCGGTTCCTGAGACATGTGATCCATGAATGGCATGATACATACCTGTACTTATCATGTTGACTAGAAGACAATCTTCTGTCGGTTCCTGACATGTGATCCATGAATGGCATGATACATACCTGTACTTATCATGTTGACTAGAAGACAATCTTCTGTCGGTTCCTGACATGTGATCCATGAATGGCATGATACATACCTCTACTTATCATGTTGACTATAAGACAATCTTCTGTCGGTTCCTGACATGTGATCCATGAATGGCATGATACATACATGTACTTATCATGTTGACTATAAGACAATCTTCTGTCGGTTCCTGACATGTGATCCATGAATGGCATGATACATACATGTACTTATCATGTTGACTATAAGACAATCTTCTGTCGGTTCCTGACATGTGATCCATGAATGGCATGAAACATACCTGTACTTATCATGTTGACTATAAGACAATCTTCTGTCGGTTCCTGACATGTGATCCATGAATGGCATGATACATACCTGTACTTATCATGTTGACTAGAAGACAATCGTCTGTCGGTTCCTGACATGTGATCGATGAATGGCATGATACATACCTGTACTTATCATGTTGACTATAAGACAATCTTCTGTCGGTTCCTGACATGTGATCCATGAATGGCATGCTACATACCTGTACTTATCATGTTGACTAGAAGACAATCTTCTGTCGGTTCCTGAGACATGTGATCCATGAATGGCATGATACATACATGTACTTATCATGTTGTCTATAAGACAATCTTCTGTCGGTTCCTGACATGTGATCCATGAATGGCATGATACATACATGTACTTATCATGTTGACTATAAGACAATCTTCTGTCGGTTCCTGACATGTGATCCATGAATGGCATGCTACATACCTGTACTTATCATGTTGTCTATAAGACAATCTTCTGTCGGTTCCTGACATGTGATCCATGAATGGCATGATACATACCTGTACTTATCATGTTGACTAGAAGACAATCTTCTGTCGGTTCCTAACATGTGATCCATGAATGGCATGATACATACCTGTACTTATCATGTTGACTATAAGACAATCTTCTGTCGGTTCCTGACATGTGATCCGTGAATGGCATGATACATACCTGTACTTATCATGTTGACTAGAAGACAATCTTCTGTCGGTTCCTGACATGTGATCCATGAATGGCATGATACATACATGTACTTATCATGTTGATTATAAGACAATCGTCTGTCGGTTCCTGACATGTGATCCATGAATGGCATGATACATACATGTACTTATCATGTTGACTATAAGACAATCTTCTGTCGGTTCCTGACATGTGATCCATGAATGGCATGATACATACCTGTACTTATCATGTTGACTATAAGACAACCATCTGTCGGTTCCTGACATGTGATCCATGAATGGCATGATACATACATGTACTTATCATGTTGACTATAAGACAATCTTCTGCCGGTTCCTGAGACATGTGATCCATGAATGGCATGATACATACCTGTACTTATCATGTTGACTAGAAGACAATCTGCTGTCGGTTCCTGAGACATGTGATCCATGAATGGCATGATACATACATGTACTTATCATGTTGACTATAAGACAATCTTCTGTCGGTTCCTGACATGTGATCCATGAATGGCATGATACATACCTGTGCTTATCATGTTGACTATAAGACAATCTTCTGTCGGTTCCTGAGACATGTGATCCATGAATAGCATGATACATACCTGTACTTATCATGTTGACTAGAAGACAATCTTCTGTCGGTTCCTGACATGTTATCCATGAATGGCATGATACATACATGTACTTATCATGTTGACTATAAGACAATCTTCTGTCGATTCCTGACATGTGATCCATGAATGGCATGATACATACCTGTACTTATCATGTTGACTATAAGACAATCTTCTGTCGGTTCCTGACATGTGATCCATGAACGGCATGATACATACCTGTACTTATCATGTTGACTATAAGACAATCTTCTGTCGGTTCCTGACATGTGATCCATGAATGGCATGATACATACATGTACTTATCATGTTGACTAGAAGACAATCTTCTGTCGGTTCCTGACATGTGATCCATGAATGGCATGAAACATACCTGTACTTATCATGTTGACTATAAGACAATCTTCTGTCAGGTTCCTGACATGTGATCCATGAATGGCATGATACATACCTGTACTTATCATGTTGACTAGAAGACAATCTTCTGTCGGTTCCTGAGACATGTGATCCATGAATGGCATGATACATACATGTACTTATCATGTTGACTATAAGACAATCTTCTGTCGGTTCCTGACATGTGATCCATGAATGGCATGATACATACCTGTACTTATTATGTTCACTATAAGACAATCTTCTGTCGGTTCCTGACATGTGATCCATGAATGGCATGATACATACCTGTACTTATCATGTTGACTAGAAGACAATCTTCTGTCGGTTCCTAACATGTGATCCATGAATGGTATGATACATACCTGTACTTATCATGTTGACTATAAGACAATCTTCTGTCGGTTCCTGAGACATGTGATCCATGAATGGCATGATACATACATGTACTTATCATGTTGATTATAAGACAATCGTCTGTCGGTTCCTGACATGTGATCCATGAATGGCATGATACATACATGTACTTATCATGTTGACTATAAGACAATCTTCTGCCGGTTCCTGAGACATGTGATCCATGAATGGCATGATACATACCTGTACTTATCATGTTGACTATAAGACAATCTTCTGTCGGTTCCTGAGACATGTGATCCATGAATGGCATGATACATACATGTACTTATCATGTTGACTATAAGACAATCTTCTGTCGGTTCCTGACATGTGATCCATGAATGGCATGATACATACCTGTACTTATCATGTTGACTATAAGACAACCATCTGTCGTTTCCTGACATGTGATCCATGAATGGCATGATACATACATGTACTTATCATGTTGACTATAAGACAATCTTCTGCCGGTTCCTGAGACATGTGATCCATGAATGGCATGATACATACCTGTACTTATCATGTTGACTAGAAGACAATCTGCTGTCGGTTCCTGAGACATGTGATCCATGAATGGCATGATACATACATGTACTTATCATGTTGACTATAAGACAATCTTCTGTCGGTTCCTGACATGTGATCCATGAATGGCATGATACATACCTGTGCTTATCATGTTGACTATAAGACAATCTTCTGTCGGTTCCTGAGACATGTGATCCATGAATAGCATGATACATACCTGTACTTATCATGTTGACTAGAAGACAATCTTCTGTCGGTTCCTGACATGTTATCCATGAATGGCATGATACATACATGTACTTATCATGTTGACTATAAGACAATCTTCTGTCGATTCCTGACATGTGATCCATGAATGGCATGATACATACCTGTACTTATCATGTTGACTATAAGACAATCTTCTGTCGGTTCCTGACATGTGATCCATGAACGGCATGATACATACCTGTACTTATCATGTTGACTATAAGACAATCTTCTGTCGGTTCCTGACATGTGATCCATGAATGGCATGATACATACATGTACTTATCATGTTGACTAGAAGACAATCTTCTGTCGGTTCCTGACATGTGATCCATGAATGGCATGAAACATACCTGTACTTATCATGTTGACTATAAGACAATCTTCTGTCAGGTTCCTGACATGTGATCCATGAATGGCATGATACATACCTGTACTTATCATGTTGACTAGAAGACAATCTTCTGTCGGTTCCTGAGACATGTGATCCATGAATGGCATGATACATACATGTACTTATCATGTTGACTATAAGACAATCTTCTGTCGGTTCCTGACATGTGATCCATGAATGGCATGATACATACCTGTACTTATTATGTTCACTATAAGACAATCTTCTGTCGGTTCCTGACATGTGATCCATGAATGGCATGATACATACCTGTACTTATCATGTTGACTAGAAGACAATCTTCTGTCGGTTCCTAACATGTGATCCATGAATGGTATGATACATACCTGTACTTATCATGTTGACTATAAGACAATCTTCTGTCGGTTCCTGAGACATGTGATCCATGAATGGCATGATACATACATGTACTTATCATGTTGACTATAAGACAATCTTCTGTCGGTTCCTGACATGTGATCCATGAATGGCATGATACATACCTGTACTTATTATGTTCACTATAAGACAATCTTCTGTCGGTTCCTGACATGTGATCCATGAATGGCATGATACATACCTGTACTTATCATGTTGACTAGAAGACAATCTTCTGTCGGTTCCTAACATGTGATCCATGAATGGTATGATACATACCTGTACTTATCATGTTGACTATAAGACAATCTTCTGTCGGTTCCTGAGACATGTGATCCATGAATGGCATGATACATACATGTACTTATCATGTTGATTATAAGACAATCGTCTGTCGGTTCCTGACATGTGATCCATGAATGGCATGATACATACATGTACTTATCATGTTGACTATAAGACAATCTTCTGCCGGTTCCTGAGACATGTGATCCATGAATGGCATGATACATACCTGTACTTATCATGTTGACTATAAGACAATCTTCTGTCGGTTCCTGAGACATGTGATCCATGAATGGCATGATACATACCTGTACTTATCATGTTGACTATAAGACAATCTTCTGTCGGTTCCTGAGACATGTGATCCATGAATGGCATGATACATACATGTACTTATCATGTTGACTATAAGACAATCTTCTGTCGGTTCCTGACATGTGATCCATGAATGGCATGATACATACCTGTACTTATCATGTTGACTATAAGACAATCTTCTGTCGGTTCCTGAGACATGTGATCCATGAATGGCATGATACATACCTGTACTTATCATGTTGACTATAAGACAATCTTCTGTCGGTTCCTGACATGTGATCCATGAATGGCATGATACATACCTGTACTTATCATGTTGACTATAAGACAATCTTCTGTCGGTTCCTGAGACATGTGATCCATGAATGGCATGATACATACATGTACTTATCATGTTGACTATAAGACAATTTTCTGTCGGTTCCTGACATGTGATCCATGAATGGCATGATACATACATGTACTTATCATGTTGACTATAAGACAATCTTCTGTCGGTTCCTGACATGTGATCCATGAATGGCATGATACATACCTGTACTTATCATGTTGATTATAAGACAATCGTCTGTCGGTTCCTGACATGTGATCCATGAATGGCATGATACATACATGTACTTATCATGTTGACTAGAAGACAATCTTCTGTCGGTTCCTGACATGTGATCCATGAATGGCATGATACATACCTGTACTTATCATGTTGACTATAAGACAACCATCTGTCGGTTGCTGACATGTGATCCATGAATGGCATGATATATACATGTACTTATCATGTTGACTATAAGACAATCTTCTGCCGGTTCCTGAGACATGTGATCGATGAATGGCATGATACATACCTGTACTTATTCATGTTGACTATAAGACAATCTTCTGTCGGTTCCTGAGACATGTGATCCATGAATGGCATGATACATACCTGTACTTATCATGTTGACTAGAAGACAATCTTCTGTCGGTTCCTGAGACATGTGATCCATGAATGGCATGATACATACATGTACTTATCATGTTGACTATAAGACAATCTTCTGTCGGTTCCTGACATGTGATCCATGAATGGCATGATACATACCTGTACTTATCATGTTGACTATAAGACAATCTTCTGTCGGTTCCTGAGACATGTGATCCATGAATGGCATGATACATACCTGTACTTATCATGTTGACTAGAAGACAATCTTCTGTCGGTTCCTGAGACATGTGATCCATGAATGGCATGATACATACATGTACTTATCATGTTGACTATAAGACAATCTTCTGTCGGTTCCTGACATCAGATCCATGAATGGCATGATACATACCTGTACTTATCATGTTGACTATAAGACAATCTTCTGTCGGTTCCTGACATGTGATCCATGAATGGCATGATACATACCTGTACTTATCATGTTGACTATAAGACAATCTTCTGTCGGTTCCTGACATGTGATCCATGAATGGCATGATACATACCTGCACTTATCATGTTGACTATAAGACAATCTTCTGTCGGTTCCTGAGACATGTGATCCATGAATGGCATGATACATACCTGTACTTATCATGTTGACTAGAAGACAATCTTCTGTCGGTTCCTGACATGTGATCCATGAATGGCATGATACATACCTGTACTTATCATGTTGACTAGAAGACAATCTTCTGTCGGTTCCTGACATGTGATCCATGAATGGCATGATACATACCTCTACTTATCATGTTGACTATAAGACAATCTTCTGTCGGTTCCTGACATGTGATCCATGAATGGCATGATACATACATGTACTTATCATGTTGACTATAAGACAATCTTCTGTCGGTTCCTGACATGTGATCCATGAATGGCATGAAACATACCTGTACTTATCATGTTGACTATAAGACAATCTTCTGTCGGTTCCTGACATGTGATCCATGAATGGCATGATACATACCTGTACTTATCATGTTGACTAGAAGACAATCGTCTGTCGGTTCCTGACATGTGATCGATGAATGGCATGATACATACCTGTACTTATCATGTTGACTAGAAGACAATCTTCTGTCGGTTCCTGACATGTGATCCATGAATGGCATGCTACATACCTGTACTTATCATGCTGACTAGAAGACAATCTTCTGTCGGTTCCTGAGACATGTGATCCATGAATGGCATGCTACATACCTGTACTTATCATGTTGACTAGAAGACAATCTTCTGTCGGTTCCTGACATGTGATCCATGAATGGCATGCTACATACCTGTACTTATCATGTTGTCTATAAGACAATCTTCTGTCGGTTCCTGACATGTGATCCATGAATGGCATGATACATACCTGTACTTATCATGTTGACTAGAAGACAATCTTCTGTCGGTTCCTAACATGTGATCCATGAATGGCATGATACATACCTGTACTTATCATGTTGACTATAAGACAATCTTCTGTCGGTTCCTGACATGTGATCCATGAATGGCATGATACATACCTGTACTTATCATGTTGACTAGAAGACAATCTTCTGTCGGTTCCTGACATGTGATCCATGAATGGCATGATACATACATGTACTTATCATGTTGATTATAAGACAATCGTCTGTCGGTTCCTGACATGTGATCCATGAATGGCATGATACATACATGTACTTATCATGTTGACTATAAGACAATCTTCTGTCGGTTCCTGACATGTGATCCATGAATGGCATGATACATACCTGTACTTATCATGTTGACTATAAGACAACCATCTGTCGGTTCCTGACATGTGATCCATGAATGGCATGATACATACATGTACTTATCATGTTGACTATAAGACAATCTTCTGCCGGTTCCTGAGACATGTGATCCATGAATGGCATGATACATACCTGTACTTATCATGTTGACTAGAAGACAATCTGCTGTCGGTTCCTGAGACATGTGATCCATGAATGGCATGATACATACATGTACTTATCATGTTGACTATAAGACAATCTTCTGTCGGTTCCTGACATGTGATCCATGAATGGCATGATACATACCTGTGCTTATCATGTTGACTATAAGACAATCTTCTGTCGGTTCCTGAGACATGTGATCCATGAATAGCATGATACATACCTGTACTTATCATGTTGACTAGAAGACAATCTTCTGTCGGTTCCTGACATGTTATCCATGAATGGCATGATACATACATGTACTTATCATGTTGACTATAAGACAATCTTCTGTCGATTCCTGACATGTGATCCATGAATGGCATGATACATACCTGTACTTATCATGTTGACTATAAGACAATCTTCTGTCGGTTCCTGACATGTGATCCATGAACGGCATGATACATACCTGTACTTATCATGTTGACTATAAGACAATCTTCTGTCGGTTCCTGACATGTGATCCATGAATGGCATGATACATACATGTACTTATCATGTTGACTAGAAGACAATCTTCTGTCGGTTCCTGACATGTGATCCATGAATGGCATGAAACATACCTGTACTTATCATGTTGACTATAAGACAATCTTCTGTCAGGTTCCTGACATGTGATCCATGAATGGCATGATACATACCTGTACTTATCATGTTGACTAGAAGACAATCTTCTGTCGGTTCCTGAGACATGTGATCCATGAATGGCATGATACATACATGTACTTATCATGTTGACTATAAGACAATCTTCTGTCGGTTCCTGACATGTGATCCATGAATGGCATGATACATACCTGTACTTATTATGTTCACTATAAGACAATCTTCTGTCGGTTCCTGACATGTGATCCATGAATGGCATGATACATACCTGTACTTATCATGTTGACTAGAAGACAATCTTCTGTCGGTTCCTAACATGTGATCCATGAATGGTATGATACATACCTGTACTTATCATGTTGACTATAAGACAATCTTCTGTCGGTTCCTGAGACATGTGATCCATGAATGGCATGATACATACATGTACTTATCATGTTGATTATAAGACAATCGTCTGTCGGTTCCTGACATGTGATCCATGAATGGCATGATACATACATGTACTTATCATGTTGACTATAAGACAATCTTCTGCCGGTTCCTGAGACATGTGATCCATGAATGGCATGATACATACCTGTACTTATCATGTTGACTATAAGACAATCTTCTGTCGGTTCCTGAGACATGTGATCCATGAATGGCATGATACATACATGTACTTATCATGTTGACTATAAGACAATCTTCTGTCGGTTCCTGACATGTGATCCATGAATGGCATGATACATACCTGTACTTATCATGTTGACTATAAGACAACCATCTGTCGGTTCCTGACATGTGATCCATGAATGGCATGATACATACATGTACTTATCATGTTGACTATAAGACAATCTTCTGCCGGTTCCTGAGACATGTGATCCATGAATGGCATGATACATACCTGTACTTATCATGTTGACTAGAAGACAATCTGCTGTCGGTTCCTGAGACATGTGATCCATGAATGGCATGATACATACATGTACTTATCATGTTGACTATAAGACAATCTTCTGTCGGTTCCTGACATGTGATCCATGAATGGCATGATACATACCTGTGCTTATCATGTTGACTATAAGACAATCTTCTGTCGGTTCCTGAGACATGTGATCCATGAATAGCATGATACATACCTGTACTTATCATGTTGACTAGAAGACAATCTTCTGTCGGTTCCTGACATGTTATCCATGAATGGCATGATACATACATGTACTTATCATGTTGACTATAAGACAATCTTCTGTCGATTCCTGACATGTGATCCATGAATGGCATGATACATACCTGTACTTATCATGTTGACTATAAGACAATCTTCTGTCGGTTCCTGACATGTGATCCATGAACGGCATGATACATACCTGTACTTATCATGTTGACTATAAGACAATCTTCTGTCGGTTCCTGACATGTGATCCATGAATGGCATGATACATACATGTACTTATCATGTTGACTAGAAGACAATCTTCTGTCGGTTCCTGACATGTGATCCATGAATGGCATGAAACATACCTGTACTTATCATGTTGACTATAAGACAATCTTCTGTCAGGTTCCTGACATGTGATCCATGAATGGCATGATACATACCTGTACTTATCATGTTGACTAGAAGACAATCTTCTGTCGGTTCCTGAGACATGTGATCCATGAATGGCATGATACATACATGTACTTATCATGTTGACTATAAGACAATCTTCTGTCGGTTCCTGACATGTGATCCATGAATGGCATGATACATACCTGTACTTATTATGTTCACTATAAGACAATCTTCTGTCGGTTCCTGACATGTGATCCATGAATGGCATGATACATACCTGTACTTATCATGTTGACTAGAAGACAATCTTCTGTCGGTTCCTAACATGTGATCCATGAATGGTATGATACATACCTGTACTTATCATGTTGACTATAAGACAATCTTCTGTCGGTTCCTGAGACATGTGATCCATGAATGGCATGATACATACATGTACTTATCATGTTGATTATAAGACAATCGTCTGTCGGTTCCTGACATGTGACCCATGAATGGCATGATACATACATGTACTTATCATGTTGACTATAAGACAATCTTCTGCCGGTTCCTGAGACATGTGATCCATGAATGGCATGATACATACCTGTACTTATCATGTTGACTATAAGACAATCTTCTGTCGGTTCCTGAGACATGTGATCCATGAATGGCATGATACATACCTGTACTTATCATGTTGACTATAAGACAATCTTCTGTCGGTTCCTGAGACATGTGATCCATGAATGGCATGATACATACATGTACTTATCATGTTGACTATAAGACAATCTTCTGTCGGTTCCTGACATGTGATCCATGAATGGCATGATACATTCCTGTACTTATCATGTTGACTATAAGACAATCTTCTGTCGGTTCCTGAGACATGTGATCCATGAATGGCATGATACATACCTGTACTTATCATGTTGACTATAAGACAATCTTCTGTCGGTTCCTGACATGTGATCCATGAATGGCATGATACATACCTGTACTTATCATGTTGACTATAAGACAATCTTCTGTCGGTTCCTGAGACATGTGATCCATGAATGGCATGATACATACATGTACTTATCATGTTGACTATAAGACAATTTTCTGTCGGTTCCTGACATGTGATCCATGAATGGCATGATACATACATGTACTTATCATGTTGACTATAAGACAATCTTCTGTCGGTTCCTGACATGTGATCCATGAATGGCATGATACATACCTGTACTTATCATGTTGACTATAAGACAATCTTCTGTCGGTTCCTGAGACATGTGATCCATGAATGGCATGATACATACCTGTACTTATCATGTTGACTATAAGACAATCTTCTGTCGGTTCCTGACATGTGATCCATGAATGGCATGATACATTCCTGTACTTATCATGTTGACTATAAGACAATCTTCTGTCGGTTCCTGAGACATGTGATCCATGAATGGCATGATACATACCTGTACTTATCATGTTGACTATAAGACAATCTTCTGTCGGTTCCTGACATGTGATCCATGAATGGCATGATACATACCTGTACTTATCATGTTGACTATAAGACAATCTTCTGTCGGTTCCTGAGACATGTGATCCATGAATGGCATGATACATACATGTACTTATCATGTTGACTATAAGACAATTTTCTGTCGGTTCCTGACATGTGATCCATGAATGGCATGATACATACATGTACTTATCATGTTGACTATAAGACAATCTTCTGTCGGTTCCTGACATGTGATCCATGAATGGCATGATACATACCTGTACTTATCATGTTGATTATAAGACAATCGTCTGTCGGTTCCTGACATGTGATCCATGAATGGCATGAT
Organism: Bathymodiolus brooksi; assembly: GCA_963680875.1. Lineage (NCBI taxonomy): Eukaryota > Metazoa > Mollusca > Bivalvia > Mytilida > Modiolidae > Bathymodiolus > Bathymodiolus brooksi. Next base: position 118,791,021 of record OY804582.1, read on the forward strand.
ACATACATGTACTTATCATGTTGACTAGAAGACAATCTTCTGTCGGTTCCTGAGACATGTGATCCATGAATGGCATGATACATACATGTACTTATCATGTTGACTATAAGACAATCTTCTGTCGGTTCCTGACATCAGATCCATGAATGGCATGATACATACCTGTACTTATCATGTTGACTATAAGACAATCTTCTGTCGGTTCCTGACATGTGATCCATGAATGGCATGATACATACCTGTACTTATCATGTTGACTATAAGACAATCTTCTGTCGGTTCCTGACATGTGATCCATGAATGGCATGATACATACCTGCACTTATCATGTTGACTATAAGACAATCTTCTGTCGGTTCCTGAGACATGTGATCCATGAATGGCATGATACATACCTGTACTTATCATGTTGACTAGAAGACAATCTTCTGTCGGTTCCTGACATGTGATCCATGAATGGCATGATACATACCTGTACTTATCATGTTGACTAGAAGACAATCTTCTGTCGGTTCCTGACATGTGATCCATGAATGGCATGATACATACCTCTACTTATCATGTTGACTATAAGACAATCTTCTGTCGGTTCCTGACATGTGATCCATGAATGGCATGATACATACATGTACTTATCATGTTGACTATAAGACAATCTTCTGTCGGTTCCTGACATGTGATCCATGAATGGCATGAAACATACCTGTACTTATCATGTTGACTATAAGACAATCTTCTGTCGGTTCCTGACATGTGATCCATGAATGGCATGATACATACCTGTACTTATCATGTTGACTAGAAGACAATCGTCTGTCGGTTCCTGACATGTGATCGATGAATGGCATGATACATACCTGTACTTATCATGTTGACTAGAAGACAATCTTCTGTCGGTTCCTGACATGTGATCCATGAATGGCATGCTACATACCTGTACTTATCATGCTGACTAGAAGACAATCTTCTGTCGGTTCCTGAGACATGTGATCCATGAATGGCATGATACATACATGTACTTATCATGTTGTCTATAAGACAATCTTCTGTCGGTTCCTGACATGTGATCCATGAATGGCATGCTACATACCTGTACTTATCATGTTGACTAGAAGACAATCTTCTGTCGGTTCCTGACATGTGATCCATGAATGGCATGCTACATACCTGTACTTATCATGTTGTCTATAAGACAATCTTCTGTCGGTTCCTGACATGTGATCCATGAATGGCATGATACATACCTGTACTTATCATGTTGACTAGAAGACAATCTTCTGTCGGTTCCTAACATGTGATCCATGAATGGCATGATACATACCTGTACTTATCATGTTGACTATAAGACAATCTTCTGTCGGTTCCTGACATGTGATCCATGAATGGCATGATACATACCTGTACTTATCATGTTGACTAGAAGACAATCTTCTGTCGGTTCCTGACATGTGATCCATGAATGGCATGATACATACATGTACTTATCATGTTGATTATAAGACAATCGTCTGTCGGTTCCTGACATGTGATCCATGAATGGCATGATACATACATGTACTTATCATGTTGACTATAAGACAATCTTCTGTCGGTTCCTGACATGTGATCCATGAATGGCATGATACATACCTGTACTTATCATGTTGACTATAAGACAACCATCTGTCGGTTCCTGACATGTGATCCATGAATGGCATGATACATACATGTACTTATCATGTTGACTATAAGACAATCTTCTGCCGGTTCCTGAGACATGTGATCCATGAATGGCATGATACATACCTGTACTTATCATGTTGACTAGAAGACAATCTGCTGTCGGTTCCTGAGACATGTGATCCATGAATGGCATGATACATACATATACTTTTCATGTTGACTATAAGACAATCTTCTGTCGGTTCCTGACATGTGATCCATGAATGGCATGATACATACCTGTGCTTATCATGTTGACTATAAGACAATCTTCTGTCGGTTCCTGAGACATGTGATCCATGAATAGCATGATACATACCTGTACTTATCATGTTGACTAGAAGACAATCTTCTGTCGGTTCCTGACATGTTATCCATGAATGGCATGATACATACATGTACTTATCATGTTGACTATAAGACAATCTTCTGTCGATTCCTGACATGTGATCCATGAATGGCATGATACATACCTGTACTTATCATGTTGACTATAAGACAATCTTCTGTCGGTTCCTGACATGTGATCCATGAACGGCATGATACATACCTGTACTTATCATGTTGACTATAAGACAATCTTCTGTCGGTTCCTGACATGTGATCCATGAATGGCATGATACATACATGTACTTATCATGTTGACTAGAAGACAATCTTCTGTCGGTTCCTGACATGTGATCCATGAATGGCATGAAACATACCTGTACTTATCATGTTGACTATAAGACAATCTTCTGTCAGGTTCCTGACATGTGATCCATGAATGGCATGATACATACCTGTACTTATCATGTTGACTAGAAGACAATCTTCTGTCGGTTCCTGAGACATGTGATCCATGAATGGCATGATACATACATGTACTTATCATGTTGACTATAAGACAATCTTCTGTCGGTTCCTGACATGTGATCCATGAATGGCATGATACATACCTGTACTTATTATGTTCACTATAAGACAATCTTCTGTCGGTTCCTGACATGTGATCCATGAATGGCATGATACATACCTGTACTTATCATGTTGACTAGAAGACAATCTTCTGTCGGTTCCTAACATGTGATCCATGAATGGTATGATACATACCTGTACTTATCATGTTGACTATAAGACAATCTTCTGTCGGTTCCTGAGACATGTGATCCATGAATGGCATGATACATACATGTACTTATCATGTTGATTATAAGACAATCGTCTGTCGGTTCCTGACATGTGATCCATGAATGGCATGATACATACATGTACTTATCATGTTGACTATAAGACAATCTTCTGCCGGTTCCTGAGACATGTGATCCATGAATGGCATGATACATACCTGTACTTATCATGTTGACTATAAGACAATCTTCTGTCGGTTCCTGAGACATGTGATCCATGAATGGCATGATACATACATGTACTTATCATGTTGACTATAAGACAATCTTCTGTCGGTTCCTGACATGTGATCCATGAATGGCATGATACATACCTGTACTTATCATGTTGACTATAAGACAACCATCTGTCGGTTCCTGACATGTGATCCATGAATGGCATGATACATACATGTACTTATCATGTTGACTATAAGACAATCTTCTGCCGGTTCCTGAGACATGTGATCCATGAATGGCATGATACATACCTGTACTTATCATGTTGACTAGAAGACAATCTGCTGTCGGTTCCTGAGACATGTGATCCATGAATGGCATGATACATACATGTACTTATCATGTTGACTATAAGACAATCTTCTGTCGGTTCCTGACATGTGATCCATGAATGGCATGATACATACCTGTGCTTATCATGTTGACTATAAGACAATCTTCTGTCGGTTCCTGAGACATGTGATCCATGAATAGCATGATACATACCTGTACTTATCATGTTGACTAGAAGACAATCTTCTGTCGGTTCCTGACATGTTATCCATGAATGGCATGATACATACATGTACTTATCATGTTGACTATAAGACAATCTTCTGTCGATTCCTGACATGTGATCCATGAATGGCATGATACATACCTGTACTTATCATGTTGACTATAAGACAATCTTCTGTCGGTTCCTGACATGTGATCCATGAACGGCATGATACATACCTGTACTTATCATGTTGACTATAAGACAATCTTCTGTCGGTTCCTGACATGTGATCCATGAATGGCATGATACATACATGTACTTATCATGTTGACTAGAAGACAATCTTCTGTCGGTTCCTGACATGTGATCCATGAATGGCATGAAACATACCTGTACTTATCATGTTGACTATAAGACAATCTTCTGTCAGGTTCCTGACATGTGATCCATGAATGGCATGATACATACCTGTACTTATCATGTTGACTAGAAGACAATCTTCTGTCAGTTCCTGAGACATGTGATCCATGAATGGCATGATACATACATGTACTTATCATGTTGACTATAAGACAATCTTCTGTCGGTTCCTGACATGTGATCCATGAATGGCATGATACATACCTGTACTTATTATGTTCACTATAAGACAATCTTCTGTCGGTTCCTGACATGTGATCCATGAATGGCATGATACATACCTGTACTTATCATGTTGACTAGAAGACAATCTTCTGTCGGTTCCTAACATGTGATCCATGAATGGTATGATACATACCTGTACTTATCATGTTGACTATACGACAATCTTCTGTCGGTTCCTGAGACATGTGATCCATGAATGGCATGATACATACATGTACTTATCATGTTGATTATAAGACAATCGTCTGTCGGTTCCTGACATGTGATCCATGAATGGCATGATACATACATGTACTTATCATGTTGACTATAAGACAATCTTCTGCCGGTTCCTGAGACATGTGATCCATGAATGGCATGATACATACCTGTACTTATCATGTTGACTATAAGACAATCTTCTGTCGGTTCCTGAGACATGTGATCCATGAATGGCATGATACATACCTGTACTTATCATGTTGACTATAAGACAATCTTCTGTCGGTTCCTGAGACATGTGATCCATGAATGGCATGATACATACATGTACTTATCATGTTGACTATAAGACAATCTTCTGTCGGTTCCTGACATGTGATCCATGAATGGCATGATACATTCCTGTACTTATCATGTTGACTATAAGACAATCTTCTGTCGGTTCCTGAGACATGTGATCCATGAATGGCATGATACATACCTGTACTTATCATGTTGACTATAAGACAATCTTCTGTCGGTTCCTGACATGTGATCCATGAATGGCATGATACATACCTGTACTTATCATGTTGACTATAAGACAATCTTCTGTCGGTTCCTGAGACATGTGATCCATGAATGGCATGATACATACATGTACTTATCATGTTGACTATAAGACAATTTTCTGTCGGTTCCTGACATGTGATCCATGAATGGCATGATACATACATGTACTTATCATGTTGACTATAAGACAATCTTCTGTCGGTTCCTGACATGTGATCCATGAATGGCATGATACATACCTGTACTTATCATGTTGATTATAAGACAATCGTCTGTCGGTTCCTGACATGTGATCCATGAATGGCATGATACATACATGTACTTATCATGTTGACTAGAAGACAATCTTCTGTCGGTTCCTGACATGTGATCCATGAATGGCATGATACATACCTGTACTTATCATGTTGACTATAAGACAACCATCTGTCGGTTCCTGACATGTGATCCATGAATGGCATGATATATACATGTACTTATCATGTTGACTATAAGACAATCTTCTGCCGGTTCCTGAGACATGTGATCCATGAATGGCATGATACATACCTGTACTTATTCATGTTGACTATAAGACAATCTTCTGTCGGTTCCTGAGACATGTGATCCATGAATGGCATGATACATACCTGTACTTATCATGTTGACTAGAAGACAATCTTCTGTCGGTTCCTGAGACATGTGATCCATGAATGGCATGATACATACATGTACTTATCATGTTGACTATAAGACAATCTTCTGTCGGTTCCTGACATGTGATCCATGAATGGCATGATACATACCTGTACTTATCATGTTGACTATAAGACAATCTTCTGTCGGTTCCTGAGACATGTGATCCATGAATGGCATGATACATACCTGTACTTATCATGTTGACTAGAAGACAATCTTCTGTCGGTTCCTGAGACATGTGATCCATGAATGGCATGATACATACATGTACTTATCATGTTGACTATAAGACAATCTTCTGTCGGTTCCTGACATGTGATCCATGAATGGCATGATACATACATGTACTTATCATGTTGACGATAAGACAATCTTCTGTCGGTTCCTGAGACATGTGATCCATGAATGGCATGATACATACCTGTACTTATCATGTTGACTAGAAGACAATCTTCTGTCGGTTCCTGACATGTGATCCATGAATGGCATGATACATACCTGTACTTATCATGTTGACTAGAAGACAATCTTCTGTCGGTTCCTGACATCAGATCCATGAATGGCATGATACATACCTGTACTTATCATGTTGACTATAAGACAATCTTCTGTCGGTTCCTGACATGTGATCCATGAATGGCATGATACATACCTGTACTTATCATGTTGACTATAAGACAATCTTCTGTCGGTTCCTGACATGTGATCCATGAATGGCATGATACATACCTGTACTTATCATGTTGACTATAAGACAATCTTCTGTCGGTTCCTGAGACATGTGATCCATGAATGGCATGATACATACCTGTACTTATCATGTTGACTAGAAGACAATCTTCTGTCGGTTCCTGACATGTGATCCATGAATGGCATGATACATACATGTACTTATCATGTTGACTAGAAGACAATCTTCTGTCGGTTCCTGACATGTGATCCATGAATGGCATGATACATACCTGTACTTATCATGTTGACTATAAGACAATCTTCTGTCGGTTCCTGACATGTGATCCATGAATGGCATGATACATACCTGTACTTATCATGTTGACTATAAGACAATCTTCTGTCGGTTCCTGACATGTGATCCATGAATGGCATGATACATACCTGTACTTATCATGTTGACTATAAGACAATCTTCTGTCGGTTCCTGACATGTGATCCATGAATGGCATGATACATACCTGTACTTATTCATGTTGATTATAAGACAATCGTCTGTCGGTTCCTGACATGTGATCCATGAATGGCATGATACATACATGTACTTATCATGTTGACTATAAGACAATCTTCTGTCGGTTCCTGACATGTGATCCATGAATGGCATGATACATACCTGTACTTATCATGTTGACTATAAGACAACCATCTGTCGGTTCCTGACATGTGATCCATGAATGGCATGATACATACCTGTACTTATCATGTTGACTATAAGACAATCTTCTGCCGGTTCCTGAGACATTTGATCCATGAATGGCATGATTCATACCTGTACTTATCATGTTGACTATAAGACAATCTTCTGTCGGTTCCTGAGACATGTGATCCATGAATGGCATGATACATACCTGTACTTATCATGTTTACTAGAAGACAATCTTCTGTCGGTTCCTGAGACATGTGATCCATGAATGGCATGATACATACATGTACTTATCATGTTGACTATAAGACAATCTTCTGTGACTTCCTGACATGTGTTCCATGAATAGCATGATGCATACCTCTACTTATCATGTTGACTATAAGACAATCTTCTGTGACTTCCTGACATGTGTTCCATGAATAGCATGATGCATACCTCTACTCATGAAGTTGACTTTAAGACAATCTTCTGTGACTTCCTGAGATGTGTTCTATGATACATATCTCTACTTATCATTTTGACTATGACAATCTTCTGTGACTTCCTGAGATGCGTTCTATGATAAATACCTGTACTCATCATGTTGACTATAAGACAATCTTCTGTGACTTCCTGACATGTGTTCTATGATACCTACCTGTACTCATCATGTTGACTATAAGACAATCTTCTGTGACTTCCTGACATGTGTTCTATGATACATACCTGTATTCATCATGTTGACTATACGACAATCTTCTGTGACTTCCTGACATGTGTTCTATGATACCTACCTGTACTCATCATGTTGACTATACGACAATCTTCTGTGACTTCCTGACATGTGTTCTATGATACCTACCTGTACTCATCATGTTGACTATAAGACAATCTTCTGTGACTTCCTGACATGTGTTCTATGATACCTACATGTACTCATCATGTTGACTATAAGACAATCTTCTGTGACTTCCTGACATGAGTTCTATGATACATACCTGTACTCATCATGTTGAGTATAAGACAATCTTCTGTGACTTCCTGACATGTGTTCTATGATACATACCTCTACTTCTCATGTTGACTATAAGAAAATTTTCTGTAACTTCCTGACATGTGTTCTATGATACATACCTTTACTTATCACGTTGACTATAAGACAATATTCTGTAACGTCCTGACATGTGTTCTATGATACATACCTGTACTCATCATGTTGACTATAAGACAATCTTCTGTGACTTCCTGAGATGTGTTCTATGATACCTACATTTGTACCTTTACTTATCATGTTGACTATATGATAATCTTCTGTGACTTCCTGACATGTGTTCTATGATACCTACCTTTACTTATGATGTTGACTATAAGACAATCTTCTGTGACTTCCTGACATGTGTTCTATGATACATACATGTACTTATCATGTTGACTATAAGACAATCTTCTGTGACTTCCTGAGATGTGTTCTATGATGCATACCATTATTTATCATGTTGACTATAAGACAATCTTCTGTGACTTCCTGAGATGTGTTCTATGATACATACCTGTACTTATCATGTTGACTATAAGACAATCTTCTGTGACTTCCCGCCATGTGTTTTATGATACATACCTCTACTCATCATGTTGACTTTAAGACAATCTTCTGTGACTTCCTGAGATGTGTTCTATGATACATATCTCTACTTATCATGTTGACTATAAGACAATCTTCTGTGACTTCCTGAGATGTGTTCTATGATACATACCTGTACTCATCATGTTGACTATAAGACAATCTTCTGTGACTTCCTGACATGTGTTCTATGATACCTACCTGTACTCATCATGTTGACTATAAGACAATCTTCTGTGACTTCCTGACATGTCTTCTATGATACCTACCTGTACTCATCATGTTGACTATAAGACAATCTTCTGTGACTTCCTGAGCTATGTTCTATAATACCTACCTGTACTCATCATGTGACTATAAGACAATCTTCTGTGACTTCCTGACATGTGTTCTATGATACATACCTCTACTTATCATGTTGACTATAAGACAACCTTCTGTGACTTCCTGACATGAGTTCTCTGATACATACCTCTACTTATCATGTTGACTATAAGACAATCTTCTGTGACTTCCTGACATGAGTTGTATGATACATACCTGTACTCATCATGTTGACTATAAGACAATCTTCTGTGACTTCCTGACATGTGTTCTATGATACATACCTCTACTTATCATGCTGACTGTAAGACAATCTTCTGTGACTCACTGAGATGTGTTCTATGATACATACCTGTACTCATCATGTTGACTATAAGACAATCTTCTGTGACTTCCTGAGATGTGTTCTATGATACATACCTTTACTTATCATGTTGACTATAAGACAATCTTCTGTGACTTCCTGAGATGTGTTGTATGATACATACCTGTACTTATCATGTTGACTATAAGACAATCTTCTGTGACTTCCTGACATGTGTTCTATGATACATACCTCTACTTATCATGCTGACTGTAAGACAATCTTCTGTGACTCACTGAGATGTGTTCTATGATACATACCTGTACTCATCATGTTGACTATAAGACAATCTTCTGTGCCTTCCTGACATGTGTTCTATGATACATACCTCTACTTATCATGTTGACTATAAGACAATCTTCTGTGACTTCCTGACATGTGTTCTATGATACATACCTGTACTCATCATGTTGACTATAAGACAATCTTCTGTGACTTCCTGACATGTGTTCTATGATACATACCTGTACTTATCATGTTGACTATAAGACAATCTTCTGTGACTTCCTGACATGTGTTCTATGATACACACCTTTACTCATCATGTTGACTATAAGACAATCTTCTGTGACTTCCTGACATGTGTTCTATGATACATACCTCTACTTATCATGTTGACTATAAGACAATCTTCTGTGACTTCCTGACATGTGTTCTATGATACATACCTCTACTTATCATTTGACTATAAGACAATCTTCTGTAACTTCCTGACATGTGTTCTATGATACATACCTCTACTTATCATGTTGACTATAAGACAATCTTCTGTGACTTCCTGAGATGTGTTCTATGATACCTACATTTGTACCTTTACTTATCATGTTGACTATATGACAATCTTCTGTGACTTCCTGACATGTGTTCTATGATACATACCTGTACTTATCATGTTGACAATAAGACAATCTTCTGTGACTTCCTGAGATGTGTTCTATGATACATACCTTTACTTATCATGTTGACTATAAGACAATCTTCTGTGACTTCCTGAGATGTGTTGTATGATACATACCTGTACTTATCATGTTGACTATAAGACAATCTTTTGTGACTTCCTGACATGTGTTCCATGAATGGCATGATATATACAAAATGTACCTCTATTTATCATGTTGACTATAAGACAATCTTCTGTGACTTCCTGACATGTGTTCTATGATACATACCTCTACTCATCATGTTGACTATAAGACAATCTTCTGTGACTTCCTGACATGTGTTCTATGATACCTACCTGTACTCATCATGTTGACTATAAGACAATCTTCTGTGACTTCCTGACATGTCTTCTATGATACCTACCTGTACTCATCATGTTGACTATAAGACAATCTTCTGTGACTTCCTGAGCTATGTTCTATAATACCTACCTGTACTCATCATGTGACTATAAGACAATCTTCTGTGACTTCCTGACATATGTTCTATGATACATACCTGTACTCATCATGTTGACTATAAGACAATCTTTTGTGACTTCCTGACATGTGTTCTATGATACATACCTCTACTTATCATGTTGACTATAAGACAACCTTCTGTGACTTCCTGACATGAGTTCTCTGATACATACCTCTACTTATCATGTTGACTATAAGACAATCTTCTGTGACTTCCTGACATGAGTTGTATGATACATACCTGTACTCATCATGTTGACTATAAGACAATCTTCTGTGACTTCCTGACATGTGTTCTATGATACATACCTCTACTTATCATGCTGACTGTAAGACAATCTTCTGTGACTCACTGAGATGTGTTCTATGATACATACCTGTACTCATCATGTTGACTATAAGACAATCTTCTGTGACTTCCTGACATGAGTTGTATGATACATACCTGTACTCATCATGTTGACTATAAGACAATCTTCTGTGACTTCCTGACATGTGTTCTATGATACATACCTCTACTTATCATGCTGACTGTAAGACAATCTTCTGTGACTCACTGAGATGTGTTCTATGATACATACCTGTACTCATCATGTTGACTATAAGACAATCTTCTGTGACTTCCTGAGATGTGTTCTATGATACATACCTTTACTTATCATGTTGACTATAAGACAATCTTCTGTGACTTCCTGAGATGTGTTGTATGATACATACCTGTACTTATCATGTTGACTATAAGACAATCTTCTGTGACTTCCTGACATGTGTTCTATGATACATACCTCTACTTATCATGCTGACTGTAACACAATCTTCTGTGACTCACTGAGATGTGTTCTATGATACATACCTGTACTCATCATGTTGACTATAAGACAATCTTCTGTGCCTTCCTGACATGTGTTCTATGATACATACCTCTACTTATCATGTTGACTATAAGACAATCTTCTGTGACTTCCTGACATGTGTTCTATGATACATACCTGTACTCATCATGTTGACTATAAGACAATCTTCTGTGACTTCCTGACATGTGTTCTATGATACATACCTGTACTTATCATGTTGACTATAAGACAATCTTCTGTGACTTCCTGACATGTGTTCTATGATACATACCTCTACTTATCATGCTGACTGTAAGACAATCTTCTGTGACTCACTGAGATGTGTTCTCTGATACATACCTCTACTTATCATGTTGACTATAAGACAATCTTCTGTGACTTCCTGACATGAGTTGTATGATACATACCTGTACTCATCATGTTGACTATAAGACAATCTTCTGTGACTTCCTGACATGTGTTCTATGATACATACCTCTACTTATCATGCTGACTGTAAGACAATCTTCTGTGACTCACTGAGATGTGTTCTATGATACATACCTGTACTCATCATGTTGACTATAAGACAATCTTCTGTGACTTCCTGAGATGTGTTCTATGATACATACCTTTACTTATCATGTTGACTATAAGACAATCTTCTGTGACTTCCTGAGATGTGTTGTATGATACATACCTGTACTTATCATGTTGACTATAAGACAATCTTCTGTGACTTCCTGACATGTGTTCTATGATACATACCTCTACTTATCATGCTGACTGTAAGACAATCTTCTGTGACTCACTGAGATGTGTTCTATGATACATACCTGTACTCATCATGTTGACTATAAGACAATCTTCTGTGCCTTCCTGACATGTGTTCTATGATACATACCTCTACTTATCATGTTGACTATAAGACAATCTTCTGTGACTTCCTGACATGTGTTCTATGATACATACCTGTACTCATCATGTTGACTATAAGACAATCTTCTGTGACTTCCTGACATGTGTTCTATGATACATACCTGTACTTATCATGTTGACTATAAGACAATCTTCTGTGACTTCCTGACATGTGTTCTATGATACACACCTTTACTCATCATGTTGACTATAAGACAATCTTCTGTGACTTCCTGACATGTGTTCTATGATACATACCTCTACTTATCATGTTGACTATAAGACAATCTTCTGTGACTTCCTGACATGTGTTCTATGATACATACCTCTACTTATCATTTGACTATAAGACAATCTTCTGTAACTTCCTGACATGTGTTCTATGATACATACCTCTACTTATCATGTTGACTATAAGACAATCTTCTGTGACTTCCTGAGATGTGTTCTATGATACCTACATTTGTACCTTTACTTATCATGTTGACTATATGACAATCTTCTGTGACTTCCTGACATGTGTTCTATGATACATACCTGTACTTATCATGTTGACAATAAGACAATCTTCTGTGACTTCCTGAGATGTGTTCTATGATACATACCTTTACTTATCATGTTGACTATAAGACAATCTTCTGTGACTTCCTGAGATGTGTTGTATGATACATACCTGTACTTATCATGTTGACTATAAGACAATCTTTTGTGACTTCCTGACATGTGTTCCATGAATGGCATGATATATACAAAATGTACCTCTATTTATCATGTTGACTATAAGACAATCTTCTGTGACTTCCTGACATGTGTTCTATGATACATACCTCTACTCATCATGTTGACTATAAGACAATCTTCTGTGACTTCCTGACATGTGTTCTATGATACCTACCTGTACTCATCATGTTGACTATAAGACAATCTTCTGTGACTTCCTGACATGTCTTCTATGATACCTACCTGTACTCATCATGTTGACTATAAGACAATCTTCTGTGACTTCCTGAGCTATGTTCTATAATACCTACCTGTACTCATCATGTGACTATAAGACAATCTTCTGTGACTTCCTGACATATGTTCTATGATACATACCTGTACTCATCATGTTGACTATAAGACAATCTTTTGTGACTTCCTGACATGTGTTCTATGATACATACCTCTACTTATCATGTTGACTATAAGACAACCTTCTGTGACTTCCTGACATGAGTTCTCTGATACATACCTCTACTTATCATGTTGACTATAAGACAATCTTCTGTGACTTCCTGACATGAGTTGTATGATACATACCTGTACTCATCATGTTGACTATAAGACAATCTTCTGTGACTTCCTGACATGTGTTCTATGATACATACCTCTACTTATCATGCTGACTGTAAGACAATCTTCTGTGACTCACTGAGATGTGTTCTATGATACATACCTGTACTCATCATGTTGACTATAAGACAATCTTCTGTGACTTCCTGAGATGTGTTCTATGATACATACCTTTACTTATCATGTTGACTATAAGACAATCTTCTGTGACTTCCTGAGATGTGTTGTATGATACATACCTGTACTTATCATGTTGACTATAAGACAATCTTCTGTGACTTCCTGACATGTGTTCTATGATACATACCTCTACTTATCATGCTGACTGTAAGACAATCTTCTGTGACTCACTGAGATGTGTTCTATGATACATACCTGTACTCATCATGTTGACTATAAGACAATCTTCTGTGCCTTCCTGACATGTGTTCTATGATACATACCTCTACTTATCATGTTGACTATAAGACAATCTTCTGTGACTTCCTGACATGTGTTCTATGATACATACCTGTACTCATCATGTTGACTATAAGACAATCTTCTGTGACTTCCTGACATGTGTTCTATGATACATACCTGTACTTATCATGTTGACTATAAGACAATCTTCTGTGACTTCCTGACATGTGTTCTATGATACACACCTTTACTCATCATGTTGACTATAAGACAATCTTCTGTGACTTCCTGACATGTGTTCTATGATACATACCTCTACTTATCATTTGACTATAAGACAATCTTCTGTAACTTCCTGACATGTGTTCTATGATACATACCTCTACTTATCATGTTGACTATAAGACAATCTTCTGTGACTTCCTGAGATGTGTTCTATGATACCTACATTTGTACCTTTACTTATCATGTTGACTATATGACAATCTTCTGTGACTTCCTGACATGTGTTCTATGATACATACCTGTACTTATCATGTTGACAATAAGACAATCTTCTGTGACTTCCTGAGATGTGTTCTATGATACATACCTTTACTTATCATGTTGACTATAAGACAATCTTCTGTGACTTCCTGAGATGTGTTGTATGATACATACCTGTACTTATCATGTTGACTATAAGACAATCTTTTGTGACTTCCTGACATGTGTTCCATGAATGGCATGATATATACAAAATGTACCTCTATTTATCATGTTGACTATAAGACAATCTTCTGTGACTTCCTGACATGTGTTCTATGATACATACCTCTACTTATCATGTTGACTATAAGACAATCTTCTGTGACTTCCTGACATGTGTTCTATGATACCTACCTTTACTCATCACGTTGACTATAAGACAATCTTCTGTGACTTCCTGACATGTGTTCTATGATACCTACCTTTACGTATCACGTTGAATATAAGACAATCTTATGTCGGCTCCTGACGTGTTCTATGATACATACCTTTACTTATCACGTTGACTATAAGACAATCTTCTGTGACTTCCTGACATGTGCTCTATGATACATACCTTTACTTATCATGTTGACAATAAGACAATCTTCTGTGACTTCCTGGCATGTGTTCTATGATACATACCTTTACTTATCATGTTGACTATAAGACAATCTTCTGTGACTTCCTGGCATGTGTTCTATGATACATACCTTTACGTATGACGTTGACTATAAGACAATCTTTTGTCGGCTCCTGACATGTATTCTGTGATACATACCAGCTCCTAGGTCCCGGGTGGCTCAATGAGTTAGGTAGTTGGATTGCCTAACAACTCATACATGCCTATCACCAATACGTGTGGGTTCGCGCCCGGCTTTGTAAATTAAAAAAAAAGTGCACTCGCAGCTGCAAGTGATAAAGTTTACCAGTGGCTTGCCCATGGTCGGTGGTTCTCTCCGGGTACTATGGCTTCTTCCACCACTAAAACTGGTCGCCATGATATAGCTGAATTATTGCTGAAAGTGGCGTTAAACACCAAAAATCAAATCAAATCAAATATGTCGGCTGCTGACATGTGTTCTGTGAAACATACCTCTACTTACCACAGATATTATAAAACATATAGCTTTTGTCAACTCTTGACGTGTGTTCCTTGATACATACCTCTACTTATCATGTAAAGACACACATTTGTGTCGCCTCCCGACACGTGTTCACTTATAGATATCTCACAAACAAAGTAACCGTGTTTACTATAAGATAATCTTCTGCTGCCTGCCTCCTGACACGTGTTTCACGATACATACCTTTATTAACCATATTTACTATCAGATAAACTTCTGGACATGTGCTCCATGATACCTCTTCTCACCATTTTCATTATAATTAGAACAGAACACATGTGTCCTGCAGCCTTCTGATACGTGTTATAAGATACATATCCTTTACTTACCATATTTACTACTGGGGGAGGTCTTGTCGCCTCCCAACACACTTTCCATGTACATTAAGCCTACCTTTACTTCCCATGTCTAATCTAAGAGAATCTTCCTTCGGCCTATCTGCCATTTTAAATGTCTCACATCCTTCAATCTCCACAGCAATACACTTCAACAGATTATTCTTAATATCGGACTCATGAAACGTATACGTTGGGTTTATAGTCGATCTTCCTTTGATCGTCATCTGCATTCCTTCAATGGCGCCTGTTTGTATTTCGTCCTTAATAAAATCTTTCATTGTTCCAACAGTGATAATTCCCATACCTTTCTGCGTCATTTTTTCTAATGGCGATAAAGATTCCTTCACTATTACTGCTTGAATATCATAAAACGCGGCATCTGCCATAAATGGAACTGGAATTGCGTCTGGACCTGAAATGAAAATGTCAGAATGTTAAATATCTGCAATTTATGTTATTTGTTTTGTCGGTTTTAATTCTTTTTTTTTTCTTTTTTTTTGCAAAGAAACGTTAATTTAAACATTAAAAACATGGGAAAAGGGGAAGCTTTACGTAATGTATCGATAAAAACTCGCGAAATTTTCTGAAAATGATGTATTTTACAATCAAATCAAAGAAATTAAAAAAAAAAAGTATTTGCAAATGTCAAAATAGAAGGGTTATATAAACGGGTTATCTGTCTTAATCTCTTGATCTTCAACTCTTAAAGGACACGGTTTAACTCCAACAAACAATGATGCTACTGACAAAACTTCTGGTCTCTTTTTTAGCCGACATTGCAATACAAACAATAACAGTTTTCTGGTATTATTTACTCGAAATAGATCAAGGAAAGGTTTACATTTAATTTACAAACAGGACCTTTTTTGTGTTAGTTTATGTTTTTAATATATCACTTGTAAATAGGGGGTCGTCGTGGTGGTGATCGTATAGTAGTTGGATTTACAACTACCTGTGCAATCAGTGCCTATCACCACAAAAGTTGTGAGTTCGAAGCCCGTTCATGTCGAGGTGTACTCAATACAACATTATGTGATAAAGTTTGTCAGTGACGTGCGACAGTTCGGTGGTTTTCTCCGGGCACTCCGGTTTCCTCCACAAATAAAACTGACCGCCACGATATATCTGAAATATTGTTGAAAGTGGCGTTAAACACCATAAACCAACCACTTATAAATATTTAGATACCGACGATTTTAACAAACGTCAGATAATTTCATTTTTGAACATTAAAATTCTTTGAATTTTCTTCACATTTATAAAGAAAAATACATTGAGAACTACTGGATCAGATTATTATAATGTTATTTGTTTTTTTTTGTTTTTTTATTATTATTATTCATTTCATCAATTTTTTTTATTATTGCATTTCTCGGGTCAATTGATTTTTTCTATGAAGTTTGGCGACAGATCTTTTTTATATAGAAAACAAATATAACACCCATCCTGCCAACACATCCTTTTTAATGATGATTTCCGATTTTCACTACGTCTTAGCGATGGACGTTATCGTGTGTTTCGCAGGAGTGGGGAACGTTTTACGGACCAGTGTGTGTACGAGTCCGACCGTTTTTGAGGCGGAAGTGTTATGGTCTGGGCAGGAATTTGTCATGATGGTCGCACTCAGTTCAAAACTGACCATACTTATCTAGTGTGTTAGAATTTCAGTCGTCAAGGTTAAAAGTACTAGCGAAGAACTAATACTCTTGCTCTGAGCACTACACATATTAGATAATAAGGGTAATAACAAAATTACCGAACACCGAGCAATCTGACAAAGGGAAAGTCAAAACTCGTAAGTATATAAACAGACAAAATCAGTCAACAATCGGAAAACTGTGAAAACCGTAATGACCCTGACTTGGTACAGGCATTTCTAAAGAAATGGTGGGTTGAATCAGATTTTAAAGCGCCAAACCTCCCCCTTTCATTACGGCTCAAAGTTTCCGGCTGTCACTATAACAGTATTTACAACAATACTTGAACAAAACAGGTAAAACAGTTGTCAAATCAGCGCCAAATGAAGTTACGTGACAGCCCGGTATGAGAAGCGTGTCCTTATGGTTCATTCCCATTTATCCAACTTTTTGAAAAATATGTAGTAAAGGTAAATAAATAAAAGTTGGATAAATGAGATCAAAGGTAATCAAGAACAAAGGACACTTAATTAAAGCTTGGTTTGTGTGACAGGTGAATAAGTGGACTAAAATTTAGACCAGAACAATGTATACAAGTCAAGTGAAGTCTATGTGCCACAGTGAATATTTATTTCTATATATTTCATATCCAATTAAATTTTGATTTCAGTCAAAAATAGTAATGATAATATTTTTATTTGTTTTCATTTTCAAATTTCCATATTTCATTTAAAAATGAAAACAAATAAACATTATTATGACATAAATCAAAATTTAATTCGATCTAGACTGGTACGTGCCCTCTCTTTTATATATGCCATGAATTTCTTTGCGTTTATTTCTGAAGGTGCAGGTGGGTGGTTGTGGTTCTTAGGAAACCTGGTAACTAAAAGTTCTCTTTGGTGTTTACGGTGCCTGGTACAGTCTTTCTCTGTATATTTCCAGTAGATGAGTTCTGCGTCTCTGCCCTGTTTTCGAATCTTTATCCATATATATATACACCCAGCAACTGCCAAGTAATGGCCTCTTGCCTGATGATTTAGTTCGACTCTTACTTGTGCGTTTGCCATTTTGCTATATTTTTTTTTATCTTGAGGAGATTATATGCACAAATATCAGCTTGGAATGCTAAATGAGCACTTCCCAAATTGGTGATAATTTGACCACTTAAAAAGCTTGGGGAAGCTAAGTTAATTTTCAGAATTTAATTGATTACTGTTTAATTAAATTATTGAGAAATAACAGAGGCAAGCTGGGAGATTTTATTGATGAATATCATGTTTGATGCATGATTAGCAATCTTTTCATCAGTAAATAAGGTTTAATGATTATACAAGCCAATTATTAAAATGCAAATTTAAAATTAAAAATATTTTAAAAATTCAAACTGTTCATAAAACTCACTTTTATATTACTTATAATGCCACCGAATCCCTTCAACACTTCTTACTTGAATGTCCGGCATACAAAAATATAAATTGTTGATCATATGAATGTATGTATGCCCTGTCTGGAGTTCACAGAGTTGTCGCCCTTACAAAAACTGGGACACCTGTTATTATTTTAACCAAGAGTGTGGTGATTTCTTCGATCGGATAGGTAAAACTATGTTTAAGTGTTTAAGATATTGATTGAAATATATTTGTAATGTATTACCTAAACAATTATCTATTTTTATTTTATATTGTAATATGTACATAATTATATTTTAGACACACTGCAGGTATCCCGTCTGTATGTGCCCCCGATGTAAAGGGGTAGTTATTCTAAATAAACATATACATGTATATATATTCAAGGAACGTTGAATGCCGTAAAATACAGAGACAATATTCTTGATCCTATCGTTCTGCCCTTTCTGCAACAGCGAAACTTTGATCACGTCTTTCAACATGACAATGCAAGATGTCACATGGCTCGTGTTTGTCAAGTCTTTCTGAACCAGAATCACATCCGTGTCCATCCTTGGCCGGGATTATCACCGGATCTGTCACCAATTGAACATGTTTGGGATTAACTCGGTAGATGTGTTCGCCATCGTCAAAATCCAACGGAAACACTACAGGAGCTGCGTGACGCAGTTGTGCACAAGTGGAACAACATCAAGCTTTTATCCAACGATTGATTGGTTCTATATGCGTCGGAGATGCGAAGCTGTTGTTGCAGCAAGAGGTGGTCACACACGTTACTGAACTCCACAAACCTCCATACTGCATGACAATTTCTGTCTGTCCATGATTTGTTCTGATGATGTTGAGAAATTTTGTTGATATTGCCTTATTTGTTATGCCCCTATGGATATGAATCTAAATTATGCGATTTTTGTCGATTTTATCCCTCTATGTAAAAAATATTATTTATTTTTAATGCATTGCCAAAACTATTATCTATATTTATATTTTAAGATAATCTTTAGACGTTTTCTTTTAGCATACAATAGAATATTTTACTAACTAAAGTAGACTGTGATTAAACAACATTATTAAGAAAAAACTGCTGGAACGTGCTAATCTGGGTCACGGGTCAGTGTAATCGGGCGGTTGTATCGAGAAACAGATACGTGTTGAAAAAACTGTTGATACTCATAAAATATTGATAAATGCAATAACATTTTATGTTTGTCTTCAAGAAATATGATAGACAAAACCATGTGTGAAGTTTTATGACGAAATATCTCCGATTTCTATGTAAATTTACGAGTTGAAGTTGCGCTGTATCGAGAAACAGATACGGTGTTGAAAAAACTGTTGATACTAATAAAATATTGATAAATGCAATAAAATTTTATTTTTGTCTTCAAGAAATATGATAGACAAAACCATGTGTGAAGTTTGATGACGAAATATCTCCGATTTCTATGTAAATTTACGAGTTGAAGTGTGGAAACACCCACAGGTAATTTTAGCGATGTATTTTTATCTTGGACAAGAATAATGAGCGTCCTGATTAGATGACCAATTTAAAACACACTTGACTCCACATGGTAAAAAGATAAAGATGCATGTAAAAGAAATCTATGTTATATTTATTCATTTGTTTGATTCTGGAATATTGTTGATCATTGATTTAAATAAGAAAAAAGGGAAAAGGGGAGGGGGGGGGGTGAATTTTATTTGTGAATTTAACAGTTAAATAAATGTTATGTTTCGACAGTTTAAAGAGAAAAATAAAAAAATGTTG
This sequence comes from Bathymodiolus brooksi, assembly GCA_963680875.1. NCBI lineage: Eukaryota > Metazoa > Mollusca > Bivalvia > Mytilida > Modiolidae > Bathymodiolus > Bathymodiolus brooksi. The sequence continues at coordinate 118,812,016 of OY804582.1, forward strand.
CGTCTAAAGCTTAAATCAGCGTTAAAAATTGAACAAATATCAGTGGTTTTGTAAATGAGATTTATTTTAAATAGAACATCTGAATTTATTATTTATTAATTCATTATTAATGATACAATTGTATATCCCTTGGGAGGGGGGGGGCTATGATGAAAATTTAAAATAAAAACACAGGACCGGACTTCAAGCAAAAATAATAATCCAGAATTAGTTTTCTATTAAAAAAAATCCAGGACCCCTGTGTCCATGAATTTTTTTTTTTAAAGTTAATAATATGAAATATTGACATCCACACTTGCCTTTTGGACAGCACATTTCTGTGTCCACACTTGTATTATAATTAAGATGATATTATAAGTTATCTTCGTGTCGACCCGTGGGCATTGAGATTGTACCACCCTGAAGCACTTCTGTATAGCTTGAGACGAAGCCGAAGGCTGTACAGTGGTGCTGAAGGGTGGTACAATCTCAATGCCCACGGGTAGACACGTAGATAACGATTTTATCCCCGGTTTGAAAACAAAAACTGATTTTTAATGGATTTTCTTGTTCTTTTTATAACGTAATCATGACGTTTTTGTACTTGCGGAGTAAAATGCCATAGCTCATGTGAAAATTTGGGTGAATTTCGATAAAGTGTAGGGAGATCACCCTACAGCTAATCATTGTTAACATTTTTTTGGTCTTATTTTGTTGTAATTTAATTTCTTGTATTTGGCGCGTATTGTCACGTGGATAGGTTACATTATTCATGACGTCACTAGTAATAGGATCGAGAATTCTATTGATAAAAAAAATATGCGTGGTACATATTGTGGGTGGTATTATAGTACGATAAAACAAATGAAGAATTGATGTGAAAACAATAATGAGAAATGATTTTAAAATGATTGTATTCAAACAATTGACCATTTCTATAAAGACACATGACAACAAAATCAACGTTTCATGTAGCGCGAATCAACAAAATGTTACACTGTTAAACATGACCATCAATACCGTAGGAACTTTAAATCTCTCAACATTATTTGGTGCATTGTTTTTATTTTCTGCATTTATTGAGGCGCTTGATTTTTTCTCTCTCAAGAAATACGTCCTCCGTTCTCCATTCCATGTTGAATGCAAAGCGCTTTGAGATTGTTTACGTTTTACACCATCTTTACATCATGCATAGCAACGTAAAGACCCCCCAGTGACGTTACGTAACTACCAGCCGGTAGCATGGGTTTTGTACCAACGGGTCATCGACCAATCAAAAGCCGACATTTTTATCAAGCCGGGGATAATGTGATATGTTCATAATTATATTTTAGACACACTGCAGGTACCCCGCCGGAATGTGTCCCGATGTAAAATGGTAGTTATTCTAAATAAACATAATATATATATATAAACCATATTTTAATTTTATAAAATATATAATTATATTGTTTATTTTTCGGTGCAGTTGCTGCTGCTCAACACATTATATTACATATATTTCGAGATATAGATATTGATGGTACAGTTATGTGACAAAAGTATTTCACGTTTACGACGTCACACCAAGTTAAGCGGTTGCAGTTTGTTAATGTTTGAGAAGCTATAACTTCATAATAAATAGCATTATATCCACCAAACATTCAGTATTTAGTAACATGACCTCTAGCTTTAATTACATGTCTTATTTGTCTTGGAAGAGATTGATATAAGCTTGAAATGCACACACTTGAAATGGCATACAAAATTCTTGTGGCGGCCCGGACTAGGTCAACCTTGGAATGAATGGTGTGTTGTTCCAGTTCTAATCGTATTTTAATTAATCTTTAAATATTTTCAATTATATTAAGGTCTGGTGATTGGGATGGCCAAACAAGACAATCGACATCATTGTTATCAATTTTTATCATTCTACAATTTTGTCTATATGGACAGGTGTACCGGGGGCGCTGTCATCTTGGAAAATCCACTGATAATTTTCCAATTTTAAAACGACTGGCAAACGATTATTGTCAAGGATGTCTACGCACTTAACCGAGTTAATAATTCCTTCTACTTCTGTGATTGAACCAACCACGTCTTTACAAATACATCCCAAAACATTAGACACACGGGCGCCGCCATTACGACATCCATACAGTCCTAAGCATAGTGTGTTCCACCTTTCTTCTGCTTTTCACCACACATACCCACGTGAGTTTTTCCCTAGTTAACACCACATTTCATTTGAAATATTATTTTATTCCATTGTTCTTGTAATGTCCAGTGTAGTCTATTTCGACACCATCGCACACGATTTTTTCTATTTTCAACGAAATTGTCAGTTTTTTCGCAACAATTCTCTTGTGAAAGCCATAAATTACTCAATCGTCTTTGAATTGACCTTTTACAAATCGGAACTGGAACAGACTAACTAAATTCATCCATCAAATCGCGTAAGCTTCTTTTACGATCCTGTTTTACAAGCCTTATAACGGTACGCTCACCTTGCTTGCTCGTAAATCTGGGTCGACCTGTTCATGGCTTGTTTTCTATATTTTCCCATGGATCAAATCTTTTAAAAAAATTAGACACTGCAGATCGACTAAATCCAATGATCTTTCCGATTTCTGTTTTCCTTAATCCATCCCGATGTAGGCGAAATACCTGCCGTTTTTAGTCATGGTTCATCTCTTTTGTTTTTCTAGACATGTTGGAAACTCCCTTCTTGTAGCGTTTACGTTGTATGTACGCACGTGAAAATTACGTCACTAACACGTCATATTTTGGAAATTATGGTGTCTAAATTTAGTAACATAATGATAAATATCAATAAAGTTATAGGCAACCGAAGTACATTCTTTTCTGGTGGCGTGATGTTGTGTACACGAAACGTGAAATACTTTTGTCACCTAAGTGTCCCTTTCTCATAAATAACGTAAGCTTTTCAAGATTTGTCAAATAATAGCATGCGATGCGGATATTCAATGTGTCCGTCAACGATTCGATAATTAAAATGAATTGTTGATTTCCGTAAAGTTTTCTTCTGCTAAAATTTAAATCAATTTGTTGTTTTGTAACAAATTTAGCTATTTCATTGAATTCGCGTGCATGTAAAAATGATCATTTTGTATGTACTGTGGGAACCTCGGGTTTAGAAGCTAGAAATATAAGGTTAGTCAATAGAATTTCATCTATGATTGAAGAGTCCAGAAAATTTACCGCAAAATGTCATTCATTGTAATTGTGTGTCAAACTCCACCAATTTCATGTATTTCAGTCATAGACTCTTAAGACCAGTATAAGGGTTCGACACCTCGGATTTTCATTTTGTCCAGGAACCTCGAATATTTGTTTAGACTAATTCAGCTTGATGTATCATTTTCAACTTCAATTTTTTTTTACGAAATGACATTTTAGGCAATAAAAGTCCTATAAAGTATAAGCATAGGATAGATAATATGAATATGCAGACGTCCCGGTGTTGAAATTTCAGATATGTACATTAGCATCTAATTTCTGGCTACATTATTATTACGAAATAGAAACCTTGATGATCATGAATTTCGCCAAATCAAATTCACATGAAATACCAAAAAACAACAATTCCACTGCCTGTTTTGTCACTGCCACTGGTACTGGTCAAGAGAAACAATACTTAAGATAATTGAAACATACCCAACAACTGTAGACATACACCATGTTTTACTAATCCCCAATTAGCCTTTGCATTGCATTCTTTCAGACTTCTATAGATGTGTGGGTTCATTATTAAATCATTACCGTTGTCTGACAGAAACATAGGCGGCCATTGTCATCTTTACGACGTTACGAAAATTGTGACGTCACCAAAATATGTGTACGTCAAAATGGAAAGATACGGTGACCATACGAGACTATTTTGTTTAAGAATTCAGCGTAAATACGACGAGTGCATCAGACTTATCATTATTTTATTTTCACAAGATAATTTTGATATTATCTATGCACTAGAGATGCACATGCCTAGTTGTTGAATTAAATGTTTCATCTCCATTTAAATTGTCATTTTCGCTTAAAAGGAGCAACACAAGTCATTTACCCAAAATAGTATTTAAATAATTTTATTATTGAATCTGATTTTAAAATTTCAATCTAATAAGATAAATATAACTTTATTAGATGATCTTGGGCAAACTCCGGACAGTTTCCAGCTCTGGTCCGCACACTACTCTCCATTAGTCACTGCCATCGGCTTTTTCCGTTTCTCCGGATCTTTATTAACCCGAATAATCCAGTCGTTATATTACTCTCCCCCTCATCCAGCGATAGTGCCGATAGATGTCGCAATATTATTCGAGTTAGATCTTCATTAACCCGAATAATCCAGTCATTATATTACTCTCCCGGCGCTAGTCGCTGCATTAACTCCTGGATGCATTCATTGATAAAATCCGTCAAACGGAAATAGTAAGTTTTCGATATGACTTATGGGTATTACAACATCGCCATTAGGCATGAATGGCGCGTAAAATAGGAGGAACTAAGCATGTGTTTGTAAATAATGTCCAATGGAGCGATCTTTTTGTTTTTCTTGGAATTTAAAGGTGTATTTGTCTTCTAAATTTGCAAATGCACAATCTTTCTCCATGTTTGTTTTGTCAATATTTACAAACGGAAATAAAGGAAGTCAATAATGCGCATACGCACTAATATCTGACATTTGATTGGTCGTCGAACCAGACAGCAGCTGACGGAGTTTTTCCATTAAGCGCGTTCAAGCCCTCATCCAGCGATAGTGCTGATAGAGGGCGCAGTATTATTCGAGTTAGATCTTCATAGGGTTTGACCCTATTGATCTTTCGTTTCTAAAAAAAAATATGGAAACAAATGGCGGTCACGGAAAAGCACTTCAAAGATAATTTATGGTATTTTGATACATTTCACGATACACATATGGATAAAACAAAACTAAATCAATGAATTATATTAAGTTTTTAAATACCAAGATATATGAATGAATTCCAAGACACACGTAATGAAAAACCGAGCATTTGACTCGGAAAAGGGGGTGGGTGTTCTTTTGATAAAATTAAACGATGTCAAAACATAGTATTTTCTGACTAGGTGCACATAATGGGTAAGGAGTATAGTAATACATTGAGAAAAAGAGGAATGAATGCTTTAGGTATTAGTGGTAGGTCAACAGCAAACACTGTACAGGCAACACTCGCTCACTGACTTTTAAATTTTTCACTAGCATACAGCACATTATTTTTTTCACTTTTTTATTATGACACATTAAAACATGATGGAACTGTTATCAGACCAACAATACTTTACACCTTTATTGACCTTATGTATGCCCTTTTGTCAAGTTTTACTATTCTTACACATGATCAAAGAGACGAAGACAACACAGAGGTTACACACCTTCTCCGTGAGGATAATAGATCAGTGGAATGGATTATCAAAGTCCGTAAATGCCTTCAAATCTGCTTTAAATGCTGAATACTGGAACCCATATAAATTCACATGTTCATGTTAACAGCAGTCTATATATATTTTTTTAACGTTTTAATAATATGTGTTAATGCGCAAACCTTTATTAGTTGCGATATGTCAATTCATGAGTCTAAACCATCATGAGAGGGGGAAATTAACACCAGACTATGATGATATGATGAGGGGTCTTTAGAAGCCAATGGCTTACATTCTGACCCAAAGAAAAGGTACACACACAAAAAAGTACCCAAAAAAAAGAGGTACAAAGGGTCTGGGAGAAGGATTAAATAAACTTAAGAGAAAAACGAAGGAGCAATCAAGAATGGACAATCCAGAGACCAGAAACATAGACATTAATAACACATCACAAAAACAGTCTTAGCCTTAATTTTTTTCACCTACTTGCCCGATAGCCAAATTCTATTTATTCAAACAAATTCTTTCATAATTTTCACTTGTCCGAATCCAGTTTTACTTGTCCCGAGCTTTGGGAAAGTGGGTTTGCGGGAAGACTGCAAAAATGTAATAGGGAATGGAGTATGATGATTCACTGCAATTTTTGCTTAAAATAACTAATGATAAAAAAAAATCAAGTTTAGCTTACAGTAGCAACTGGAATGATTTCCCTACAGATCATATTCATTTATATTTTTTCCCTTTATTTCTTTGTACAGCCTATTTATAATAGAAAAAAAAAGATTTATGGTGTTTGGGAATATAATCCATGCATCCTGTATTCATACCCGATAAGACATTCCTGGTAATTATCTATTAACATTGGCTATAAAAAAAACAGGTTTGATTAATCACAACTTTTTAATGAATATTATAACCTGATGTAATCAGTGTCAATAAATACACAACTTAAAAAATTTAGCCATCCTATGATGAAGATTAAAATACATGCACATCTGTAGTTAAAATATAAAATGAAAATGTAGTAATTATAGTTAAAATATTAAATATAAAATGAAAAAGTAGTCCTTTGGCTTTGTACAAGAGATGCTTTTGAAGTACTTATTTGAATGTTTTATTTATCTGTATGTGTACTTTGTGTAACATTACAATGATTATTGCTTATTGCTTCTATAGTACAAGGTAGTACATTTCAATAATGTTGGAAAGATGTCAGTTCAAATCTGACTGGTAGCTAAGTAATGATTTGTATATATTAGGTTTGCAGGGTGTCAAGCCACTTTTGACCAAAATTATATAAGAAAATAGGATTTTTTTGGATGAAAATATAGGATAAATATAGGGTAAATTTAAGGTATATTTAGCAAAAAATACATGACCGCCACCTCCCCTGTAGCCATGCAGCACCTTTTTACTGACATGAAGAAAAAAAACGCTATTAAGTTCTAGTCTCCTATTGCTCTTTTTACAAAATGAATAAAAATCAGACAGTGAAAAAAAAAATCAACATTTGTCTTTTTCGAAGGACTGAATATGACAACTCCATTAACACTTTAAAGGACTAATTTTTATATAATGTCTTCGAAAATGTATATAACATTTATTGTGCAGAAAAAGGTACCTATCCAACTTTACAGTTCATATTTTTTTCAATGACTCTTTCAAAAGATACATGCAATAAACTGGGTTTGTCCAAAAGCCCTGAGAGTTAACTTGGTATTTTCTATTTTATAGACCATTAAACATTGTATTCAAGATGCATTATTCTAAACCAGGGAACTGGTACTGAGTAGCAGACCACTATAAAAATGGACATGTACCACAAGTGACTACTATACTGAAATAAATATGCAATCATGTGAATTTATACCCTAAGAAAATTAAACAATAAAATAGAAAAGTCACATGAATGTACAAGATCAACTAAAAACTATAGAAGTATCAGCATTAATATCTTGTATACCCTCTATTTGTTATGTTTATATGATGATTTCTATAGAGAAGTATCAGTATTAATATCTTGTATAGCCTCTATTTGTTATGTTTATATGATGATTTCTATAGAGAAGTATCAGTATTAATATCTTGTATAGCCTCTATTTGTCATGTTTATATGATGATTTCTATAGAGAAGTATCAGTATTAATATCTTGTATACCCTCTATTTGTCATGTTTATATGATGATTTCTATAGAGAAGTATCAGTATTAATATCTTGTATAGCCTCTATTTGTCATGTTTATATGATGATTTCTATAGAGAAGTATCAGTATTAATATCTTGTATACCCTCTATTTGTTATGTTTATATGATGATTTCTATAGAGAAGTATCAGTATTAATATCTTGTATACCCTCTATTTGTTATGTTTATATGATGATTTCTATAGAGAAGTAACAGTATTAATATCTTGTATAGCCTCTATTTGTCATGTTTATATGATGATTTCTATAGAGAAGTATCAGCATTAATATCTTGTATAGCCTCTATTTGTCATGTTTATATGATGATTTCTATAGAGAAGTATCAGCATTAATATCTTGTATAGCCTCTATTTGTCATGTTTATATGATGATTTCTATATAGAAATAACAGTATTAATATCTGGTATACCCTCTATTTGTCATGTTTATATGATGATTTCTATAGAGAAGTAACAGTATTAATATCTTGTATACCCTCTATTTGTTATGTTTATATGATGATTTCTATAGAGAAGTAACAGTATTAATATCTTGTATACCCTCTATTTGTCATGTTTATATGATGATTTCTATAGAGAAGTAACAGTATTAATATCTTGTATACCCTCTATTTGTCATGTTTATATGATGATTTCTATACAGAAGTAACAGTATTAATATCTTGTATAGCCTCTATTTGTTATGTTTATATGATGATTTCTATAGAGAAGTAACAGTATTAATATCTTGTATACCCTCTATTTGTCATGTTTATATGATGATTTCTATAGAGAAGTAACAGTATTAATATCTTGTATACCCTCTATTTGTCATGATTATATGATGATTTCTATAGAGAAGTAACAGTATTAATATCTTGTATAGCCTCATATTTGTTATGTTTATATGATGATTTCTATAGAGAAGTATCAGTATTAATATCTTGTATACCCTCTATTTGTCATGTTTATATGATGATTTCTATAGAGAAGTAACAGCATTAATATCTTGTATACCCTCTATTTGTTATGTTTATATGATGATTTCTATAGAGAAGTAACAGTATTAATATCTTGTATACCCTCTATTTGTCATGTTTATATGATGATTTCTATAGAGAAGTAACAGTATTAATATCTTGTATAGCCTCTATTTGTCATGTTTATATGATGATTTCTATAGAGAAGTAACAGTATTAATATCTTGTATACCCTCTATTTGTCATGTTTATATGATGATTTCTATAGAGAAGTATCAGTATTAATATCTTGTATACCCTCTATTTGTTATGTTTATATGATGATTTCTATAGAGAAGTATCAGTATTAATATCTTGCATACCCTCTATTTGTCATGTTTATATGATGATTTCTATAGAGAAGTATCAGTATTAATATCTTGTATACCCTCTATTTGTCATGTTTATATGATGATTTCTATAGAGAAGTATCAGTATTAATATCTTGTATACCCTCTATTTGTCATGTTTATATGATGATTTCTATAGAGAAGTAAAAGTATTAATATCTTGTATACCCTCTATTTGTTATGTTTATATGATGATTTCTATAGAGAAGTAACAGTATTAATATCTTGTATACCCTCTATTTGTTATGTTTATATGATGATTTCTATATAGAAGTAACAGTATTAATATCTTGTATACCCTCTATTTGTCATGTTTATATGATGATTTCTATAGAGAAGTAACAGTATTAATATCTTGTATACCCTCTATTTGTCATGTTTATATGATGATTTCTATACAGAAGTAACAGTATTAATATCTTATATAGCCTCTATTTGTTATGTTTATATGATGATTTCTATAGAGAAGTAACAGTATTAATATCTTGTATACCCTCTATTTGTCATGTTTATATGATGATTTCTATAGAGAAGTAACAGTATTAATATCTTGTATACCCTCTATTTGTCATGATTATATGATGATTTCTATAGAGAAGTAACAGTATTAATATCTTGTATAGCCTCATATTTGTTATGTTTATATGATGATTTCTATAGAGAAGTATCAGTATTAATATCTTGTATACCCTCTATTTGTCATGTTTATATGATGATTTCTATAGAGAAGTAACAGCATTAATATCTTGTATACCCTCTATTTGTTATGTTTATATGATGATTTCTATAGAGAAGTAACAGTATTAATATCTTGTATACCCTCTATTTGTCATGTTTATATGATGATTTCTATAGAGAAGTAACAGTATTAATATCTTGTATAGCCTCTATTTGTCATGTTTATATGATGATTTCTATAGAGAAGTAACAGTATTAATATCTTGTATACCCTCTATTTGTCATGTTTATATGATGATTTCTATAGAGAAGTATCAGTATTAATATCTTGCATACCCTCTATTTGTCATGTTTATATGATGATTTCTATAGAGAAGTATCAGTATTAATATCTTGTATACCCTCTATTTGTCATGTTTATATGATGATTTCTATAGAGAAGTAAAAGTATTAATATCTTGTATACCCTCTATTTGTCATGTTTATATGATGATTTCTATAGAGAAGTATCAGTATTAATATCTTGTATACCCTCTATTTGTCATGTTTATATGATGATTTCTATAGAGAAGTATCAGTATTAATATCTTGTATACCCTCTATTTGTCATGTTTATATGATGATTTCTATAGAGAAGTAACAGTATTAATATCTTGTATAGCCTCTATTTGTTATGTTTATATGATGATTTCTATAGAGAAGTATCAGTATTAATATCTTGTATAGCCTCTATTTGTTATGTTTATATGATGATTTCTATAGAGATGTATCAGCATTAATATCTTGTATAGCCTCTATTTGTAATGTTTATATGATGATTTCTATAGAGAAGTATCAGTATTAATATCTTGTATACCCTCTATTTGTCATGTTTATATGATGATTTCTATAGAGAAGTATCAGTATTAATATCTTGTATACCCTCTATTTGTCATGTTTATATGATGATTTCTATAGAGAAGTATCAGTATTAATATCTTGTATACCCTCTATTTGTCATGTTTATATGATGATTTCTATAGAGAAGTAACAGTATTAATATCTTGTATAGCCTCTATTTGTCATGTTTATATGATGATTTCTATAGAGAAGTATCAGCATTAATATCTTGTATACCCTCTATTTGTCATGTTTATATGATGATTTCTATAGAGAAGTATCAGTATTAATATCTTGTATACCCTCTATTTGTCATGTTTATATGATGATTTCTATAGAGAAGTATCAGTATTAATATCTTGTATACCCTCTATTTGTCATGTTTATATGATGATTTCTATAGAGAAGTATCAGTATTAATATCTTGTATAGCCTCTATTTGTCATGTTTATATGATGATTTCTATATAGAAGTAACAGTATTAATATCTTGTATACCCTCTATTTGTTATGTTTATATGATGATTTCTATAGAGAAGTAACAGTATTAATATCTTGTATAGCCTCTATTTGTCATGTTTATATGATGATTTCTATATAGAAGTAACAGTATTAATATCTTGTATACCCTCTATTTGTCATGTTTATATGATGATTTCTATATAGAAGTAACAGTATTAATATCTTGTATACCCTCTATTTGTTATGTTTATATGATGATTTCTATATAGAAGTAACAGTATTAATATCTTGTATACCCTCTATTTGTTATGTTTATATGATGATTTCTATAGAGAAGTAACAGTATTAATATCTTGTATAGCCTCTATTTGTCATGTTTATATGATGATTTCTATAGAGAAGTATCAGCATTAATATCTTGTATAGCCTCTATTTGTCATGTTTATATGATGATTTCTATAAAGAAGTATCAGCATTAATATCTTGTATAGCCTCTATTTGTTATGTTTATATGATGATTTCTATAGAGAAGTATCAGTATTAATATCTTGTATACCCTCTATTTTTCATGTTTATATGATGATTTCTATAGAGAAGTAACAGTATTAATATCTTGTATACCCTCTATTTGTTATGTTTATATGATGATTTCTATATAGAAGTAACAGTATTAATATCTTGTATACCCTCTATTTGTCATGTTTATATGATGATTTCTATAGGGAAGTATCAGTATTAATATCTTGTATACCCTCTATTTGTTATGTTTATATGATGATTTCTATAGAGAAGTAACAGTATTAATATCTTGTATAGCCTCTATTTGTCATGTTTATATGATGATTTCTATAGAGAAGTATCAGCATTAATATCTTGTATAGCCTCTATTTGTCATGTTTATATGATGATTTCTATAGAGAAGTATCAGCATTAATATCTTGTATAGCCTCTATTTGTCATGTTTATATGATGATTTCTATATAGAAGTAACAGCATTAATATCTTGTATACCCTCTATTTGTTATGTTTATGTGATGATTTCTATAGAGAAGTAACAGTATTAATATCTTGTATAGCCTCTATTTGTCATGTTTATATGATGATTTCTATGGAGAAGTAACAGTATTAATATCTTGTATAGCCTCTATTTGTCATGTTTATATGATGATTTCTATAGAGAAGTAACAGTATTAATATCTTGTATACCCTCTATTTGTCATGTTTATATGATGATTTCTATAGAGAAGTATCAGTATTAATATCTTGCATACCCTCTATTTGTCATGTTTATATGATGATTTCTATAGAGAAGTATCAGTATTAATATCTTGTATACCCTCTATTTGTCATGTTTATATGATGATTTCTATAGAGAAGTATCAGTATTAATATCTTGTATACCCTCTATTTGTCATGTTTATATGATGATTTCTATAGAGAAGTAAAAGTATTAATATCTTGTATACCCTCTATTTGTCATGTTTATATGATGATTTCTATAGAGAAGTATCAGTATTAATATCTTGTATACCCTCTATTTGTCATGTTTATATGATGATTTCTATAGAGAAGTATCAGTATTAATATCTTGTATACCCTCTATTTGTCATGTTTATATGATGATTTCTATAGAGAAGTAACAGTATTAATATCTTGTATAGCCTCTATTTGTTATGTTTATATGATGATTTCTATAGAGAAGTATCAGTATTAATATCTTGTATAGCCTCTATTTGTTATGTTTATATGATGATTTCTATAGAGAAGTATCAGCATTAATATCTTGTATAGCCTCTATTTGTAATGTTTATATGATGATTTCTATAGAGAAGTATCAGTATTAATATCTTGTATACCCTCTATTTGTCATGTTTATATGATGATTTCTATAGAGAAGTATCAGTATTAATATCTTGTATACCCTCTATTTGTCATGTTTATATGATGATTTCTATAGAGAAGTATCAGTATTAATATCTTGTATACCCTCTATTTGTCATGTTTATATGATGATTTCTATAGAGAAGTAACAGTATTAATATCTTGTATAGCCTCTATTTGTCATGTTTATATGATGATTTCTATAGAGAAGTATCAGCATTAATATCTTGTATACCCTCTATTTGTCATGTTTATATGATGATTTCTATAGAGAAGTATCAGTATTAATATCTTGTATACCCTCTATTTGTCATGTTTATATGATGATTTCTATAGAGAAGTATCAGTATTAATATCTTGTATACCCTCTATTTGTCATGTTTATATGATGATTTCTATAGAGAAGTATCAGTATTAATATCTTGTATAGCCTCTATTTGTCATGTTTATATGATGATTTCTATATAGAAGTAACAGTATTAATATCTTGTATACCCTCTATTTGTTATGTTTATATGATGATTTCTATAGAGAAGTAACAGTATTAATATCTTGTATAGCCTCTATTTGTCATGTTTGTATGATGATTTCTATTGAGAAGTAACAGTATTAATATCTTGTATACCCTCTATTTGTTATGTTTATATGATGATTTCTATAGAGAAGTATCAGTATTAATATCTTGTATAGCCTCTATTTGTTATGTTTATATGATGATTTCTATAGAGAAGTATCAGTATTAATATCTTGTATACCCTCTATTTGTCATGTTTATATGATGATTTCTATATAGAAGTAACAGTATTAATATCTTGTATACCCTCTATTTGTTATGTTTATATGATGATTTCTATATAGAAGTAACAGTATTAATATCTTGTATACCCTCTATTTGTTATGTTTATATGATGATTTCTATAGAGAAGTAACAGTATTAATATCTTGTATAGCCTCTATTTGTCATGTTTATATGATGATTTCTATAGAGAAGTATCAGCATTAATATCTTGTATAGCCTCTATTTGTCATGTTTATATGATGATTTCTATAAAGAAGTATCAGCATTAATATCTTGTATAGCCTCTATTTGTTATGTTTATATGATGATTTCTATAGAGAAGTATCAGTATTAATATCTTGTATACCCTCTATTTTTCATGTTTATATGATGATTTCTATAGAGAAGTAACAGTATTAATATCTTGTATACCCTCTATTTGTTATGTTTATATGATGATTTCTATATAGAAGTAACAGTATTAATATCTTGTATACCCTCTATTTGTCATGTTTATATGATGATTTCTATAGGGAAGTATCAGTATTAATATCTTGTATACCCTCTATTTGTTATGTTTATATGATGATTTCTATAGAGAAGTAACAGTATTAATATCTTGTATAGCCTCTATTTGTCATGTTTATATGATGATTTCTATAGAGAAGTATCAGCATTAATATCTTGTATAGCCTCTATTTGTCATGTTTATATGATGATTTCTATAGAGAAGTATCAGCATTAATATCTTGTATAGCCTCTATTTGTCATGTTTATATGATGATTTCTATATAGAAGTAACAGTATTAATATCTTGTATACCCTCTATTTGTCATGTTTATATGATGATTTCTATAGAGAAGTAACAGTATTAATATCTTGTATAGCCTCTATTTGTCATGTTTATATGATGATTTCTATAGAGAAGTAACAGTATTAATATCTTGTATACCCTCTATTTGTCATGTTTATATGATGATTTCTATAGAGAAGTAACAGTATTAATATCTTGTATACCCTCTATTTGTTATGTTTATATGATGATTTCTATAGAGAAGTAACAGTATTAATATCTTGTATACCCTCTATTTGTTATGTTTATATGATGATTTCTATAGAGAAGTATCAGTATTAATATCTTGTATACCCTCTATTTGTCATGTTTATATGATGATTTCTATAGAGAAGTATCAGTATTAATATCTTGTATACCCTCTATTTGTCATGTTTATATGATGATTTCTATAGAGAAGTATCAGCATTAATATCTTGTATAGCCTCTATTTGTCATGTTTATATGATGATTTCTATAGAGAAGTAACAGTATTAATATCTTGTATAGCCTCTATTTGTCATGTTTATATGATGATTTCTATAAAGAAGTAACAGTATTAATATCTTGTATACCCTGTATTTGTTATGTTTATATGATGATTTCTATAGAGAAGTAACAGCATTAATATCTTGTATACCCTCTATTTGTCATGTTTATATGATGATTTCTATAGAGAAGTATCAGTATTAATATCTTGTATACCCTCTATTTGTCATGTTTATATGATGATTTCTATAGAGAAGTAACAGTATTAATATCTTGTATAGCCTCTATTTGTCATGTTTATATGATGATTTCTATAGAGAAGTATCAGTATTAATATCTTGTATAGCCTCTATTTGTCATGTTTATATGATGATTTCTATAGAGAAGTAACAGTATTAATATCTTGTATACCCTCTATTTGTCATGTTTATATGATGATTTCTATAGAGAAGTAACAGTATTAATATCTTGTATACCCTCTATTTGTCATGTTTATATGATGATTTCTATATAGAAGTAACAGTATTAATATCTTGTATACCCTCTATTTGTCATGTTTATATGATGATTTCTATAGAGAAGTAACAGTATTAATATCTTGTATACCCTCTATTTGTTATGTTTATATGATGATTTCTATAGAGAAGTAACAGTATTAATATCTTGTATACCCTCTATTTGTCATGTTTATATGATGATTTCTATAGAGAAGTATCAGTATTAATATCTTGTATAGCCTCTATTTGTTATGTTTATATGATGATTTCTATAGAGAAGTAACAGTATTAATATCTTGTATACCCTCTATTTGTCATGTTTATATGATGATTTCTATAGAGAAGTAACAGTATTAATATCTTGTATACCCTCTATTTGTTATGTTTATATGATGATTTCTATAGAGAAGTAACAGCATTAATATCTTGTATACCCTCTATTTGTCATGTTTATATGATGATTTCTATAGAGAAGTATCAGTATTAATATCTTGTATAACCTCTATTTGTCATGTTTATATGATGATTTCTATAGAGAAGTATCAGTATTAATATCTTGTATAGCCTCTATTTGTTATGTTTATATGATGATTTCTATAGAGAAGTATCAGCATTAATATCTTGTATAGCCTCTATTTGTCATGTTTATATGATGATTTCTATAGAGAAGTAACAGTATTAATATCTTGTATAGCCTCTATTAGTCATGTTTATATGATGATTTCTATAGAGAAGTAACAGTATTAATATCTTGTATACCCTCTATTTGTCATGTTTATATGATGATTTCTATAGAGAAGTAACAGTATTAATATCTTGTATACCCTCTATTTGTCATGTTTATATGATGATTTCTATAGAGAAGTATCAGTATTAATATCTTGTATACCCTCTATTTGTCATGTTTATATGATGATTTCTATAGAGAAGTATCAGTATTAATATCTTGTATACCCTCTATTTGTCATGTTTATATGATGATTTCTATATAGAAGTATCAGTATTAATATCTTGTATAGCCTCTATTTGTTATGTTTATATGATGATTTCTATAGAGAAGTATCAGTATTAATATCTTGTATAGCCTCTATTTGTCATGTTTATATGATGATTTCTATAGAGAAGTATCAGTATTAATATCTTGTATAGCCTCTATTTGTTATGTTTATATGATGATTTCTATAGAGAAGTATCAGCATTAATATCTTGTATAGCTTCTATTTGTCATGTTTATATGATGATTTCTATAGAGAAGTAACAGTATTAATATCTTGTATAGCCTCTATTTGTCATGTTTATATGATGATTTCTATATAGAAGTAACAGTATTAATATCTTGCATAGCCTCTATTTGTCATGTTTATATGATGATTTCTATAGAGAAGTAACAGCATTAATATCTTGTATAGCCTCTATTTGTTATGTTTATATGATGATTTCTTTATAGAAGTAACAGTATTAATATCTTGTATACCCTCTATTTGTCATGTTTATATGATGATTTCTATATAGAAGTAACAGTATTAATATCTTGTATACCCTCTATTTGTCATGTTTATATGATGATTTCTATAGAGAAGTATCAGTATTAATATCTTGTATAGCCTCTATTTGTCATGTTTATATGATGATTTCTATAGAGAAGTAACAGTATTAATATCTTGTATAGCCTCTATTTGTCATGTTTATATGATGATTTCTATAGAGAAGTAACAGTATTAATATCTTGTATAGCCTCTATTTGTCATGTTTATATGATGATTTCTATAGAGAAGTAACAGTATTAATATCTTGTATAGCCTCTATTTGTCATGTTTATATGATGATTTCTATAGAGAAGTATCAGTTTTAATATCTTGTATAGCCTCTATTTGTCATGTTTATATGATGATTTCTATAGAGAAGTAACAGTATTAATATCTTGTATACCCTCTATTTGTCATGTTTATATGCTAATTTCTATAGAGAAGTATCAGTATTAATATCTTGTATACCCTCTATTTGTTATGTTTATATGATGATTTCTATAGAGATGTATCAGCATTAATATCTTGTATAGCCTCTATTTGTTATGTTTATATGATGATTTCTATAGAGAAGTATCAGCATTAATATCTTGTATAGCCTCTATTTGTCATGTTTATATGATGATTTCTATAGAGAAGTAACAGTATTAATATCTTGTATACCCTCTATTTGTCATGTTTATATGATGATTTCTATAGAGAAGTAACAGTATTAATATCTTGTATAGCCTCTATTTGTCATGTTTATATGATGATTTCTATAGAGAAGTATCAGTATTAATATCTTGTATAGCCTCTATTTGTCATGTTTATATGATGATTTCTATAGAGAAGTATCAGTATTAATATCTTGTATAGCCTCTATTTGTTATGTTTATATGATGATTTCTTTAGAGAAGTATCAGTATTAATATCTTGCATAGCCTCTATTTGTCATGTTTATATGATGATTTCTATAGAGAAGTATCAGTATTAATATCTTGTATAGCCTCTATTTGTTATGTTTATATGATGATTTCTATAGAGAAGTATCAGCATTAATATCTTGTATAGCTTCTATTTGTCATGTTTATATGATGATTTCTATAGAGAAGTAACAGTATTAATATCTTGTATAGCCTCTATTTGTCATGTTTATATGATGATTTCTATAGAGAAGTAACAGTATTAATATCTTGCATAGCCTCTATTTGTCATGTTTATATGATGATTTCTATATAGAAGTAACAGCATTAATATCTTGTATAGCCTCTATTTGTTATGTTTATATGATGATTTCTATATAGAAGTAACAGTATTAATATCTTGTATACCCTCTATTTGTCATGTTTATATGATGATTTCTATATAGAAGTAACAGTATTAATATCTTGTATACCCTCTATTTGTCATGTTTATATGATGATTTTTATAGAGAAGTATCAGTATTAATATCTTGTATAGCCTCTATTTGTCATGTTTATATGATGATTTCTATAGAGAAGTAACAGTATTAATATCTTGTATAGCCTCTATTTGTCATGTTTATATGATGATTTCTATAGAGAAGTAACAGTATTAATATCTTGTATAGCCTCTATTTGTCATGTTTATATGATGATTTCTATGGAGAAGTAACAGTATTAATATCTTGTATAGCCTCTATTTGTCATGTTTATATGATGATTTCTATAGAGAAGTATCAGTTTTAATATCTTGTATAGCCTCTATTTGTCATGTTTATATGATGATTTCTATAGAGAAGTAACAGTATTAATATCTTGTATCCCCTCTATTTGTCATGTTTATATGCTAATTTCTATAGAGAAGTATCAGTATTAATATCTTGTATACCCTCTATTTGTTATGTTTATATGATGATTTCTATAGAGATGTATCAGCATTAATATCTTGTATAGCCTCTATTTGTTATGTTTATATGATGATTTCTATAGAGAAGTATCAGCATTAATATCTTGTATAGCCTCTATTTGTCATGTTTATATGATGATTTCTATAGGGAAGTAACAGTATTAATATCTTGTATACCCTCTATTTGTCATGTTTATATGATGATTTCTATAGAGAAGTAACAGTATTAATATCTTGTATAGCCTCTATTTGTCATGTTTATATGATGATTTCTATAGAGAAGTAACAGTATTAATATCTTGTATACCCTCTATTTGTCATGTTTATATGATGATTTCTATTGAGAAGTAACAGTATTAATATCTTGTATAGCCTCTATTTGTCATGTTTATATGATGATTTCTATAGAGAAGTATCAGCATTAATATCTTGTATACCCTCTATTTGTTATGTTTATATGATGATTTCTATAGAGAAGTATCAGTATTAATATCTTGTATACCCTCTATTTGTTATGTTTATATGATGATTTCTATAGAGAAGTAACAGTATTAATATCTTGTATACCCTCTATTTGTCATGTTTATATGATGATTTCTATAGAGAAGTAACAGTATTAATATCTTGTATAGCCTCTATTTGTTATGTTTATATGATGATTTCTATAGAGAAGTATCAGTATTAATATCTTGTATACCCTCTCTTTGTCATGTTTATATGATGATTTCTATAGAGAAGTATCAGTTTTAATATCTTGTATACCCTCTATTTGTTATGTTTATATGATGATTTCTATAGAGAAGTATCAGTATTAATATCTTGTATAGCCTCTATTTGTCATGTTTATATGATGATTTCTATAGAGAAGTAACAGTATTAATATCTTGTATACCCTCTATTTGTCATGTTTATATGATGATTTCTATATAGAAGTAACAGTATTAATATCTTGTATAGCCTCTATTTGTTATGTTTATATGATGATTTCTATAGAGAAGTATCAGTATTAATATCTTGTATAGCCTCTATTTGTCATGTTTATATGATGATTTCTATAGAGAAGTAACAGTATTAATATCTTGTATACCCTCTATTTGTCATGTTTATATGATGATTTCTATAGAGAAGTAACAGTATTAATATCTTGTATACCCTCTATTTGTCATGTTTATATGATGATTTCTATAGAGAAGTATCAGTATTAATATCTTGTATACCCTCTATTTGTCATGTTTATATGATGATTTCTATATAGAAGTAACAGTATTAATATCTTGTATACCCTCTATTTGTCATGTTTATATGATGATTTCTATAGAGAGGTATCAGTATTAATATCTTGTATAGCCTCTATTTGTCATGTTTATATGATGATTTCTATAGAGAAGTATCAGTATTAATATCTTGTATAGCCTCTATTTGTCATGTTTATATGATGATTTCTATAGAGAAGTATCAGTATTAATATCTTGTATACCCTCTATTTGTTATGTTTATATGATGATTTCTATAGAGAAGTATCAGTATTAATATCTTGTATACCCTCTATTTGTCATGTTTATATGATGATTTCTATAGAGAAGTAACAGTATTAATATCTTGTATACCCTCTATTTGTCATGTTTATATGATGATTTCTATAGAGAAGTATCAGTATTAATATCTTGTATAGCCTCTATTTGTCATGTTTATATGATGATTTCTATAGAGAAGTATCAGTATTAATATCTTGTATAGCCTCTATTTGTCATGTTTATATGATGATTTCTATAGAGAAGTATCAGTATTAATATCTTGTATACCCTCTATTTGTTATGTTTATATGATGATTTCTATAGAGAAGTATCAGTATTAATATCTTGTATACCCTCTATTTGTTATGTTTATATGATGATTTCTATAGAGAAGTATCAGTATTAATATTTTGTATACCCTCTATTTGTCATGTTTATATGATGATTTCTATAGAGAAGTAACAGTATTAATATCTTGTATACCCTCTATTTGTTATGTTTATATGATGATTTCTATAGAGAAGTATCAGTATTAATATCTTGTATACCCTCTATTTGTCATGTTTATATGATGATTTCTATAGAGAAGTAACAGTATTAATATCTTGTATACCCTCTATTTGTCATGTTTATATGATGATTTCTATAGAGAAGTAACAGTATTAATATCTTGTATACCCTCTATTTGTTATGTTTATATGATGATTTCTATAGAGAAGTATCAGTATTAATATCTTGTATACCCTCTATTTGTTATGTTTATATGATGATTTCTATAGAGAAGTATCAGTATTAATATCTTGTATAGCCTCTATTTGTCATGTTTATATGATGATTTCTATAGAGAAGTATCAGTATTAATATCTTGTATAGCCTCTATTTGTTATGTTTATATGATGATTTCTATAGAGAAGTAACAGTATTAATATCTTGTATACCCTCTATTTGTCATGTTTATATGATGATTTCTATAGAGAAGTAACAGTATTAATATCTTGTATACCCTCTATTTGTTATGTTTATATGATGATTTCTATAGAGAAGTATCAGTATTAATATCTTGTATAGCCTCTATTTGTCATGTTTATATGATGATTTCTATAGAGAAGTATCAGTATTAATATCTTGTATACCCTCTATTTGTCATGTTTATATGATGATTTCTATAGAGAAGTAACAGTATTAATATCTTGTATAGCCTCTATTTGTCATGTTTATATGATGATTTCTATAGAGAAGTAACAGTATTAATATCTTGTATAGCCTCTATTTGTTATGTTTATATGATGATTTCTATAGAGAAGTATCAGTATTAATATCTTGTATAGCCTCTATTTGTCATGTTTATATGATGATTTCTATAGAGAAGTAACAGTATTAATATCTTGTATACCCTCTATTTGTCATGTTTATATGATAATTTCTATAGAGAAGTATCAGTATTAATATCTTGTATACCCTCTATTTGTTATGTTTATATGATGATTTCTATAGAGAAGTATTAGCATTAATATCTTGTATAGCCTCTATTTGTTATGTTTATATGATGATTTCTATAGAGAAGTATCAGCATTAATATCTTGTATAGCCTCTATTTGTCATGTTTATATGATGATTTCTATAGGGAAGTAACAGTATTAATATCTTGTATACCCTCTATTTGTCATGTTTATATGATGATTTCTATAGAGAAGTAACAGTATTAATATCTTGTATAGCCTCTATTTGTCATGTTTATATGATGATTTCTATAGAGAAGTAACAGTATTAATATCTTGTATACCCTCTATTTGTCATGTTTATATGATGATTTCTATAGAGAAGTAACAGTATTAATATCTTGTATACCCTCTATTTGTCATGTTTATATGATGATTTCTATAGAGAAGTATCAGTATTAATATCTTGTATAGCCTCTATTTGTCATGTTTATATGATGATTTCTATAGAGAAGTATCAGTATTAATATCTTGTATACCCTCTATTTGTTATGTTTATATGATGATTTCTATAGAGAAGTATCAGCATTAATATCTTGTATACCCTCTATTTGTTATGTTTATATGATGATTTCTATAGAGAAGTAACAGTATTAATATCTTGTATACCCTCTATTTGTCATGTTTATATGATGATTTCTATAGAGAAGTAACAGTATTAATATCTTGTATAGTCTCTATTTGTCATGTTTATATGATGATTTCTATAGAGAAGTATCAGTATTAATATCTTGTATACCCTCTATTTGTCATGTTTATATGATGATTTCTATAGAGAAGTAACAGTATTAATATCTTGTATACCCTCTATTTGTCATGTTTATATGATGATTTCTATAGAGAAGTAACAGTATTAATATCTTGTATACCCTCTATTTGTTATGTTTATATGATGATTTCTATAGAGAAGTAACAGTATTAATATCTTGTATACCCTCTATTTGTTATGTTTATATGATGATTTCTATAGAGAAGTAACAGTATTAATATCTTGTATACCCTCTATTTGTCATGTTTATATGATGATTTCTATAGAGAAGTAACAGTATTAATATCTTGTATAGCCTCTATTTGTCATGTTTATATGATGATTTCTATAGAGAAGTATCAGTATTAATATCTTGTATAGCCTCTATTTGTTATGTTTATATGATGATTTCTATAGAGAAGTAACAGTATTAATATCTTGTATACCCTCTATTTGTCATGTTTATATGATGATTTCTATAGAGAAGTATCAGCATTAATATCTTGTATAGCCTCTATTTGTCATGTTTATATGATGATTTCTATAGAGAAGTATCAGTATTAATATCTTGTATACCCTCTATTTGTTATGTTTATATGATGATTTCTATAGAGAAGTATCAGTATTAATATCTTGTATACCCTCTATTTGTCATGTTTATATGATGATTTCTATAGAGAAGTATCAGTATTAATATCTTGTATAGCCTCTATTTGTCATGTTTATATGATGATTTCTATAGAGAAGTATCAGTATTAATATCTTGTATAGCCTCTATTTGTTATGTTTATATGATGATTTCTATAGAGAAGTAACAATATTAATATCTTGTATAGCCTCTATTTGTCATGTTTATATGATGATTTCTATAGAGAAGTATCAGTATTAATATCTTGTATAGCCTCTATTTGTCATGTTTATATGATGATTTCTATATAGAAGTAACAGTATTAATATCTTGTATACCCTCTATTTGTCATGTTTATATGATGATTTCTATAGAGAAGTATCAGCATTAATATCTTGTATACCCTCTATTTGTTATGTTTATATGATGATTTCTATATAAAAGTAACAGTATTAATATCTTGTATACCCTCTATTTGTTATGTTTATATGATGATTTCTATACAGAAGTAACAGTATTAATATCTTGTATAGCCTCTATTTGTTATGTTTATATGATGATTTCTAAAGAGAAGTAACAGTATTAATATCTTGTATACCCTCTATTTGTCATGTTTATATGATGATTTCTATAGGGAAGTAACAGTATTAATATCTTGTATACCCTCTATTTGTCATGTTTATATGATGATTTCTATAGAGAAGTAACAGTATTAATATCTTGTATACCCTCTATTTGTCATGTTTATATGATGATTTCTATACAGAAGTAACAGTATTAATATCTTGTATAGCCTCTATTTGTTATGTTTATATGATGATTTCTATAGAGAAGTAACAGTATTAATATCTTGTATACCCTCTATTTGTCATGTTTATATGATGATTTCTATAGAGAAGTAACAGTATTAATATCTTGTATACCTTCTATTTGTCATGTTTATATGATGATTTCTATAGAGAAGTAACAGTATTAATATCTTGTATAGCCTCTATTTGTCATGTTTATATGATGATTTCTATAGAGAAGTAAGAGTATTAATATCTTGTATACCCTCTATTTGTCATGTTTATATGATGATTTCTATAGAGAAGTAACAGTATTAATATCTTGTATAGCCTCATATTTGTTATGTTTATATAATGATTTCTATAGAGAAGTATCAGTATTAATATCTTGTATACCCTCTATTTGTCATGTTTATATGATGATTTCTATAGAGAAGTAACAGTATTAATATCTTGTATACCCTCTATTTGTCATGTTTATATGATGATTTCTATAGAGAAGTAACAGTATTAATATCTTGTATAGCCTCTATTTGTCATGTTTATATGATGATTTCTATAGAGAAGTAACAGTATTAATATCTTGTATACCCTCTATTTGTCATGTTTATATGATGATTTCTATAGAGAAGTATCAGTATTAATATCTTGTATACCCTCTATTTGTTATGTTTATATGATGATTTCTATAGAGAAGTATCAGTATTAATATCTTGTATACCTTCTATTTGTCATGTTTATATGATGATTTCTATAGAGAAGTATCAGTATTAATATCTTGTATACCCTCTATTTGTCATGTTTATATGATGATTTCTATAGAGAAGTATCAGTATTAATATCTTGTATACCCTCTATTTGTTATGTTTATATGATGATTTCTATAGAGAAGTATCAGTATTAATATCTTGTATACCTTCTATTTGTCATGTTTATATGATGATTTCTATAGAGAAGTATCAGTATTAATATCTTGTATACCCTCTATTTGTCATGTTTATATGATGATTTCTATAGAGAAGTATCAGTATTAATATCTTGTATACCCTCTATTTGTCATGTTTATATGATGATTTCTATAGAGAAGTAAAAGTATTAATATCTTGTATACCCTCTATTTGTCATGTTTATATGATGATTTCTATAGAGAAGTATCAGTATTAATATCTTGTATACCCTCTATTTGTCATGTTTATATGATGATTTCTATAGAGAAGTATCAGTATTAATATCTTGTATACCCTCTATTTGTCATGTTTATATGATGATTTCTATAGAGAAGTAACAGTATTAATATCTTGTATAGCCTCTATTTGTTATTTTTATATGATGATTTCTATAGAGAAGTATCAGTATTAATATCTTGTATAGCCTCTATTTGTTATGTTTATATGATGATTTCTATAGAGAAGTATCAGCATTAATATCTTGTATAGCCTCTATTTGTAATGTTTATATGATGATTTCTATAGAGAAGTATCAGTATTAATATCTTGTATACCCTCTATTTGTCATGTTTATATGATGATTTCTATAGAGAAGTATCAGTATTAATATCTTGTATACCCTCTATTTGTCATGTTTATATGATGATTTCTATAGAGAAGTATCAGTATTAATATCTTGTATACCCTCTATTTGTCATGTTTATATGATGATTTCTATAGAGAAGTAACAGTATTAATATCTTGTATAGCCTCTATTTGTCATGTTTATATGATGATTTCTATAGAGAAGTATCAGCATTAATATCTTGTATACCCTCTATTTGTCATGTTTATATGATGATTTCTATAGAGAAGTATCAGTATTAATATCTTGTATACCCTCTATTTGTCATGTTTATATGATGATTTCTATAGAGAAGTATCAGTATTAATATCTTGTATACCCTCTATTTGTCATGTTTATATGATGATTTCTATAGAGAAGTATCAGTATTAATATCTTGTATACCCTCTATTTGTCATGTTTATATGATGATTTCTATAGAGAAGTAACAGTATTAATATCTTGTATACCCTCTATTTGTTATGTTTATATGATGATTTCTATAGAGAAGTAACAGTATTAATATCTTGTATAGCCTCTATTTGTCATGTTTATATGATGATTTCTATAGAGAAGTAACAGTATTAATATCTTGTATACCCTCTATTTGTTATGTTTATATGATGATTTCTATAGAGAAGTATCAGTATTAATATCTTGTATAGCCTCTATTTGTTATGTTTATATGATGATTTCTATAGAGAAGTATCAGTATTAATATCTTGTATACCCTCTATTTGTCATGTTTATATGATGATTTCTATATAGAAGTAACAGTATTAATATCTTGTATAGCCTCTATTTGTCATGTTTATATGATGATTTCTATAGAGAAGTATCAGTATTAATATCTTGTATACCCTCTATTTGTCATGTTTATATGATGATTTCTATAGAGAAGTATCAGTATTAATATCTTGTATAGCCTCTATTTGTCATGTTTATATGATGATTTCTATAGAGAAGTAACAGTATTAATATCTTGTATACCCTCTATTTGTTATGTTTATATGATGATTTCTATAGAGAAGTATCAGTATTAATATCTTGTATACCATCTATTTGTCATGTTTATATGATGATTTCTATAGAGAAGTATCAGTATTAATATCTTGTATAGCCTCTATTTGTCATGTTTATATGATGATTTCTATAGAGAAGTATCAGTATTAATATCTTGTATACCCTCTATTTGTTATGTTTATATGATGATTTCTATAGAGAAGTATCAGCATTAATATCTTGTATACCCTCTATTTGTTATGTTTATATGATGATTTCTATAGAGAAGTATCAGTATTAATATCTTGTATACCCTCTATTTGTTATGTTTATATGATGATTTCTATAGAGAAGTAACAGTATTAATATCTTGTATACCCTCTATTTGTCATGTTTATATGATGATTTCTATAGAGAAGTAACAGTATTAATATCTTGTATAGTCTCTATTTGTCATGTTTATATGATGATTTCTATAGAGAAGTATCAGTATTAATATCTTGTATACCCTCTATTTGTCATGTTTATATGATGATTTCTAAAGAGAAGTAACAGTATTAATATCTTGTATACCCTCTATTTGTCATGTTTATATGATGATTTCTATAGAGAAGTAAGAGTATTAATATCTTGTATACCCTCTATTTGTTATGTTTATATGATGATTTCTATAGAGAAGTAACAGTATTAATATCTTGTATACCCTCTATTTGTTATGTTTATATGATGATTTCTATAGAGAAGTAACAGTATTAATATCTTGTATACCCTCTATTTGTCATGTTTATATGATGATTTCTATAGAGAAGTAACAATATTAATATCTTGTATACCCTCTATTTGTCATGTTTATATGATGATTTCTATAGAGAAGTATCAGAATTAATATCTTGTATAGCCTCTATTTGTTATGTTTATATGATGATTTCTATAGAGAAGTAACAGTATTAATATCTTGTATACCCTCTATTTGTCATGTTTATATGATGATTTCTATAGAGAAGTATCAGCATTAATATCTTGTATAGCCTCTATTTGTCATGTTTATATGATGATTTCTATAGAGAAGTATCAGTATTAATATCTTGTATACCCTCTATTTGTTATGTTTATATGATGATTTCTATAGAGAAGTATCAGTATTAATATCTTGTATACCCTCTATTTGTCATGTTTATATGATGATTTCTATAGAGAAGTATCAGTATTAATATCTTGTATAGCCTCTATTTGTCATGTTTATATGATGATTTCTATAGAGAAGTATCAGTATTAATATCTTGTATATCCTCTATTTGTTATGTTTATATGATGATTTCTATAGAGAAGTAACAATATTAATATCTTGTATAGCCTCTATTTGTCATGTTTATATGATGATTTCTATAGAGAAGTATCAGTATTAATATCTTGTATAGCCTCTATTTGTCATGTTTATATGATGATTTCTATATAGAAGTAACAGTATTAATATCTTGTATACCCTCTATTTGTCATGTTTATATGATGATTTCTATAGAGAAGTATCAGCATTAATATCTTGTATACCCTCTATTTGTTATGTTTATATGATGATTTCTATACAGAAGTAACAGTATTAATATCTTGTATACCCTCTATTTGTCATGTTTATATGATAATTTCTATAGAGAAGTATCAGTATTAATATTTTGTATAGCCTCTATTTGTTATGTTTATATGATGATTTCTATAGAGAAGTAACAGTATTAATATCTTGTATAGCCTGTATTTGTCATGTTTATATGATGATTTCTATAGAGAAGTATCAGTATTAATATCTTGTATAGCCTCTATTTGTCATGTTTATATGATGATTTCTATATAAAAGTAACAGTATTAATATCTTGTATACCCTCTATTTGTCATGTTTATATGATGATTTCTATAGAGAAGTAACAGCATTAATATCTTGTATACCCTCTATTTGTTATGTTTATATGATGATTTCTATACAGAAGTAACAGTATTAATATCTTGTATAGCCTCTATTTGTTATGTTTATATGATGATTTCTAAAGAGAAGTAACAGTATTAATATCTTGTATACCCTCTATTTGTCATGTTTATATGATGATTTCTATAGGGAAGTAACAGTATTAATATCTTGTATACCCTCTATTTGTCATGTTTATATGATGATTTCTATAGAGAAGTAACAGTATTAATATCTTGTATACCCTCTATTTGTCATGTTTATATGATGATTTCTATACAGAAGTAACAGTATTAATATCTTGTATAGCCTCTATTTGTTATGTTTATATGATGATTTCTATAGAGAAGTAACAGTATTAATATCTTGTATACCCTCTATTTGTCATGTTTATATGATGATTTCTATAGAGAAGTAACAGTATTAATATCTTGTATACCTTCTATTTGTCATGTTTATATGATGATTTCTATAGAGAAGTAACAGTATTAATATCTTGTATAGCCTCTATTTGTCATGTTTATATGATGATTTCTATAGAGAAGTAAGAGTATTAATATCTTGTATACCCTCTATTTGTCATGTTTATATGATGATTTCTATAGAGAAGTAACAGTATTAATATCTTGTATAGCCTCATATTTGTTATGTTTATATAATGATTTCTATAGAGAAGTATCAGTATTAATATCTTGTATACCCTCTATTTGTCATGTTTATATGATGATTTCTATAGAGAAGTAACAGTATTAATATCTTGTATACCCTCTATTTGTCATGTTTATATGATGATTTCTATAGAGAAGTAACAGTATTAATATCTTGTATAGCCTCTATTTGTCATGTTTATATGATGATTTCTATAGAGAAGTAACAGTATTAATATCTTGTATACCCTCTATTTGTCATGTTTATATGATGATTTCTATAGAGAAGTATCAGTATTAATATCTTGTATACCCTCTATTTGTTATGTTTATATGATGATTTCTATAGAGAAGTATCAGTATTAATATCTTGTATACCTTCTATTTGTCATGTTTATATGATGATTTCTATAGAGAAGTATCAGTATTAATATCTTGTATACCCTCTATTTGTCATGTTTATATGATGATTTCTATAGAGAAGTATCAGTATTAATATCTTGTATAGCCTCTATTTGTCATGTTTATATGATGATTTCTATATAGAAGTAACAGTATTAATATCTTGTATACCCTCTATTTGTCATGTTTATATGATGATTTCTATAGAGAAGTATCAGCATTAATATCTTGTATACCCTCTATTTGTTATGTTTATATGATGATTTCTATATAAAAGTAACAGTATTAATATCTTGTATACCCTCTATTTGTTATGTTTATATGATGATTTCTATACAGAAGTAACAGTATTAATATCTTGTATAGCCTCTATTTGTTATGTTTATATGATGATTTCTAAAGAGAAGTAACAGTATTAATATCTTGTATACCCTCTATTTGTCATGTTTATATGATGATTTCTATAGGGAAGTAACAGTATTAATATCTTGTATACCCTCTATTTGTCATGTTTATATGATGATTTCTATAGAGAAGTAACAGTATTAATATCTTGTATACCCTCTATTTGTCATGTTTATATGATGATTTCTATACAGAAGTAACAGTATTAATATCTTGTATAGCCTCTATTTGTTATGTTTATATGATGATTTCTATAGAGAAGTAACAGTATTAATATCTTATATACCCTCTATTTGTCATGTTTATATGATGATTTCTATAGAGAAGTAACAGTATTAATATCTTGTATACCTTCTATTTGTCATGTTTATATGATGATTTCTATAGAGAAGTAACAGTATTAATATCTTGTATAGCCTCTATTTGTCATGTTTATATGATGATTTCTATAGAGAAGTAAGAGTATTAATATCTTGTATACCCTCTATTTGTCATGTTTATATGATGATTTCTATAGAGAAGTAACAGTATTAATATCTTGTATAGCCTCATATTTGTTATGTTTATATAATGATTTCTATAGAGAAGTATCAGTATTAATATCTTGTATACCCTCTATTTGTCATGTTTATATGATGATTTCTATAGAGAAGTAACAGTATTAATATCTTGTATACCCTCTATTTGTCATGTTTATATGATGATTTCTATAGAGAAGTAACAGTATTAATATCTTGTATAGCCTCTATTTGTCATGTTTATATGATGATTTCTATAGAGAAGTAACAGTATTAATATCTTGTATACCCTCTATTTGTCATGTTTATATGATGATTTCTATAGAGAAGTATCAGTATTAATATCTTGTATACCCTCTATTTGTTATGTTTATATGATGATTTCTATAGAGAAGTATCAGTATTAATATCTTGTATACCTTCTATTTGTCATGTTTATATGATGATTTCTATAGAGAAGTATCAGTATTAATATCTTGTATACCCTCTATTTGTCATGTTTATATGATGATTTCTATAGAGAAGTATCAGTATTAATATCTTGTATACCCTCTATTTGTTATGTTTATATGATGATTTCTATAGAGAAGTATCAGTATTAATATCTTGTATACCTTCTATTTGTCATGTTTATATGATGATTTCTATAGAGAAGTATCAGTATTAATATCTTGTATACCCTCTATTTGTCATGTTTATATGATGATTTCTATAGAGAAGTATCAGTATTAATATCTTGTATACCCTCTATTTGTCATGTTTATATGATGATTTCTATAGAGAAGTAAAAGTATTAATATCTTGTATACCCTCTATTTGTCATGTTTATATGATGATTTCTATAGAGAAGTATCAGTATTAATATCTTGTATACCCTCTATTTGTCATGTTTATATGATGATTTCTATAGAGAAGTATCAGTATTAATATCTTGTATACCCTCTATTTGTCATGTTTATATGATGATTTCTATAGAGAAGTAACAGTATTAATATCTTGTATAGCCTCTATTTGTTATTTTTATATGATGATTTCTATAGAGAAGTATCAGTATTAATATCTTGTATAGCCTCTATTTGTTATGTTTATATGATGATTTCTATAGAGAAGTATCAGCATTAATATCTTGTATAGCCTCTATTTGTAATGTTTATATGATGATTTCTATAGAGAAGTATCAGTATTAATATCTTGTATACCCTCTATTTGTCATGTTTATATGATGATTTCTATAGAGAAGTATCAGTATTAATATCTTGTATACCCTCTATTTGTCATGTTTATATGATGATTTCTATAGAGAAGTATCAGTATTAATATCTTGTATACCCTCTATTTGTCATGTTTATATGATGATTTCTATAGAGAAGTAACAGTATTAATATCTTGTATAGCCTCTATTTGTCATGTTTATATGATGATTTCTATAGAGAAGTATCAGCATTAATATCTTGTATACCCTCTATTTGTCATGTTTATATGATGATTTCTATAGAGAAGTATCAGTATTAATATCTTGTATACCCTCTATTTGTCATGTTTATATGATGATTTCTATAGAGAAGTATCAGTATTAATATCTTGTATACCCTCTATTTGTCATGTTTATATGATGATTTCTATAGAGAAGTATCAGTATTAATATCTTGTATACCCTCTATTTGTCATGTTTATATGATGATTTCTATAGAGAAGTAACAGTATTAATATCTTGTATACCCTCTATTTGTTATGTTTATATGATGATTTCTATAGAGAAGTAACAGTATTAATATCTTGTATAGCCTCTATTTGTCATGTTTATATGATGATTTCTATAGAGAAGTAACAGTATTAATATCTTGTATACCCTCTATTTGTTATGTTTATATGATGATTTCTATAGAGAAGTATCAGTATTAATATCTTGTATAGCCTCTATTTGTTATGTTTATATGATGATTTCTATAGAGAAGTATCAGTATTAATATCTTGTATACCCTCTATTTGTCATGTTTATATGATGATTTCTATATAGAAGTAACAGTATTAATATCTTGTATAGCCTCTATTTGTCATGTTTATATGATGATTTCTATAGAGAAGTATCAGTATTAATATCTTGTATACCCTCTATTTGTCATGTTTATATGATGATTTCTATAGAGAAGTATCAGTATTAATATCTTGTATAGCCTCTATTTGTCATGTTTATATGATGATTTCTATAGAGAAGTAACAGTATTAATATCTTGTATACCCTCTATTTGTTATGTTTATATGATGATTTCTATAGAG
Organism: Bathymodiolus brooksi; assembly: GCA_963680875.1. Taxonomy (NCBI): domain Eukaryota; kingdom Metazoa; phylum Mollusca; class Bivalvia; order Mytilida; family Modiolidae; genus Bathymodiolus; species Bathymodiolus brooksi. The sequence goes on from OY804582.1 coordinate 118,844,730, forward strand.
AAGTATCAGTATTAATATCTTGTATACCATCTATTTGTCATGTTTATATGATGATTTCTATAGAGAAGTATCAGTATTAATATCTTGTATAGCCTCTATTTGTCATGTTTATATGATGATTTCTATAGAGAAGTATCAGTATTAATATCTTGTATACCCTCTATTTGTTATGTTTATATGATGATTTCTATAGAGAAGTATCAGCATTAATATCTTGTATACCCTCTATTTGTTATGTTTATATGATGATTTCTATAGAGAAGTATCAGTATTAATATCTTGTATACCCTCTATTTGTTATGTTTATATGATGATTTCTATAGAGAAGTAACAGTATTAATATCTTGTATACCCTCTATTTGTCATGTTTATATGATGATTTCTATAGAGAAGTAACAGTATTAATATCTTGTATAGTCTCTATTTGTCATGTTTATATGATGATTTCTATAGAGAAGTATCAGTATTAATATCTTGTATACCCTCTATTTGTCATGTTTATATGATGATTTCTAAAGAGAAGTAACAGTATTAATATCTTGTATACCCTCTATTTGTCATGTTTATATGATGATTTCTATAGAGAAGTAAGAGTATTAATATCTTGTATACCCTCTATTTGTTATGTTTATATGATGATTTCTATAGAGAAGTAACAGTATTAATATCTTGTATACCCTCTATTTGTTATGTTTATATGATGATTTCTATAGAGAAGTAACAGTATTAATATCTTGTATACCCTCTATTTGTCATGTTTATATGATGATTTCTATAGAGAAGTAACAATATTAATATCTTGTATACCCTCTATTTGTCATGTTTATATGATGATTTCTATAGAGAAGTATCAGAATTAATATCTTGTATAGCCTCTATTTGTTATGTTTATATGATGATTTCTATAGAGAAGTAACAGTATTAATATCTTGTATACCCTCTATTTGTCATGTTTATATGATGATTTCTATAGAGAAGTATCAGCATTAATATCTTGTATAGCCTCTATTTGTCATGTTTATATGATGATTTCTATAGAGAAGTATCAGTATTAATATCTTGTATACCCTCTATTTGTTATGTTTATATGATGATTTCTATAGAGAAGTATCAGTATTAATATCTTGTATACCCTCTATTTGTCATGTTTATATGATGATTTCTATAGAGAAGTATCAGTATTAATATCTTGTATAGCCTCTATTTGTCATGTTTATATGATGATTTCTATAGAGAAGTATCAGTATTAATATCTTGTATATCCTCTATTTGTTATGTTTATATGATGATTTCTATAGAGAAGTAACAATATTAATATCTTGTATAGCCTCTATTTGTCATGTTTATATGATGATTTCTATAGAGAAGTATCAGTATTAATATCTTGTATAGCCTCTATTTGTCATGTTTATATGATGATTTCTATATAGAAGTAACAGTATTAATATCTTGTATACCCTCTATTTGTCATGTTTATATGATGATTTCTATAGAGAAGTATCAGCATTAATATCTTGTATACCCTCTATTTGTTATGTTTATATGATGATTTCTATACAGAAGTAACAGTATTAATATCTTGTATACCCTCTATTTGTCATGTTTATATGATAATTTCTATAGAGAAGTATCAGTATTAATATTTTGTATAGCCTCTATTTGTTATGTTTATATGATGATTTCTATAGAGAAGTAACAGTATTAATATCTTGTATAGCCTGTATTTGTCATGTTTATATGATGATTTCTATAGAGAAGTATCAGTATTAATATCTTGTATAGCCTCTATTTGTCATGTTTATATGATGATTTCTATATAAAAGTAACAGTATTAATATCTTGTATACCCTCTATTTGTCATGTTTATATGATGATTTCTATAGAGAAGTAACAGCATTAATATCTTGTATACCCTCTATTTGTTATGTTTATATGATGATTTCTATACAGAAGTAACAGTATTAATATCTTGTATAGCCTCTATTTGTTATGTTTATATGATGATTTCTAAAGAGAAGTAACAGTATTAATATCTTGTATACCCTCTATTTGTCATGTTTATATGATGATTTCTATAGGGAAGTAACAGTATTAATATCTTGTATACCCTCTATTTGTCATGTTTATATGATGATTTCTATAGAGAAGTAACAGTATTAATATCTTGTATACCCTCTATTTGTCATGTTTATATGATGATTTCTATACAGAAGTAACAGTATTAATATCTTGTATAGCCTCTATTTGTTATGTTTATATGATGATTTCTATAGAGAAGTAACAGTATTAATATCTTGTATACCCTCTATTTGTCATGTTTATATGATGATTTCTATAGAGAAGTAACAGTATTAATATCTTGTATACCTTCTATTTGTCATGTTTATATGATGATTTCTATAGAGAAGTAACAGTATTAATATCTTGTATAGCCTCTATTTGTCATGTTTATATGATGATTTCTATAGAGAAGTAAGAGTATTAATATCTTGTATACCCTCTATTTGTCATGTTTATATGATGATTTCTATAGAGAAGTAACAGTATTAATATCTTGTATAGCCTCATATTTGTCATGTTTATATAATGATTTCTATAGAGAAGTATCAGTATTAATATCTTGTATACCCTCTATTTGTCATGTTTATATGATGATTTCTATAGAGAAGTAACAGTATTAATATCTTGTATACCCTCTATTTGTCATGTTTATATGATGATTTCTATAGAGAAGTAACAGTATTAATATCTTGTATAGCCTCTATTTGTCATGTTTATATGATGATTTCTATAGAGAAGTAACAGTATTAATATCTTGTATACCCTCTATTTGTCATGTTTATATGATGATTTCTATAGAGAAGTATCAGTATTAATATCTTGTATACCCTCTATTTGTTATGTTTATATGATGATTTCTATAGAGAAGTATCAGTATTAATATCTTGTATACCTTCTATTTGTCATGTTTATATGATGATTTCTATAGAGAAGTATCAGTATTAATATCTTGTATACCCTCTATTTGTCATGTTTATATGATGATTTCTATAGAGAAGTATCAGTATTAATATCTTGTATACCCTCTATTTGTTATGTTTATATGATGATTTCTATAGAGAAGTATCAGTATTAATATCTTGTATACCTTCTATTTGTCATGTTTATATGATGATTTCTATAGAGAAGTATCAGTATTAATATCTTGTATACCCTCTATTTGTTATGTTTATATGATGATTTCTATAGAGAAGTATCAGTATTAATATCTTGTATACTCTCTATTTGTCATGTTTATATGATGATTTCTATAGAGAAGTAAAAGTATTAATATCTTGTATACCCTCTATTTGTCATGTTTATATGATGATTTCTATAGAGAAGTATCAGTATTAATATCTTGTATACCCTCTATTTGTCATGTTTATATGATGATTTCTATAGAGAAGTATCAGTATTAATATCTTGTATACCCTCTATTTGTCATGTTTATATGATGATTTCTATAGAGAAGTAACAGTATTAATATCTTGTATAGCCTCTATTTGTTATTTTTATATGATGATTTCTATAGAGAAGTATCAGTATTAATATCTTGTATACCCTCTATTTGTCATGTTTATATGATGATTTCTATAGAGAAGTAACAGTATTAATATCTTGTATACCCTCTATTTGTCATGTTTATATGATGATTTCTATAGAGAAGTAACAGTATTAATATCTTGTATAGCCTCTATTTGTCATGTTTATATGATGATTTCTATAGAGAAGTAACAGTATTAATATCTTGTATACCCTCTATTTGTCATGTTTATATGATGATTTCTATAGAGAAGTATCAGTATTAATATCTTGTATACCCTCTATTTGTTATGTTTATATGATGATTTCTATAGAGAAGTATCAGTATTAATATCTTGTATACCTTCTATTTGTCATGTTTATATGATGATTTCTATAGAGAAGTATCAGTATTAATATCTTGTATACCCTCTATTTGTTATGTTTATATGATGATTTCTATAGAGAAGTATCAGTATTAATATCTTGTATACCTTCTATTTGTCATGTTTATATGATGATTTCTATAGAGAAGTATCAGTATTAATATCTTGTATACCCTCTATTTGTCATGTTTATATGATGATTTCTATAGAGAAGTATCAGTATTAATATCTTGTATACCCTCTATTTGTCATGTTTATATGATGATTTCTATAGAGAAGTAAAAGTATTAATATCTTGTATACCCTCTATTTGTCATGTTTATATGATGATTTCTATAGAGAAGTATCAGTATTAATATCTTGTATACCCTCTATTTGTCATGTTTATATGATGATTTCTATAGAGAAGTATCAGTATTAATATCTTGTATACCCTCTATTTGTCATGTTTATATGATGATTTCTATAGAGAAGTAACAGTATTAATATCTTGTATAGCCTCTATTTGTTATTTTTATATGATGATTTCTATAGAGAAGTATCAGTATTAATATCTTGTATAGCCTCTATTTGTTATGTTTATATGATGATTTCTATAGAGAAGTATCAGCATTAATATCTTGTATAGCCTCTATTTGTAATGTTTATATGATGATTTCTATAGAGAAGTATCAGTATTAATATCTTGTATACCCTCTATTTGTCATGTTTATATGATGATTTCTATAGAGAAGTATCAGTATTAATATCTTGTATACCCTCTATTTGTCATGTTTATATGATGATTTCTATAGAGAAGTATCAGTATTAATATCTTGTATACCCTCTATTTGTCATGTTTATATGATGATTTCTATAGAGAAGTAACAGTATTAATATCTTGTATAGCCTCTATTTGTCATGTTTATATGATGATTTCTATAGAGAAGTATCAGCATTAATATCTTGTATACCCTCTATTTGTCATGTTTATATGATGATTTCTATAGAGAAGTATCAGTATTAATATCTTGTATACCCTCTATTTGTCATGTTTATATGATGATTTCTATAGAGAAGTATCAGTATTAATATCTTGTATACCCTCTATTTGTCATGTTTATATGATGATTTCTATAGAGAAGTATCAGTATTAATATCTTGTATACCCTCTATTTGTCATGTTTATATGATGATTTCTATAGAGAAGTAACAGTATTAATATCTTGTATACCCTCTATTTGTTATGTTTATATGATGATTTCTATAGAGAAGTAACAGTATTAATATCTTGTATAGCCTCTATTTGTCATGTTTATATGATGATTTCTATAGAGAAGTAACAGTATTAATATCTTGTATAGCCTCTATTTGTCATGTTTATATGATGATTTCTATAGAGAAGTATCAGTATTAATATCTTGTATACCCTCTATTTGTCATGTTTATATGATGATTTCTATATAGAAGTATCAGTATTAATATCTTGTATAGCCTCTATTTGTCATGTTTATATGATGATTTCTATAGAGAAGTAACAGTATTAATATCTTGTATACCCTCTATTTGTTATGTTTATATGATGATTTCTATAGAGAAGTATCAGTATTAATATCTTGTATACCATCTATTTGTCATGTTTATATGATGATTTCTATAGAGAAGTATTAATATCTTGTATACCCTGTATTTGTCATGTTTATATGATGATTTCTATAGAGAAGTATCAGTATTAATATCTTGTATACCCTCTATTTGTTATGTTTATATGATGATTTCTATATAGAAGTATCAGTATTAATATCTTGTATAGCCTCTATTTGTTATGTTTATATGATGATTTCTATATAGAAGTAACAGTATTAATATCTTGTATAGCCTCTATTTGTCATGTTTATATGATGATTTCTATAGAGAAGTATCAGTATTAATATCTTGTATACCCTCTATTTGTTATGTTTATATGATGATTTCTATAGAGAAGTATTAATATCTTGTATACCCTGTATTTGTCATGTTTATATGATGATTTCTATAGAGAAGTATCAGTATTAATATCTTGTATACCCTCTATTTGTTATGTTTATATGATGATTTCTATATAGAAGTATCAGTATTAATATCTTGTATAGCCTCTATTTGTTATGTTTATATGATGATTTCTATATAGAAGTAACAGTATTAATATCTTGTATAGCCTCTATTTGTCATGTTTATATGATGATTTCTATAGAGAAGTAACAGTATTAATATCTTGTATAGCTTCTATTTGTTGTATTTATATGAAATTTCCACTCAATATTAAAGATTCAACTTTTTTTCTCATAGTTTTGGAAAAATATAGGATTTGGGGTTGTAATTTAGGAAATGTTAGACAAATATAGGAAATGTTAGGTAAATATAGGAAATGTTAGACAAATATAGGAAATGTTAGGTAAATATAGGAAATGTTAGACAAATATAGGAAATGTTAGGTAAATATAGGAAATGTTAGGTAAATATAGGAAATGTTAGGTAAATATAGGAAATGTTAGGTAAATATAGGAAATATAGCAAAATCTTGAAAATATAGGATCACTTGACACCCTGCATTTGTCAACTACGCTAGTCAAAAAAAAAATTCAACACTTTATTTTTGCATAGGTGTTATATATACATGTACCAAAAAATAAAGCAATAATTGAGGATTAGAATTAAATATATCAAGTTAACATAAATGTTATGGTTTACAGAAATTTTCTCAAAAGATTTTTTTGAATTTGGTCCATTTCTGGTTCATGTACATGTGATGTTTAAATTAAAAAAAAGAACCTTAACTTAACTTTGGACTTACTTTTCTCCACATTTCTAAAGCTAGTATAATAAAAATGGTGGTAATAAACTGCAAACTTATAGGAAATTAAAAAATAGCTACAAAATGGAGAAATTTTTACACTCTGATGTGGATAAATTTGCTTTATCTATATTTGTTAAAATTAGAATAAGCAACAGTAACCTGAATATTGAAAGGGGTAGCTACATCAAACTTCCAGTGGAAAAGAGAATATATCCTCTCTGTAATATAGAACCAGAGGATGAAATACATTTCATTTTAAAATGTCCCAAATTGGATGAGTGTCGTAAAGAATTATTTTCTAATATAAGTTCAGTGGTTCCTTCATTTAATGATATGGATGAGTTCCAAAAATTTAAATTCATATTGAGTAGTGATGATCTTGATGTATGTAAAATATGTATTTTAGGTGTGAATAAATTGTATTCTATCAATCAAGATCTGAAAGGGAAGTTATAGCTTAATTATTATGCAAAATTATTATTACAGTATATACAGAATTATTTAAATATTTTTATATACATTGAGTGACACTGTTGTGTACAATGGGAGATAATCCTTATAAATATTGTAATCTTCAATGGGAGATAATTCATACACTCCTCAGCTGTGATAACATCTTCTTTGTACATGTATTGTATGTATTTAGCTTAGTTCTGTTTTTCTTTTGATGATTGTTCAATGTTTGGACTTTAAACCAATAAAATTATTATTATTATTATTATGTACAAATAAATTGTATTAATATATTTTTTGACAATACATTGTACATATATAATACCTCTCTAAGTTTGTTTGGCTTTTGTCTGCTGAGGATAATTATGTTTATGATAAATTATATCTATTATTAACCAAATTGTATCTTTTTAGATGCAAGCCCTTTCAGGCAATATTTAGTATAACAATTTCCTAAATCAAGTCAACAATATATATATATTTTATAAATACCTCTGCTAATGTATTGAGTCCTGTATTTGCTTGTATTATTATTTTTCTTTTTTTCTTTTTCTTCTTTGTCTAATAATTTTTTTTCTCTTATGGTTATCTGTAATTCACTATTGCTGTTAAAATCATTACCTATCAATGTAATCAACTATTAAATTTAATGTTTATTGTTCTGCCTCAACAGGCACCTATAATTGGCAATACAAATATATGTTTGTTTGTTTGTTTATATAATATTTATGCTCTTCAACATATGAAACACAAGAGAAAGTATGTCAATGTTATTTAGTGTTAAGCATATGAAAGTGCACTGCAAAGTAACACTTTTTCCTGCTTCTGGTTCGACTTGAACTAACATCTTCTAGTTTGTAACTAAATGTAATACTTTATACAACAGAAGCTCTTCAACCTATTAAACATTTTTTTCTGCTTCTGGTTAGACTTGAACTAACATCTTCTAGCTTATAACTAGATGTAATACTTTATACAACAGAAGCTCTTCAACCTATTAAACATTTTTTCCTGCTTCTGGTTAGACTTGAACTAACATCTTCTAGATGTAATACTTTATACAACAGAAGCTCTTCAACCTATTAAACATTTTTTCCTGCTTCTGGTTAGACTTGAACTAACATCTTCTAGTTTGTAACTAGATGTAATACTATTACTTTATACAACAGAAGCTCTTCAACCTACTAAACATTTTTTCCTGCTTCTGGTTCGACTTGAACTAACATCTTCTAGCTTGTAACTAGATGTAATACTTTATACAACAGAAGCTCTTCAACCTATTAAACACTTTTTTCCTGCTTCTGGTTAGACTTGAACTAACATCTTCTAGCTTGTAACTAGATGTAATACTTTATACAACAGAAGCTCTTCAACCTATTAAACACTTTTTCCTGCTTCTGGTTAGACTTGAACTAACATCTTCTAGATGTAATACTTTATACAACAGAAGCTCTTCAACCTATTAAACATTTTTTCCTGCTTCTGGTTAGACTTGAACTAACATCTTCTAGTTTATAGCTAGATGTAATATTATTACTTTATACAACAGAAGCTCTTCAACCTATTAAACACTTTTTCTTGCTTCTGGTTCGACTTGAACTAACATCTTCTAGTTTATAGCTAGATGTAATACTATTACTTTATACAACAGAAGCTCTTCAACCTATTAAACACTTTTTCCTGCTTTTGGTTAGACTTGAACTAACATCTTCTAGCTTGTAACTAGATGTAATACTTTATACAACAGAAGCTCTTCAACCTATTAAACACTTTTTCCTGCTTCTGGTTAGACTTGAACTAACATCTTCTAATTTATAACTAGATGTAATACTATTACTTTATACAACAGAAGCTCTTCAACCTATTAAACACTTTTTCCTGCTTCTGGTTCGACTTGAACTAACATCTTCTAGCTTATAACTAGATGTAATACTTTATACAACAGAAGCTCTTCAACCTATTAAACACTTTTTCCTCCTTCTGGTTCGACTTGAACTAACATCTTCTAGCTTATAACTAGATGTAATACTTTATACAACAGAAGCTCTTCAACCTATTAAACACTTTTTTCTGCTTCTGGTTAGACTTGAACTAACATCTTCTAGTTTGTAACTAGATGTAATACTATTACTTTATACAACAGAAGCTCTTCAACCTATTAAACATTTTTTCCTGCTTCTGGTTCGACTTGAACTAACATCTTCTAGTTTGTAACTAGATGTAATACTATTACTTTATACAACAGAAGCTCTTCAACCTACTAAACATTTTTTCCTGCTTCTGGTTCGACTTGAACTAACATCTTCTAGCTTGTAACTAGATGTAATACTTTATACAACAGAAGCTCTTCAACCTATTAAACACTTTTTTCCTGCTTCTGGTTAGACTTGAACTAACATCTTCTAGCTTGTAACTAGATGTAATACTTTATACAACAGAAGCTCTTCAACCTATTAAACACTTTTTCCTGCTTCTGGTTAGACTTGAACTAACATCTTCTAGTTTGTAACTAGATGTAATACTTTATACAACAGAAGCTCTTCAACCTATTAAACATTTTTTCCTGCTTCTGGTTAGACTTGAACTAACATCTTCTAGTTTATAGCTAGATGTAATACTATTACTTTATACAACAGAAGCTCTTCAACCTATTAAACACTTTTTCTTGCTTCTGGTTAGATTTGAACTAACATCTTCTAGTTTATAGCTAGATGTAATACTATTACTTTATACAACAGAAGCTCTTCAACCTATTAAACACTTTTTCCTGCTTTTGGTTCGACTTGAACTAACATCTTCTAGCTTGTAACTAGATGTAATACTTTATACAACAGAAGCTCTTCAACCTATTAAACACTTTTTCCTGCTTCTGGTTAGACTTGAACTAACATCTTCTAGTTTATAACTAGATGTAATACTATTACTTTATACAACAGAAGCTCTTCAACCTATTAAACACTTTTTCCTGCCTCTGGTTCGACTTGAACTAACATCTTCTAGCTTATAACTAGATGTAATACTTTATACAACAGAAGCTCTTCAACCTATTAAACACTTTTTCCTGCTTCTGGTTCGATTTGAACTAACATCTTCTAGCTTATAACTAGATGTAATACTTTATACAACAGAAGCTCTTCAACCTATTAAACACTTTTTCCTGCTTCTGGTTCGACTTGAACTAACATCTTCTAGCTTATAACTAGATGTAATACTTTATACAACAGAAGCTCTTCAACCTATTAAACACTTTTTCCTGCTTCTGGTTCGACTTGAACTAACATCTTCTAGCTTATAACTAGATGTAATACTTTATACAACAGAAGCTCTTCAACCTATTAAACACTTTTTCCTGCTTCTGGTTCGACTTGAACTAACATCTTCTAGCTTATAACTAGATGTAATACTTTATACAACAGAAGCTCTTCAACCTATTAAACACTTTTTCCTGCTTCTGGTTAGACTTGAACTAACATCTTCTAGCTTGTAACTAGATGTAATACTTTATACAACAGAAGCTCTTCAACCCATTAAACACTTTTTCCTGCTTCTGGTTCGACTTGAACTAACATCTTCTAGTTTATAACTAGATGTAATACTTTATACAACAGAAGCTCTTCAACCTATTAAACACTTTTTCCTGCTTCTGGTTCGACTTGAACTAACATCTTCTAGTTTATAACTAGATGTAATACTCTATACAACAGAAGCTCTTCAACCTATTAAACACTTTTTCCTGCTTCTGGTTAGACTTGAACTAACATCTTCTAGCTTATAACTAGATGTAATACTTTATACAACAGAAGCTCTTCAACCTATTAAACACTTTTTCCTGCTTCTGGTTAGACTTGAACTAACATCTTCTAGTTTATAACTAGATGTAATACTTTATACAACAGAAGCTCTTCAACCTATTAAACACTTTTTCCTGCTTATGGTTCGACTTGAACTAACATCTTCTAGCTTGTAACTAGATGTAATACTTTATACAACAGAAGCTCTTCAACCTATTAAACACTTTTTCCTGCTTCTGGTTCAACTTGAACTAACATCTTCTAGCTTATAACTAGATGTAATACTTTATACAACAGAAGCTCTTCAACCTATTAAACACTTTTTCCTGCTTCTGGTTCGACTTGAACTAACATCTTCTAGCTTATAACTAGATGTAATACTTTATACAACAGAAGCTCTTCAACCTATCAAACACTTTTTCCTGCTTCTGGTTCGACTTGAACTAACATCTTCTAGCTTATTACTAGATGTAATACTTTATACAACAGAAGCTCTTCAACCTATTAAACACTTTTTCCTGCTTCTGGTTAGACTTGAACTAACATCTTCTAGCTTATAACTAGATGTAATACTTTATACAACAGAAGCTCTTCAACCTATTAAACACTTTTTCCTGCTTCTGGTTCGACTTGAACTAACATCTTCTAGCTTATAACTAGATATAATACTTTATACAACAGAAGCTCTTCAACCTATTAAACACTTTTTCCTGCTTCTGGTTAGACTTGAACTAACATCTTCTAGTTTGTAACTAGATGTAATACTTTATACAACAGAAGCTCTTCAACCTATTAAACACTTTTTCCTGCTTCTGCTTCGACTTGAACTAACATCTTCTAGCTTATAACTAGATGTAATACTTTATACAACAGAAGCTCTTCAACCTATTAAACATTTTTTCCTGCTTCTGGTTCGACTTGAACTAACATCTTCTAGCTTATAACTAGATGTAATACTTTATACAACAGAAGCTCTTCAACCTATTAAACACTTTTTCCTGCTTCTGGTTCGACTTGAACTAACATCTTCTAGCTTATAACTAGATGTAATACTTTATACAACAGAAGCTCTTCAACCTATTAAACACTTTTTCCTGCTTCTGGTTCGACTTGAACTAACATCTTCTAGCTTATAACTAGATGTAATACTTTATACAACAGAAGCTCTTCAACCTATTAAACACTTTTTCCTGCTTCTGGTTAGACTTGAACTAACATCTTCTAGCTTGTAACTAGATGTAATACTTTATACAACAGAAGCTCTTCAACTCATTAAACACTTTTTCCTGCTTCTGGTTCGACTTGAACTAACATCTTCTAGTTTATAACTAGATGTAATACTTTATACAACAGAAGCTCTTCAACCTATTAAACACTTTTTCCTGCTTCTGGTTCGACTTGAACTAACATCTTCTAGTTTATAACTAGATGTAATACTCTATACAACAGAAGCTCTTCAACCTATTAAACACTTTTTCCTGCTTCTGGTTAGACTTGAACTAACATCTTCTAGCTTATAACTAGATGTAATACTTTATACAACAGAAGCTCTTCAACCTATTAAACACTTTTTCCTGCTTCTGGTTAGACTTGAACTAACATCTTCTAGTTTATAACTAGATGTAATACTTTATACAACAGAAGCTCTTCAACCTATTAAACACTTTTTCCTGCTTCTGGTTCGACTTGAACTAACATCTTCTAGCTTGTAACTAGATGTAATACTTTATACAACAGAAGCTCTTCAACCTATTAAACACTTTTTCCTGCTTCTGGTTCAACTTGAACTAACATCTTCTAGCTTATAACTAGATGTAATACTTTATACAACAGAAGCTCTTCAACCTATTAAACACTTTTTCCTGCTTCTGGTTCGACTTGAACTAACATCTTCTAGCTTATAACTAGATGTAATACTTTATACAACAGAAGCTCTTCAACCTATCAAACACTTTTTCCTGCTTCTGGTTCGACTTGAACTAACATCTTCTAGCTTATTACTAGATGTAATACTTTATACAACAGAAGCTCTTCAACCTATTAAACACTTTTTCCTGCTTCTGGTTAGACTTGAACTAACATCTTCTAGCTTATAACTAGATGTAATACTTTATACAACAGAAGCTCTTCAACCTATTAAACACTTTTTCCTGCTTCTGGTTCGACTTGAACTAACATCTTCTAGCTTATAACTAGATATAATACTTTATACAACAGAAGCTCTTCAACCTATTAAACACTTTTTCCTGCTTCTGGTTAGACTTGAACTAACATCTTCTAGTTTGTAACTAGATGTAATACTTTATACAACAGAAGCTCTTCAACCTATTAAACACTTTTTCCTGCTTCTGCTTCGACTTGAACTAACATCTTCTAGCTTATAACTAGATGTAATACTTTATACAACAGAAGCTCTTCAACCTATTAAACATTTTTTCCTGCTTCTGGTTCGACTTGAACTAACATCTTCTAGCTTATAACTAGATGTAATACTTTATACAACAGAAGCTCTTCAACCTATTAAACACTTTTTCCTGCTTCTGGTTAGACTTGAACTAACATCTTCTAGTTTGTAACTAGATGTAATACTTTATACAACAGAAGCTCTTCAACCTATTAAACACTTTTTCCTGCTTCTGGTTCGACTTGAACTAACATCTTCTAGCTTATAACTAGATGTAATACTTTATACAACAGAAGCTCTTCAACCTATTAAACACTTTTTCCTGCTTCTGGTTCGACTTGAACTAACATCTTCTAGCTTATAACTAGATATAATACTTTATACAACAGAAGCTCTTCAACCTATTAAACACTTTTTTCCTGCTTCTGGTTAGACTTGAACTAACATCTTCTAGCTTATAACTAGATGTAATACTTTATACAACAGAAACTCTTCAACCTATTAAACACTTTTTTCCTGCTTCTGGTTAGACTTGAACTAACATCTTCTAGCTTATAACTAGATGTATTACTTTATACAACAGAAGCTCTTCAACCTATTAAACACTTTTTTCCTGCTTCTGGTTAGACTTGAACTAACATCTTCTAGCTTATAACTAGATGTAATACTTTATACAACAGAAGCTCTTCAACCTATTAAACACTTTTTTCCTGCTTCTGGTTAGACTTGAACTAACATCTTCTAGCTTATAACTAGATGTAATACTTTATAAAACAGAAGCTCTTCAACCTATTAAACACTTTTTTCCTGCTTCTGGTTAGACTTGAACTAACATCTTCTAGCTTATAACTAGATGTAATACTTTATACAACAGAAGCTCTTCAACCTATTAAACACTTTTTTCCTGCTTCTGGTTAGACTTGAACTAACATCTTCTAGCTTATAACTAGATATAATACTTTATACAACAGAAGCTCTTCAACCTATTAAACACTTTTTTCCTGCTTCTGGTTAGACTTGAACTAACATCTTCTAGCTTATAACTAGATGTAATACTTTATACAACAGAAGCTCTTCAACCTATTAAACACTTTTTTCCTGCTTCTGGTTAGACTTGAACTAACATCTTCTAGCTTATAACTAGATGTAATACTTTATACAACAGAAGCTCTTCAACCTATTAAACACTTTTTTCCTGCTTCTGGTTAGACTTGAACTAACATCTTCTAGCTTGTAACTAGATGTAATACTTTATACAACAGTATTACATCTTCAACCTATTAAACACTTTTTTCCTGCTTCTGGTTAGACTTGAACTAACATCTTCTAGCTTATAACTAGATGTAATACTTTATACAACAGAAGCTCTTCAACCTATTAAACACTTTTTTCCTGCTTCTGGTTAGACTTGAACTAACATCTTCTAGCTTATAACTAGATGTAATACTTTATACAACAGAAGCTCTTCAACCTATTAAACACTTTTTCCTGCTTCTGGTTCGACTTGAACTAACATCTTCTAGTTTATAGCTAGATGTAATACTTTATACAACAGAAGCTCTTCAACCTATTAAACACTTTTTCCTCCTTCTGGTTCGACTTGAACTAACATCTTCTAGCTTATAACTAGATGTAATACTTTATACAACAGAAGCTCTTCAACCTATTAAACACTTTTTTCTGCTTCTGGTTAGACTTGAACTAACATCTTCTAGTTTGTAACTAGATGTAATACTATTACTTTATACAACAGAAGCTCTTCAACCTATTAAACATTTTTTCCTGCTTCTGGTTAGACTTGAACTAACATCTTCTAGTTTGTAACTAGATGTAATACTATTACTTTATACAACAGAAGCTCTTCAACCTACTAAACATTTTTTCCTGCTTCTGGTTCGACTTGAACTAACATCTTCTAGCTTGTAACTAGATGTAATACTTTATACAACAGAAGCTCTTCAACCTATTAAACACTTTTTTCCTGCTTCTGGTTAGACTTGAACTAACATCTTCTAGCTTGTAACTAGATGTAATACTTTATACAACAGAAGCTCTTCAACCTATTAAACACTTTTTCCTGCTTCTGGTTAGACTTGAACTAACATCTTCTAGTTTGTAACTAGATGTAATACTTTATACAACAGAAGCTCTTCAACCTATTAAACATTTTTTCCTGCTTCTGGTTAGACTTGAACTAACATCTTCTAGTTTATAGCTAGATGTAATACTATTACTTTATACAACAGAAGCTCTTCAACCTATTAAACACTTTTTCTTGCTTCTGGTTAGATTTGAACTAACATCTTCTAGTTTATAGCTAGATGTAATACTATTACTTTATACAACAGAAGCTCTTCAACCTATTAAACACTTTTTCCTGCTTTTGGTTCGACTTGAACTAACATCTTCTAGCTTGTAACTAGATGTAATACTTTATACAACAGAAGCTCTTCAACCTATTAAACACTTTTTCCTGCTTCTGGTTAGACTTGAACTAACATCTTCTAGTTTATAACTAGATGTAATACTATTACTTTATACAACAGAAGCTCTTCAACCTATTAAACACTTTTTCCTGCCTCTGGTTCGACTTGAACTAACATCTTCTAGCTTATAACTAGATGTAATACTTTATACAACAGAAGCTCTTCAACCTATTAAACACTTTTTCCTGCTTCTGGTTCGACTTGAACTAACATCTTCTAGCTTATAACTAGATGTAATACTTTATACAACAGAAGCTCTTCAACCTATTAAACACTTTTTCCTGCTTCTGGTTCGACTTGAACTAACATCTTCTAGCTTATAACTAGATGTAATACTTTATACAACAGAAGCTCTTCAACCTATTAAACACTTTTTCCTGCTT
This sequence comes from Bathymodiolus brooksi, assembly GCA_963680875.1. Classification (NCBI taxonomy): domain Eukaryota; kingdom Metazoa; phylum Mollusca; class Bivalvia; order Mytilida; family Modiolidae; genus Bathymodiolus; species Bathymodiolus brooksi. Next base: position 118,861,012 of record OY804582.1, read on the forward strand.
CTGGTTCGACTTGAACTAACATCTTCTAGCTTATAACTAGATGTAATACTTTATACAACAGAAGCTCTTCAACCTATTAAACACTTTTTCCTGCTTCTGGTTCGACTTGAACTAACATCTTCTAGCTTATAACTAGATGTAATACTTTATACAACAGAAGCTCTTCAACCTATTAAACACTTTTTCCTGCTTCTGGTTAGACTTGAACTAACATCTTCTAGCTTGTAACTAGATGTAATACTTTATACAACAGAAGCTCTTCAACCCATTAAACACTTTTTCCTGCTTCTGGTTCGACTTGAACTAACATCTTCTAGTTTATAACTAGATGTAATACTTTATACAACAGAAGCTCTTCAACCTATTAAACACTTTTTCCTGCTTCTGGTTCGACTTGAACTAACATCTTCTAGTTTATAACTAGATGTAATACTCTATACAACAGAAGCTCTTCAACCTATTAAACACTTTTTCCTGCTTCTGGTTAGACTTGAACTAACATCTTCTAGCTTATAACTAGATGTAATACTTTATACAACAGAAGCTCTTCAACCTATTAAACACTTTTTCCTGCTTCTGGTTAGACTTGAACTAACATCTTCTAGTTTATAACTAGATGTAATACTTTATACAACAGAAGCTCTTCAACCTATTAAACACTTTTTCCTGCTTCTGGTTCGACTTGAACTAACATCTTCTAGCTTGTAACTAGATGTAATACTTTATACAACAGAAGCTCTTCAACCTATTAAACACTTTTTCCTGCTTCTGGTTCAACTTGAACTAACATCTTCTAGCTTATAACTAGATGTAATACTTTATACAACAGAAGCTCTTCAACCTATTAAACACTTTTTCCTGCTTCTGGTTCGACTTGAACTAACATCTTCTAGCTTATAACTAGATGTAATACTTTATACAACAGAAGCTCTTCAACCTATCAAACACTTTTTCCTGCTTCTGGTTCGACTTGAACTAACATCTTCTAGCTTATTACTAGATGTAATACTTTATACAACAGAAGCTCTTCAACCTATTAAACACTTTTTCCTGCTTCTGGTTAGACTTGAACTAACATCTTCTAGCTTATAACTAGATGTAATACTTTATACAACAGAAGCTCTTCAACCTATTAAACACTTTTTCCTGCTTCTGGTTCGACTTGAACTAACATCTTCTAGCTTATAACTAGATATAATACTTTATACAACAGAAGCTCTTCAACCTATTAAACACTTTTTCCTGCTTCTGGTTAGACTTGAACTAACATCTTCTAGTTTGTAACTAGATGTAATACTTTATACAACAGAAGCTCTTCAACCTATTAAACACTTTTTCCTGCTTCTGCTTCGACTTGAACTAACATCTTCTAGCTTATAACTAGATGTAATACTTTATACAACAGAAGCTCTTCAACCTATTAAACATTTTTTCCTGCTTCTGGTTCGACTTGAACTAACATCTTCTAGCTTATAACTAGATGTAATACTTTATACAACAGAAGCTCTTCAACCTATTAAACACTTTTTCCTGCTTCTGGTTAGACTTGAACTAACATCTTCTAGTTTGTAACTAGATGTAATACTTTATACAACAGAAGCTCTTCAACCTATTAAACACTTTTTCCTGCTTCTGGTTCGACTTGAACTAACATCTTCTAGCTTATAACTAGATGTAATACTTTATACAACAGAAGCTCTTCAACCTATTAAACACTTTTTCCTGCTTCTGGTTCGACTTGAACTAACATCTTCTAGCTTATAACTAGATATAATACTTTATACAACAGAAGCTCTTCAACCTATTAAACACTTTTTTCCTGCTTCTGGTTAGACTTGAACTAACATCTTCTAGCTTATAACTAGATGTAATACTTTATACAACAGAAGCTCTTCAACCTATTAAACACTTTTTTCCTGCTTCTGGTTAGACTTGAACTAACATCTTCTAGCTTATAACTAGATGTAATACTTTATACAACAGAAGCTCTTCAACCTATTAAACACTTTTTTCCTGCTTCTGGTTGTTAGACTTGAACTAACATCTTCTAGCTTATAACTAGATGTAATACTTTATACAACAGAAGCTCTTCAACCTATTAAACACTTTTTTCCTGCTTCTGGTTAGACTTGAACTAACATCTTCTAGCTTATAACTAGATGTAATACTTTATAAAACAGAAGCTCTTCAACCTATTAAACACTTTTTTCCTGCTTCTGGTTAGACTTGAACTAACATCTTCTAGCTTATAACTAGATGTAATACTTTATACAACAGAAGCTCTTCAACCTATTAAACACTTTTTTCCTGCTTCTGGTTAGACTTGAACTAACATCTTCTAGCTTATAACTAGATATAATACTTTATACAACAGAAGCTCTTCAACCTATTAAACACTTTTTTCCTGCTTCTGGTTAGACTTGAACTAACATCTTCTAGCTTATAACTAGATGTAATACTTTATACAACAGAAGCTCTTCAACCTATTAAACACTTTTTTCCTGCTTCTGGTTAGACTTGAACTAACATCTTCTAGCTTATAACTAGATGTAATACTTTATACAACAGAAGCTCTTCAACCTATTAAACACTTTTTTCCTGCTTCTGGTTAGACTTGAACTAACATCTTCTAGCTTGTAACTAGATGTAATACTTTATACAACAGAAGCTCTTCAACCTATTAAACACTTTTTTCCTGCTTCTGGTTAGACTTGAACTAACATCTTCTAGCTTATAACTAGATGTAATACTTTATACAACAGAAGCTCTTCAACCTATTAAACACTTTTTTCCTGCTTCTGGTTAGACTTGAACTAACATCTTCTAGCTTGTAACTAGATGTAATACTTTATACAACAGAAGCTCTTCAACCTATTAAACACTTTTTCCTGCTTCTGGTTAGACTTGAACTAACATCTTCTAGTTTGTAACTAGATGTAATACTTTATACAACAGAAGCTCTTCAACCTATTAAACACTTTTTCCTGCTTCTGGTTAGACTTGAACTAACATCTTCTAACTTATAACTAGATGTAATACTTTATACAACAGAAGCTCTTCAACCTATTAAAAACTTTTTCCTGCTTCTGGTTAGACTTGAACTAACATCTTCTAGCTTATAACTAGATGCAATACTTTATACAACAGAAGCTCTTCAACCTATTAAACACTTTTTCCTGCTTCTGGTTAGACTTGAACTAACATCTTCTAGTTTATAACTAGATGTAATACTTTATACAACAGAAGCTCTTCAACCTATTAAACACTTTTTCCTGCTTCTGGTTAGACTTGAACTAACATCTTCTAGCTTATAACTAGATGTAATACTTTATACAACAGAAGCTCTTCAACCTATTAAACACTTTTTCCTGCTTCTGGTTCGACTTGAACTAACATCTTCTAGTTTATAACTAGATGTAATACTTTATACAACAGAAGCTCTTCAACCTATTAAACATTTTTTCCTGCTTCTGGTTAGACTTGAACTAACATCTTCTAGTTTATAACTAGATGTAATACTTTATACAACAGAAGCTCTTCAACCTATTAAACACTTTTTCTTGCTTCTGGTTAGACTTGAACTAACATCTTCTAGTTTATAACTAGATGTAATACTTTATACAACAGAAGCTCTTCAACCTATTAAACACTTTTTCCTGCTTCTGGTTAGACTTGAACTAACATCTTCTAGTTTGTAACTAGATGTAATACTTTATACAACAGAAGCTCTTCAACCTATTAAACACTTTTTCCTGCTTCTGCTTCGACTTGAACTAACATCTTCTAGCTTATAACTAGATGTAATACTTTATACAACAGAAGCTCTTCAACCTATTAAACATTTTTTCCTGCTTCTGGTTCGACTTGAACTAACATCTTCTAGTTTATTACTAGATGTAATACTTTATACAACAGAAGCTCTTCAACCTATTAAACACTTTTTCCTGCTTCTGGTTAGACTTGAACTAACATCTTCTAGTTTGTAACTAGATGTAATACTTTATACAACAGAAGCTCTTCAACCTATTAAACACTTTTTCCTGCTTCTGGTTCGACTTGAACTAACATCTTCTAGCTTATAACTAGATGTAATACTTTATACAACAGAAGCTCTTCAACCTATTAAACACTTTTTCCTGCTTCTGGTTCGACTTGAACTAACATCTTCTAGCTTATAACTAGATGTAATACTTTATACAACAGAAGCTCTTCAACCTATTAAACACTTTTTTCCTGCTTCTGGTTAGACTTGAACTAACATCTTCTAGCTTATAACTAGATGTAATACTTTATACAACAGAAGCTCTTCAACCTATTAAACACTTTTTTCCTGCTTCTGGTTAGACTTGAACTAACATCTTCTAGCTTATAACTAGATGTAATACTTTATACAACAGAAGCTCTTCAACCTATTAAACACTTTTTCCTGCTTCTGGTTCGACTTGAACTAACATCTTCTAGCTTATTACTAGATGTAATACTTTATACAACAGAAGCTCTTCAACCTATTAAACACTTTTTCCTGCTTCTGGTTAGACTTGAACTAACATCTTCTAGCTTATAACTAGATGTAATACTTTATACAACAGAAGCTCTTCAACCTATTAAACACTTTTTCCTGCTTCTGGTTCGACTTGAACTAACATCTTCTAGCTTATAACTAGATATAATACTTTATACAACAGAAGCTCTTCAACCTATTAAACACTTTTTCCTGCTTCTGGTTAGACTTGAACTAACATCTTCTAGTTTGTAACTAGATGTAATACTTTATACAACAGAAGCTCTTCAACCTATTAAACATTTTTTCCTGCTTCTGGTTCGACTTGAACTAACATCTTCTAGCTTATAACTAGATGTAATACTTTATACAACAGAAGCTCTTCAACCTATTAAACATTTTTTCCTGCTTCTGGTTCGACTTGAACTAACATCTTCTAGCTTATAACTAGATGTAATACTTTATACAACAGAAGCTCTTCAACCTATTAAACACTTTTTCCTGCTTCTGGTTAGACTTGAACTAACATCTTCTAGTTTGTAACTAGATGTAATACTTTATACAACAGAAGCTCTTCAACCTATTAAACACTTTTTCCTGCTTCTGGTTCGACTTGAACTAACATCTTCTAGCTTATAACTAGATGTAATACTTTATACAACAGAAGCTCTTCAACCTATTAAACACTTTTTCCTGCTTCTGGTTCGACTTGAACTAACATCTTCTAGCTTATAACTAGATATAATACTTTATACAACAGAAGCTCTTCAACCTATTAAACACTTTTTTCCTGCTTCTGGTTAGACTTGAACTAACATCTTCTAGCTTATAACTAGATGTAATACTTTATACAACAGAAGCTCTTCAACCTATTAAACACTTTTTTCCTGCTTCTGGTTAGACTTGAACTAACATCTTCTAGCTTATAACTAGATGTAATACTTTATACAACAGAAGCTCTTCAACCTATTAAACACTTTTTTCCTGCTTCTGGTTAGACTTGAACTAACATCTTCTAGCTTATAACTAGATGTAATACTTTATACAACAGAAGCTCTTCAACCTATTAAACACTTTTTTCCTGCTTCTGGTTAGACTTGAACTAACATCTTCTAGCTTATAACTAGATGTAATACTTTATAAAACAGAAGCTCTTCAACCTATTAAACACTTTTTTCCTGCTTCTGGTTAGACTTGAACTAACATCTTCTAGCTTATAACTAGATGTAATACTTTATACAACAGAAGCTCTTCAACCTATTAAACACTTTTTTCCTGCTTCTGGTTAGACTTGAACTAACATCTTCTAGCTTATAACTAGATATAATACTTTATACAACAGAAGCTCTTCAACCTATTAAACACTTTTTTCCTGCTTCTGGTTAGACTTGAACTAACATCTTCTAGCTTATAACTAGATGTAATACTTTATACAACAGAAGCTCTTCAACCTATTAAACACTTTTTTCCTGCTTCTGGTTAGACTTGAACTAACATCTTCTAGCTTATAACTAGATGTAATACTTTATACAACAGAAGCTCTTCAACCTATTAAACACTTTTTTCCTGCTTCTGGTTAGACTTGAACTAACATCTTCTAGCTTGTAACTAGATGTAATACTTTATACAACAGAAGCTCTTCAACCTATTAAACCCTTTTTTCCTGCTTCTGGTTAGACTTGAACTAACATCTTCTAGCTTATAACTAGATGTAATACTTTATACAACAGAAGCTCTTCAACCTATTAAACACTTTTTCCTGCTTCTGGTTCGACTTGAACTAACATCTTCTAGCTTATTACTAGATGTAATACTTTATACAACAGAAGCTCTTCAACCTATTAAACACTTTTTCCTGCTTCTGGTTAGACTTGAACTAACATCTTCTAGCTTATAACTAGATGTAATACTTTATACAACAGAAGCTCTTCAACCTATTAAACACTTTTTCCTGCTTCTGGTTCGACTTGAACTAACATCTTCTAGCTTATAACTAGATATAATACTTTATACAACAGAAGCTCTTCAACCTATTAAACACTTTTTCCTGCTTCTGGTTAGACTTGAACTAACATCTTCTAGTTTGTAACTAGATGTAATACTTTATACAACAGAAGCTCTTCAACCTATTAAACATTTTTTCCTGCTTCTGGTTCGACTTGAACTAACATCTTCTAGCTTATAACTAGATGTAATACTTTATACAACAGAAGCTCTTCAACCTATTAAACACTTTTTCCTGCTTCTGGTTAGACTTGAACTAACATCTTCTAGTTTGTAACTAGATGTAATACTTTATACAACAGAAGCTCTTCAACCTATTAAACACTTTTTCCTGCTTCTGGTTCGACTTGAACTAACATCTTCTAGCTTATAACTAGATGTAATACTTTATACAACAGAAGCTCTTCAACCTATTAAACACTTTTTCCTGCTTCTGGTTCGACTTGAACTAACATCTTCTAGCTTATAACTAGATGTAATACTTTATACAACAGAAGCTCTTCAACCTATTAAACACTTTTTTCCTGCTTCTGGTTAGACTTGAACTAACATCTTCTAGCTTATAACTAGATGTAATACTTTATACAACAGAAGCTCTTCAACCTATTAAACACTTTTTTCCTGCTTCTGGTTAGACTTGAACTAACATCTTCTAGCTTATAACTAGATGTAATACTTTATACAACAGAAGCTCTTCAACCTATTAAACACTTTTTTCCTGCTTCTGGTTAGACTTGAACTAACATCTTCTAGCTTATAACTAGATGTAATACTTTATACAACAGAAGCTCTTCAACCTATTAAACACTTTTTTCCTGCTTCTGGTTAGACTTGAACTAACATCTTCTAGCTTATAACTAGATGTAATACTTTATACAACAGAAGCTCTTCAACCTATTAAACACTTTTTTCCTGCTTCTGGTTAGACTTGAACTAACATCTTCTAGCTTGTAACTAGATGTAATACTTTATACAACAGAAGCTCTTCAACCTATTAAACACTTTTTCCTGCTTCTGGTTAGACTTGAACTAACATCTTCTAGTTTATAACTAGATGTAATACTTTATACAACAGAAGCTCTTCAACCTATTAAACACTTTTTCCTGCTTCTGGTTAGACTTGAACTAACATCTTCTAGCTTATAACTAGATGTAATACTTTATACAACAGAAGCTCTTCATCCTATTAAACACTTTTTCCTGCTTCTGGTTAGACTTGAACTAGCATCTTCTAGTTTATAACTAGATGTAATACTTTATACAACAGAAGCTCTTCAACCTATTAAACATTTTTTCCTGCTTCTGGTTAGACTTGAACTAACATCTTCTAGCTTATAACTAGATGTAATACTTTATACAACAGAAGCTCTTCAACCTATTAAACACTTTTTTCCTGCTTCTGGTTAGACTTGAACTAACATCTTCTAGCTTATAACTAGATGTAATACTTTATACAACAGAAGCTCTTCAACCTATTAAACACTTTTTTCCTGCTTCTGGTTAGACTTGAACTAACATCTTCTAGCTTATAACTAGATGTAATACTTTATACAACAGAAGCTCTTCAATCTATTAAACACTTTTTTCCTGCTTCTGGTTAGACTTGAACTAACATCTTCTAGCTTATAACTAGATGTAATACTTTATACAACAGAAGCTCTTCAACCTATTAAACACTTTTTTCCTGCTTCTGGTTAGACTTGAACTAACATCTTCTAGCTTATAACTAGATATAATACTTTATACAACAGAAGCTCTTCAACCTATTAAACACTTTTTTCCTGCTTCTGGTTAGACTTGAACTAACATCTTCTAGCTTATAACTAGATGTAATACTTTATACAACAGAAGCTCTTCAACCTATTAAACACTTTTTTCCTGCTTCTGGTTAGACTTGAACTAACATCTTCTAGCTTATAACTAGATGTAATACTTTATACAACAGAAGCTCTTCAACCTATTAAACACTTTTTTCCTGCTTCTGGTTAGACTTGAACTAACATCTTCTAGCTTGTAACTAGATGTAATACTTTATACAACAGAAGCTCTTCAACCTATTAAACACTTTTTTCCTGCTTCTGGTTAGACTTGAACTAACATCTTCTAGCTTATAACTAGATGTAATACTTTATACAACAGAAGCTCTTCAACCTATTAAACACTTTTTTCCTGCTTCTGGTTAGACTTGAACTAACATCTTCTAGCTTGTAACTAGATGTAATACTTTATACAACAGAAGCTCTTCAACCTATTAAACACTTTTTCCTGCTTCTGGTTAGACTTGAACTAACATCTTCTAGTTTGTAACTAGATGTAATACTTTATACAACAGAAGCTCTTCAACCTATTAAACACTTTTTCCTGCTTCTGGTTAGACTTGAACTAACATCTTCTAACTTATAACTAGATGTAATACTTTATACAACAGAAGCTCTTCAACCTATTAAAAACTTTTTCCTGCTTCTGGTTAGACTTGAACTAACATCTTCTAGCTTATAACTAGATGCAATACTTTATACAACAGAAGCTCTTCAACCTATTAAACACTTTTTCCTGCTTCTGGTTAGACTTGAACTAACATCTTCTAGTTTATAACTAGATGTAATACTTTATACAACAGAAGCTCTTCAACCTATTAAACACTTTTTCCTGCTTCTGGTTAGACTTGAACTAACATCTTCTAGCTTATAACTAGATGTAATACTTTATACAACAGAAGCTCTTCAACCTATTAAACACTTTTTCCTGCTTCTGGTTCGACTTGAACTAACATCTTCTAGTTTATAACTAGATGTAATACTTTATACAACAGAAGCTCTTCAACCTATTAAACATTTTTTCCTGCTTCTGGTTAGACTTGAACTAACATCTTCTAGTTTATAACTAGATGTAATACTTTATACAACAGAAGCTCTTCAACCTATTAAACACTTTTTCTTGCTTCTGGTTAGACTTGAACTAACATCTTCTAGTTTATAACTAGATGTAATACTTTATACAACAGAAGCTCTTCAACCTATTAAACACTTTTTCCTGCTTCTGGTTAGACTTGAACTAACATCTTCTAGTTTGTAACTAGATGTAATACTTTATACAACAGAAGCTCTTCAACCTATTAAACACTTTTTCCTGCTTCTGCTTCGACTTGAACTAACATCTTCTAGCTTATAACTAGATGTAATACTTTATACAACAGAAGCTCTTCAACCTATTAAACATTTTTTCCTGCTTCTGGTTCGACTTGAACTAACATCTTCTAGCTTATAACTAGATGTAATACTTTATACAACAGAAGCTCTTCAACCTATTAAACACTTTTTCCTGCTTCTGGTTAGACTTGAACTAACATCTTCTAGTTTGTAACTAGATGTAATACTTTATACAACAGAAGCTCTTCAACCTATTAAACACTTTTTCCTGCTTCTGGTTCGACTTGAACTAACATCTTCTAGCTTATTACCAGATGTAATACTTTATACAACAGAACCTCTTCAACCTATTAAACACTTTTTCCTGCTTCTGGTTCGACTTGAACTAACATCTTCTAGCTTATAACTAGATGTAATACTTTATACAACAGAAGCTCTTCAACCTATTAAACACTTTTTTCCTGCTTCTGGTTAGACTTGAACTAACATCTTCTAGCTTATAACTAGATGTAATACTTTATACAACAGAAGCTCTTCAACCTATTAAACACTTTTTTCCTGCTTCTGGTTAGACTTGAACTAACATCTTCTAGCTTGTAACTAGATGTAATACTTTATACAACAGAAGCTCTTCAACCTATTAAACACTTTTTCCTGCTTCTGGTTAGACTTGAACTAACATCTTCTAGCTTATAACTAGATGTAATACTTTATACAACAGAAGCTCTTCATCCTATTAAACACTTTTTCCTGCTTCTGGTTAGACTTGAACTAGCATCTTCTAGTTTATAACTAGATGTAATACTTTATACAACAGAAGCTCTTCAACCTATTAAACATTTTTTCCTGCTTCTGGTTAGACTTGAACTAACATCTTCTAGCTTATAACTAGATGTAATACTTTATACAACAGAAGCTCTTCAACCTATTAAACACTTTTTTCCTGCTTCTGGTTAGACTTGAACTAACATCTTCTAGCTTATAACTAGATGTAATACTTTATACAACAGAAGCTCTTCAACCTATTAAACACTTTTTTCCTGCTTCTGGTTAGACTTGAACTAACATCTTCTAGCTTATAACTAGATGTAATACTTTATACAACAGAAGCTCTTCAATCAATTAAACACTTTTTTCCTGCTTCTGGTTAGACTTGAACTAACATCTTCTAGCTTATAACTAGATGTAATACTTTATACAACAGAAGCTCTTCAACCTATTAAACACTTTTTTCCTGCTTCTGGTTAGACTTGAACTAACATCTTCTAGCTTATAACTAGATATAATACTTTATACAACAGAAGCTCTTCAACCTATTAAACACTTTTTTCCTGCTTCTGGTTAGACTTGAACTAACATCTTCTAGCTTATAACTAGATGTAATACTTTATACAACAGAAGCTCTTCAACCTATTAAACACTTTTTTCCTGCTTCTGGTTAGACTTGAACTAACATCTTCTAGCTTATAACTAGATGTAATACTTTATACAACAGAAGCTCTTCAACCTATTAAACACTTTTTTCCTGCTTCTGGTTAGACTTGAACTAACATCTTCTAGCTTGTAACTAGATGTAATACTTTATACAACAGAAGCTCTTCAACCTATTAAACACTTTTTTCCTGCTTCTGGTTAGACTTGAACTAACATCTTCTAGCTTATAACTAGATGTAATACTTTATACAACAGAAGCTCTTCAACCTATTAAACACTTTTTTCCTGCTTCTGGTTAGACTTGAACTAACATCTTCTAGCTTGTAACTAGATGTAATACTTTATACAACAGAAGCTCTTCAACCTATTAAACACTTTTTCCTGCTTCTGGTTAGACTTGAACTAACATCTTCTAGTTTGTAACTAGATGTAATACTTTATACAACAGAAGCTCTTCAACCTATTAAACACTTTTTCCTGCTTCTGGTTAGACTTGAACTAACATCTTCTAACTTATAACTAGATGTAATACTTTATACAACAGAAGCTCTTCAACCTATTAAAAACTTTTTCCTGCTTCTGGTTAGACTTGAACTAACATCTTCTAGCTTATAACTAGATGCAATACTTTATACAACAGAAGCTCTTCAACCTATTAAACACTTTTTCCTGCTTCTGGTTAGACTTGAACTAACATCTTCTAGTTTATAACTAGATGTAATACTTTATACAACAGAAGCTCTTCAACCTATTAAACACTTTTTCCTGCTTCTGGTTAGACTTGAACTAACATCTTCTAGCTTATAACTAGATGTAATACTTTATACAACAGAAGCTCTTCAACCTATTAAACACTTTTTCCTGCTTCTGGTTCGACTTGAACTAACATCTTCTAGTTTATAACTAGATGTAATACTTTATACAACAGAAGCTCTTCAACCTATTAAACACTTTTTCTTGCTTCTGGTTAGACTTGAACTAACATCTTCTAGTTTATAACTAGATGTAATACTTTATACAACAGAAGCTCTTCAACCTATTAAACACTTTTTCCTGCTTCTGGTTAGACTTGAACTAACATCTTCTAGCTTATAACTAGATGTAATACTTTATACAACAGAAGCTCTTCAACCTATTAAACATTTTTTCCTGCTTCTGGTTCGACTTGAACTAACATCTTCTAGCTTATAACTAGATGTAATACTTTATACAACAGAAGCTCTTCAACCTATTAAACACTTTTTCCTGCTTCTGGTTAGACTTGAACTAACATCTTCTAGTTTGTAACTAGATGTAATACTTTATACAACAGAAGCTCTTCAACCTATTAAACACTTTTTCCTGCTTCTGGTTCGACTTGAACTAACATCTTCTAGCTTATTACCAGATGTAATACTTTATACAACAGAACCTCTTCAACCTATTAAACACTTTTTCCTGCTTCTGGTTCGACTTGAACTAACATCTTCTAGCTTATAACTAGATGTAATACTTTATACAACAGAAGCTCTTCAACCTATTAAACACTTTTTTCCTGCTTCTGGTTAGACTTGAACTAACATCTTCTAGCTTATAACTAGATGTAATACTTTATACAACAGAAGCTCTTCAACCTATTAAACACTTTTTTCCTGCTTCTGGTTAGACTTGAACTAACATCTTCTAGCTTGTAACTAGATGTAATACTTTATACAACAGAAGCTCTTCAACCTATTAAACACTTTTTCCTGCTTCTGGTTAGACTTGAACTAACATCTTCTAGTTTGTAACTAGATGTAATACTTTATACAACAGAAGCTCTTCAACCTATTAAACACTTTTTCCTGCTTCTGGTTAGACTTGAACTAACATCTTCTAACTTATAACTAGATGTAATACTTTATACAACAGAAGCTCTTCAACCTATTAAAAACTTTTTCCTGCTTCTGGTTAGACTTGAACTAACATCTTCTAGCTTATAACTAGATGCAATACTTTATACAACAGAAGCTCTTCAACCTATTAAACACTTTTTCCTGCTTCTGGTTAGACTTGAACTAACATCTTCTAGTTTATAACTAGATGTAATACTTTATACAACAGAAGCTCTTCAACCTATTAAACACTTTTTCCTGCTTCTGGTTAGACTTGAACTAACATCTTCTAGCTTATAACTAGATGTAATACTTTATACAACAGAAGCTCTTCAACCTATTAAACACTTTTTCCTGCTTCTGGTTCGACTTGAACTAACATCTTCTAGTTTATAACTAGATGTAATACTTTATACAACAGAAGCTCTTCAACCTATTAAACATTTTTTCCTGCTTCTGGTTAGACTTGAACTAACATCTTCTAGTTTATAACTAGATGTAATACTTTATACAACAGAAGCTCTTCAACCTATTAAACACTTTTTCTTGCTTCTGGTTAGACTTGAACTAACATCTTCTAGTTTATAACTAGATGTAATACTTTATACAACAGAAGCTCTTCAACCTATTAAACACTTTTTCCTGCTTCTGGTTAGACTTGAACTAACATCTTCTAGTTTGTAACTAGATGTAATACTTTATACAACAGAAGCTCTTCAACCTATTAAACACTTTTTCCTGCTTCTGCTTCGACTTGAACTAACATCTTCTAGCTTATAACTAGATGTAATACTTTATACAACAGAAGCTCTTCAACCTATTAAACATTTTTTCCTGCTTCTGGTTCGACTTGAACTAACATCTTCTAGCTTATAACTAGATGTAATACTTTATACAACAGAAGCTCTTCAACCTATTAAACACTTTTTCCTGCTTCTGGTTAGACTTGAACTAACATCTTCTAGTTTGTAACTAGATGTAATACTTTATACAACAGAAGCTCTTCAACCTATTAAACACTTTTTCCTGCTTCTGGTTCGACTTGAACTAACATCTTCTAGCTTATTACCAGATGTAATACTTTATACAACAGAAGCTCTTCAACCTATTAAACACTTTTTCCTGCTTCTGGTTCGACTTGAACTAACATCTTCTAGCTTATAACTAGATGTAATACTTTATACAACAGAAGCTCTTCAACCTATTAAACACTTTTTTCCTGCTTCTGGTTAGACTTGAACTAACATCTTCTAGCTTATAACTAGATGTAATACTTTATACAACAGAAGCTCTTCAACCTATTAAACACTTTTTTCCTGCTTCTGGTTAGACTTGAACTAACATCTTCTAGCTTATAACTAGATGTAATACTTTATACAACAGAAGCTCTTCAACCTATTAAACATTTTTTTCCTGCTTCTGGTTAGACTTGAACTAACATCTTCTAGCTTATAACTAGATGTAATACTTTATACAACAGAAGCTCTTCAACCTATTAAACACTTTTTTCCTGCTTCTGGTTAGACTTGAACTAACATCTTCTAGCTTATAACTAGATGTAATACTTTATACAACAGAAGCTCTTCAACCTATTAAACACTTTTTTCCTGCTTCTGGTTAGACTTGAACTAACATCTTCTAGCTTATAACTAGATGTAATACTTTATACAACAGAAGCTCTTCAACCTATTAAACACTTTTTTCCTGCTTCTGGTTAGACTTGAACTAACATCTTCTAGCTTATAACTAGATGTAATACTTTATACAACAGAAGCTCTTCAACCTATTAAACACTTTTTTCCTGCTTCTGGTTAGACTTGAACTAACATCTTCTAGCTTATAACTAGATGTAATACTTTATACAACAGAAGCTCTTCAACCTATTAAACACTTTTTTCCTGCTTCTGGTTAGACTTGAACTAACATCTTCTAGCTTATAACTAGATGTAATACTTTATACAACAGAAGCTCTTCAACCTATTAAACACTTTTTTCCTGCTTCTGGTTAGACTTGAACTAACAACTTCTAGCTTATAACTAGATGTAATACTTTATACAACAGAAGCTCTTCAACCTATTAAACACTTTTTTCCTGCTTCTGGTTAGACTTGAACTAACATCTTCTAGCTTATAACTAGATGTAATACTTTATACAACAGAAGCTCTTCAACCTATTAAACACTTTTTTCCTGCTTCTGGTTAGACTTGAACTAACATCTTCTAGCTTATAACTAGATGTAATACTTTATACAACAGAAGCTCTTCAACCTATTAAACACTTTTTTCCTGCTTCTGGTTAGACTTGAACTAACATCTTCTAGCTTATAACTAGATGTAATACTTTATACAACAGAAGCTCTTCAACCTATTAAACACTTTTTCCTGCTTCTGGTTCGACTTGAACTAACATCTTCTAGCTTATTACTAGATGTAATACTTTATACAACAGAAGCTCTTCAACCTATTAAACACTTTTTCCTGCTTCTGGTTAGACTTGAACTAACATCTTCTAGCTTATAACTAGATGTAATACTTTATACAACAGAAGCTCTTCAACCTATTAAACACTTTTTCCTGCTTCTGGTTCGACTTGAACTAACATCTTCTAGCTTATAACTAGATATAATACTTTATACAACAGAAGCTCTTCAACCTATTAAACACTTTTTCCTGCTTCTGGTTAGACTTGAACTAACATCTTCTAGTTTGTAACTAGATGTAATACTTTATACAACAGAAGCTCTTCAACCTATTAAACATTTTTTCCTGCTTCTGGTTCGACTTGAACTAACATCTTCTAGTTTATAACTAGATGTAATACTTTATACAACAGAAGCTCTTCAACCTATTAAACACTTTTTCCTGCTTCTGGTTCGACTTGAACTAACATCTTCTAGTTTATAGCTAGATGTAATACTATTACTTTATACAACAGAAGCTCTTCAACCTATTAAACACTTTTTCCTGCTTTTGGTTAGACTTGAACTAACATCTTCTAGTTTATAACTAGATGTAATACTTTATACAACAGAAGCTCTTCAACCTATTAAACATTTTTTCCTGCTTCTGGTTAGACTTGAACTAACATCTTCTAGCTTATAACTAGATGTAATACTTTATACAACAGAAGCTCTTCAACCTATTAAACACTTTTTCCTGCTTCTGGTTAGACTTGAACTAACATCTTCTAGTTTATAACTAGATGTAATACTTTATACAACAGAAGCTCTTCAACCTATTAAACACTTTTTCCTGCTTCTGGTTAGACTTGAACTAACATCTTCTAGTTTATAACTAGATGTAATACTTTATACAACAGAAGCTCTTCAACCTATTAAACATTTTTTCCTGTTTCTGGTTAGACTTGAACTAACATCTTCTAGCTTGTAACTAGATGTAATACTTTATACAACAGAAGCTCTTCAACCTATTAAACACTTTTTCCTGCTTCTGGTTAGACTTGAACTAACATCTTCTAGTTTATAACTAGATGTAATACTTTATACAACAGAAGCTCTTCAACCTATTAAACACTTTTTCCTGCTTCTGGTTAGACTTGAACTAACATCTTCTAGCTTGTAACTAGATGTAATACTTTATACAACAGAAGCTCTTCAACCTATTAAACATTTTTTCCTGCTTCTGGTTAGACTTGAAGTAACATCTTCTAGCTTGTAACTAGATGTAATACTTTATACAACAGAAGCTCTTCAACCTATTAAACATTTTTTCCTGTTTCTGGTTAGACTTGAACTAACATCTTCTAGCTTGTAACTAGATGTAATACTTTATACAACAGAAGCTCTTCAACCTATTAAACACTTTTTCCTGCTTCTGGTTAGACTTGAACTAACATCTTCTAGTTTATAACTAGATGTAATACTTTATACAACAGAAGCTCTTCAACCTATTAAACACTTTTTCCTGCTTCTGGTTAGACTTGAACTAACATCTTCTAGCTTGTAACTAGATGTAATACTTTATACAACAGAAGCTCTTCAACCTATTAAACATTTTTTCCTGCTTCTGGTTAGACTTGAAGTAACATCTTCTAGCTTGTAACTAGATGTAATACTTTATACAACAGAAGCTCTTCAACCTATTAAACACTTTTTCTTGCTTCTGGTTAGACTTGAACTAACATCTTCTAGTTTATAACTAGATGTAATACTTTATACAACAGAAGCTCTTCAACCTATTAAACACTTTTTCCTGCTTCTGGTTAGACTTGAACTAACATCTTCTAGCTTATAACTAGATGTAATACTTTATACAACAGAAGCTCTTCAACCTATTAAACACTTTTTCCTGCTTCTGGTTAGACTTGAACTAGCATCTTCTAGTTTATAACTAGATGTAATACTTTATACAACAGAAGCTCTTCAACCTATTAAACATTTTTTCCTGCTTCTGGTTAGACTTGAACTAACATCTTCTAGTTTATAACTAGATGTAATACTTTATACAACAGAAGCTCTTCAACCTATTAAACACTTTTTCCTGCTTCTGGTTAGACTTGAACTA
This sequence comes from Bathymodiolus brooksi, assembly GCA_963680875.1. NCBI lineage: Eukaryota > Metazoa > Mollusca > Bivalvia > Mytilida > Modiolidae > Bathymodiolus > Bathymodiolus brooksi. The sequence continues at coordinate 118,878,477 of OY804582.1, forward strand.
ACATCTTCTAGTTTATAACTAAATGTAATACTTTATACAACAGAAGCTCTTCAACCTATTAGACACTTTTTCCTGCTTCTGGTTAGACTTGAACTAACATCTTCTAGCTTATAACTAGATGTAATACTTTATACAACAGAAGCTCTTCAACCTATTAAACATTTTTTCCTGCTTCTGGTTAGACTTGAACTAACATCTTCTAGTTTATAACTAGATGTAATACTTTATACAACAGAAGCTCTTCAACCTATTAAACACTTTTTCCTGCTTCTGGTTAGACTTGAACTAACATCTTCTAGTTTATAACTAGATGTAATACTTTATACAACAGAAGTTCTTCAACCTATTAAACATTTTTTCCTGCTTCTGGTTAGACTTGAACTAACATCTTCTAGTTTATAACTAGATGTAATACTTTATACAACAGAAGCTCTTCAACCTATTAAACACTTTTTCCTGCTTCTGGTTAGACTTGAACTAACATCTTCTAGTTTATAACTAGATGTAATACTTTATACAACAGAAGCTCTTCAACCTATTAAACACTTTTTCCTGCTTCTGGTTAGACTTGAACTAACATCTTCTAGTTTATAACTAGATGTAATACTTTATACAACAGAAGCTCTTCAACCTATTAAACATTTTTTCCTGCTTCTGGTTAGACTTGAACTAACATCTTCTAGCTTGTAACTAGATGTAATACTTTATACAACAGAAGCTCTTCAACCTATTAAACACTTTTTCCTGCTTCTGGTTAGACTTGAACTAACATCTTCTAGTTTATAACTAGATGTAATACTTTATACAACAGAAGCTCTTCAACCTATTAAACACTTTTTCCTGCTTCTGGTTAGACTTGAACTAACATCTTCTAGCTTGTAACTAGATGTAATACTTTATACAAACAGAAGCTCTTCAACCTATTAAACATTTTTTCCTGCTTCTGGTTAGACTTGAAGTAACATCTTCTAGCTTGTAACTAGATGTAATACTTTATACAACAGAAGCTCTTCAACCTATTAAACACTTTTTCCTGCTTCTGGTTAGACTTGAACTAACATCTTCTAGTTTATAACTAGATGTAATACTTTATACAACAGAAGCTCTTCAACCTATTAAACACTTTTTCCTGCTTCTGGTTAGACTTGAACTAACATCTTCTAGCTTATAACTAGATGTAATACTTTATACAACAGAAGCTCTTCAACCTATTAAACATTTTTTTCCTGCTTCTGGTTAGACTTGAACTAACATCTTCTAGCTTATAACTAGATGTAATACTTTATACAACAGAAGCTCTTCAACCTATTAAACACTTTTTTCCTGCTTCTGGTTAGACTTGAACTAACATCTTCTAGCTTATAACTAGATGTAATACTTTATACAACAGAAGCTCTTCAACCTATTAAACACTTTTTTCCTGCTTCTGGTTAGACTTGAACTAACATCTTCTAGCTTATAACTAGATGTAATACTTTATACAACAGAAGCTCTTCAACCTATTAAACACTTTTTTCCTGCTTCTGGTTAGACTTGAACTAACATCTTCTAGCTTATAACTAGATGTAATACTTTATACAACAGAAGCTCTTCAACCTATTAAACACTTTTTTCCTGCTTCTGGTTAGACTTGAACTAACATCTTCTAGCTTATAACTAGATGTAATACTTTATACAACAGAAGCTCTTCAACCTATTAAACACTTTTTTCCTGCTTCTGGTTAGACTTGAACTAACATCTTCTAGCTTATAACTAGATGTAATACTTTATACAACAGAAGCTCTTCAACCTATTAAACACTTTTTTCCTGCTTCTGGTTAGACTTGAACTAACATCTTCTAGCTTATAACTAGATGTAATACTTTATACAACAGAAGCTCTTCAACCTATTAAACACTTTTTTCCTGCTTCTGGTTAGACTTGAACTAACATCTTCTAGCTTATAACTAGATGTAATACTTTATACAACAGAAGCTCTTCAACCTATTAAACACTTTTTTCCTGCTTCTGGTTAGACTTGAACTAACATCTTCTAGCTTGTAACTAGATGTAATACTTTATACAACAGAAGCTCTTCAACCTATTAAACACTTTTTCCTGCTTCTGGTTAGCCTTGAACTAACATCTTCTAGTTTATAACTAGATGTAATACTTTATACAACAGAAGCTCTTCAACCTATTAAACACTTTTTCCTGCTTCTGGTTAGACTTGAACTAACATCTTCTAGCTTATAACTAGATGTAATACTTTATACAACAGAAGCTCTTCATCCTATTAAACACTTTTTTCCTGCTTCTGGTTAGACTTGAACTAGCATCTTCTAGTTTATAACTAGATGTAATACTTTATACAACAGAAGCTCTTCAACCTATTAAACATTTTTTCCTGCTTCTGGTTAGACTTGAACTAACATCTTCTAGTTTATAACTAGATGTAATACTTTATACAACAGAAGCTCTTCAACCTATTAAACATTTTTTCCTGCTTCTGGTTAGACTTGAACTAACATCTTCTAGTTTATAACTAGATGTAATACTTTATACAACAGAAGCTCTTCAACCTATTAAACATTTTTTCCTGCTTCTGGTTAGACTTGAACTAACATCTTCTAGCTTATAACTAGATGTAATACTTTATACAACAGAAGCTCTTCAACCTATTAAACACTTTTTCCTGCTTCTGGTTAGACTTGAACTAACATCTTCTAGTTTATAACTAGATGTAATACTTTATACAACAGAAGCTCTTCAACCTATTAAACACTTTTTCCTGCTTCTGGTTAGACTTGAACTAACATCTTCTAGCTTATAACTAGATGTAATACTTTATACAACAGAAGCTCTTCAACCTATTAAACACTTTTTCCTGCTTCTGGTTAGACTTGAACTAACATCTTCTAGTTTATAACTAGATGTAATACTTTATACAACAGAAGCCCTTCAACCTATTAAACACTTTTTCCTGCTTCTGGTTAGACTTGAACTAACATCTTCTAGTTTATAACTAGATGTAATACTTTATACAACAGAAGCTCTTCAACCTATTAAACATTTTTTCCTGTTTCTGGTTAGACTTGAACTAACATCTTCTAGCTTGTAACTAGATGTAATACTTTATACAACAGAAGCTCTTCAACCTATTAAACACTTTTTCCTGCTTCTGGTTAGACTTGAACTAACATCTTCTAGTTTATAACTAGATGTAATACTTTATACAACAGAAGCTCTTCAACCTATTAAACACTTTTTCCTGCTTCTGGTTAGACTTGAACTAACATCTTCTAGCTTGTAACTAGATGTAATACTTTATACAACAGAAGCTCTTCAACCTATTAAACATTTTTTCCTGCTTCTGGTTAGACTTGAAGTAACATCTTCTAGCTTGTAACTAGATGTAATACTTTATACAACAGAAGCTCTTCAACCTATTAAACACTTTTTCTTGCTTCTGGTTAGACTTGAACTAACATCTTCTAGTTTATAACTAGATGTAATACTTTATACAACAGAAGCTCTTCAACCTATTAAACACTTTTTCCTGCTTCTGGTTAGACTTGAACTAACATCTTCTAGCTTATAACTAGATGTAATACTTTATACAACAGAAGCTCTTCAACCTATTAAACACTTTTTCCTGCTTCTGGTTAGACTTGAACTAGCATCTTCTAGTTTATAACTAGATGTAATACTTTATACAACAGAAGCTCTTCAACCTATTAAACATTTTTTCCTGCTTCTGGTTAGACTTGAACTAACATCTTCTAGTTTATAACTAGATGTAATACTTTATACAACAGAAGCTCTTCAACCTATTAAACACTTTTTCCTGCTTCTGGTTAGACTTGAACTAACATCTTCTAGTTTATAACTAAATGTAATACTTTATACAACAGAAGCTCTTCAACCTATTAGACACTTTTTCCTGCTTCTGGTTAGACTTGAACTAACATCTTCTAGCTTATAACTAGATGTAATACTTTATACAACAGAAGCTCTTCAACCTATTAAACACTTTTTCCTGCTTCTGGTTAGACTTGAACTAACATCTTCTAGTTTATAACTAGATGTAATACTTTATACAACAGAAGCTCTTCAACCTATTAAACACTTTTTCCTGCTTCTGGTTAGACTTGAACTAACATCTTCTAGTTTATAACTAGATGTAATACTTTATACAACAGAAGCTCTTCAACCTATTAAACATTTTTTCCTGCTTCTGGTTAGACTTGAACTAACATCTTCTAGTTTATAACTAGATGTAATACTTTATACAACAGAAGCTCTTCAACCTATTAAACACTTTTTCCTGCTTCTGGTTAGACTTGAACTAACATCTTCTAGTTTATAACTAGATGTAATACTTTATACAACAGAAGCTCTTCAACCTATTAAACACTTTTTCCTGCTTCTGGTTAGACTTGAACTAACATCTTCTAGTTTATAACTAGATGTAATACTTTATACAACAGAAGCTCTTCAACTTATTAAACATTTTTTCCTGCTTCTGGTTAGACTTGAACTAACATCTTCTAGCTTGTAACTAGATGTAATACTTTATACAACAGAAGCTCTTCAACCTATTAAACACTTTTTCCTGCTTCTGGTTAGACTTGAACTAACATCTTCTAGTTTATAACTAGATGTAATACTTTATACAACAGAAGCTCTTCAACCTATTAAACACTTTTTACTGCTTCTGGTTAGACTTGAACTAACATCTTCTAGCTTGTAACTAGATGTAATACTTTATACAAACAGAAGCTCTTCAACCTATTAAACATTTTTTCCTGCTTCTGGTTAGACTTGAAGTAACATCTTCTAGCTTGTAACTAGATGTAATACTTTATACAACAGAAGCTCTTCAACCTATTAAACACTTTTTCCTGCTTCTGGTTAGACTTGAACTAACATCTTCTAGTTTATAACTAGATGTAATACTTTATACAACAGAAGCTCTTCAACCTATTAAACACTTTTTCCTGCTTCTGGTTAGACTTGAACTAACATCTTCTAGCTTATAACTAGATGTAATACTTTATACAACAGAAGCTCTTCAACCTATTAAACACTTTTTCCTGCTTCTGGTTAGACTTGAACTAACATCTTCTAGCTTATAACTAGATGCAATACTTTATACAACAGAAGCTCTTCAACCTATTAAACACTTTTTCCTGCTTCTGGTTCGACTTGAACTAACATCTTCTAGCTTATAACCAGATGTAATACTTTATACAACAGAATCTCTTCAACCTATTAAACACTTTTTCCTGCTTCTGGTTCGACTTGAACTAACATCTTCTAGCTTATAACTAGATGTAATACTTTATACAACAGAAGCTCTTCAACCTATTAAACACTTTTTTCCTGCTTCTGGTTAGACTTGAACTAACATCTTCTAGCTTATAACTAGATGTAATACTTTATACAACAGAAGCTCTTCAACCTATTAAACACTTTTTTCCTGCTTCTGGTTAGACTTGAACTAACATCTTCTAGCTTATAACTAGATGTAATACTTTATACAACAGAAGCTCTTCAACCTATTAAACATTTTTTTCCTGCTTCTGGTTAGACTTGAACTAACATCTTCTAGCTTATAACTAGATGTAATACTTTATACAACAGAAGCTCTTCAACCTATTAAACACTTTTTTCCTGCTTCTGGTTAGACTTGAACTAACATCTTCTAGCTTATAACTAGATGTAATACTTTATACAACAGAAGCTCTTCAACCTATTAAACACTTTTTTCCTGCTTCTGGTTAGACTTGAACTAACATCTTCTAGCTTATAACTAGATGTAATACTTTATACAACAGAAGCTCTTCAACCTATTAAACACTTTTTTCCTGCTTCTGGTTAGACTTGAACTAACATCTTCTAGCTTATAACTAGATGTAATACTTTATACAACAGAAGCTCTTCAACCTATTAAACACTTTTTTCCTGCTTCTGGTTAGACTTGAACTAACATCTTCTAGCTTATAACTAGATGTAATACTTTATACAACAGAAGCTCTTCAACCTATTAAACACTTTTTTCCTGCTTCTGGTTAGACTTGAACTAACATCTTCTAGCTTATAACTAGATGTAATACTTTATACAACAGAAGCTCTTCAACCTATTAAACACTTTTTTCCTGCTTCTGGTTAGACTTGAACTAACATCTTCTAGCTTATAACTAGATGTAATACTTTATACAACAGAAGCTCTTCAACCTATTAAACACTTTTTTCCTGCTTCTGGTTAGACTTGAACTAACATCTTCTAGCTTATAACTAGATGTAATACTTTATACAACAGAAGCTCTTCAACCTATTAAACACTTTTTTCCTGCTTCTGGTTAGACTTGAACTAACATCTTCTAGCTTGTAACTAGATGTAATACTTTATACAACAGAAGCTCTTCAACCTATTAAACACTTTTTCCTGCTTCTGGTTAGACTTGAACTAACATCTTCTAGTTTATAACTAGATGTAATACTTTATACAACAGAAGCTCTTCAACCTATTAAACACTTTTTCCTGCTTCTGGTTAGACTTGAACTAACATCTTCTAGCTTATAACTAGATGTAATACTTTATACAACAGAAGCTCTTCATCCTATTAAACACTTTTTTCCTGCTTCTGGTTAGACTTGAACTAGCATCTTCTAGTTTATAACTAGATGTAATACTTTATACAACAGAAGCTCTTCAACCTATTAAACATTTTTTCCTGCTTCTGGTTAGACTTGAACTAACATCTTCTAGTTTATAACTAGATGTAATACTTTATACAACAGAAGCTCTTCAACCTATTAAACATTTTTTCCTGCTTCTGGTTAGACTTGAACTAACATCTTCTAGTTTATAACTAAATGTAATACTTTATACAACAGAAGCTCTTCAACCTATTAAACACTTTTTCCTGCTTCTGGTTAGACTTGAACTAACATCTTCTAGCTTATAACTAGATGTAATACTTTATACAACAGAAGCTCTTCAACCTATTAAACACTTTTTCCTGCTTCTGGTTAGACTTGAACTAACATCTTCTAGTTTATAACTAGACGTAATACTTTATACAACAGAAGCTCTTCAACCTATTAAACATTTTTTCCTGCTTCTGGTTAGACTTGAACTAACATTTTCTAGTTTGTAACTAGATGTAATACTTTATACAACAGAAGCTCTTCAACCTATTAAACACTTTTTCCTGCTTCTGGTTAGACTTGAACTAACATCTTCTAGTTTATAACTAGATGTAATACTTTATACAACAGAAGCTCTTCAACCTATTAAACATTTTTTCCTGCTTCTGGTTAGACTTGAACTAACATCTTCTAGTTTATAACTAGATGTAATACTTTATACAACAGAAGCTCTTCAACCTATTAAACACTTTTTCCTGCTTCTGGTTAGACTTGAACTAACATCTTCTAGTTTATAACTAAATGTAATACTTTATACAACAGAAGCTCTTCAACCTATTAGACACTTTTTCCTGCTTCTGGTTAGACTTGAACTAACATCTTCTAGCTTATAACTAGATGTAATACTTTATACAACAGAAGCTCTTCAACCTATTAAACACTTTTTCCTGCTTCTGGTTAGACTTGAACTAACATCTTCTAGTTTATAACTAGATGTAATACTTTATACAACAGAAGCTCTTCAACCTATTAAACACTTTTTCCTGCTTCTGGTTAGACTTGAACTAACATCTTCTAGTTTATAACTAGATGTAATACTTTATACAACAGAAGCTCTTCAACCTATTAAACATTTTTTCCTGCTTCTGGTTAGACTTGAACTAACATCTTCTAGTTTATAACTAGATGTAATACTTTATACAACAGAAGCTCTTCAACCTATTAAACACTTTTTCCTGCTTCTGGTTAGACTTGAACTAACATCTTCTAGTTTATAACTAGATGTAATACTTTATACAACAGAAGCTCTTCAACCTATTAAACACTTTTTCCTGCTTCTGGTTAGACTTGAACTAACATCTTCTAGTTTATAACTAGATGTAATACTTTATACAACAGAAGCTCTTCAACCTATTAAACATTTTTTCCTGCTTCTGGTTAGACTTGAACTAACATCTTCTAGCTTGTAACTAGATGTAATACTTTATACAACAGAAGCTCTTCAACCTATTAAACACTTTTTCCTGCTTCTGGTTAGACTTGAACTAACATCTTCTAGTTTATAACTAGATGTAATACTTTATACAACAGAAGCTCTTCAACCTATTAAACACTTTTTACTGCTTCTGGTTAGACTTGAACTAACATCTTCTAGCTTGTAACTAGATGTAATACTTTATACAAACAGAAGCTCTTCAACCTATTAAACATTTTTTCCTGCTTCTGGTTAGACTTGAAGTAACATCTTCTAGCTTGTAACTAGATGTAATACTTTATACAACAGAAGCTCTTCAACCTATTAAACACTTTTTCCTGCTTCTGGTTAGACTTGAACTAACATCTTCTAGTTTATAACTAGATGTAATACTTTATACAACAGAAGCTCTTCAACCTATTAAACACTTTTTCCTGCTTCTGGTTAGACTTGAACTAACATCTTCTAGCTTATAACTAGATGTAATACTTTATACAACAGAAGCTCTTCAACCTATTAAACACTTTTTCCTGCTTCTGGTTAGACTTGAACTAACATCTTCTAGCTTATAACTAGATGCAATACTTTATACAACAGAAGCTCTTCAACCTATTAAACACTTTTTCCTGCTTCTGGTTCGACTTGAACTAACATCTTCTAGCTTATAACCAGATGTAATACTTTATACAACAGAATCTCTTCAACCTATTAAACACTTTTTCCTGCTTCTGGTTCGACTTGAACTAACATCTTCTAGCTTATAACTAGATGTAATACTTTATACAACAGAAGCTCTTCAACCTATTAAACACTTTTTTCCTGCTTCTGGTTAGACTTGAACTAACATCTTCTAGCTTATAACTAGATGTAATACTTTATACAACAGAAGCTCTTCAACCTATTAAACACTTTTTTCCTGCTTCTGGTTAGACTTGAACTAACATCTTCTAGCTTATAACTAGATGTAATACTTTATACAACAGAAGCTCTTCAACCTATTAAACATTTTTTTCCTGCTTCTGGTTAGACTTGAACTAACATCTTCTAGCTTATAACTAGATGTAATACTTTATACAACAGAAGCTCTTCAACCTATTAAACACTTTTTTCCTGCTTCTGGTTAGACTTGAACTAACATCTTCTAGCTTATAACTAGATGTAATACTTTATACAACAGAAGCTCTTCAACCTATTAAACACTTTTTTCCTGCTTCTGGTTAGACTTGAACTAACATCTTCTAGCTTATAACTAGATGTAATACTTTATACAACAGAAGCTCTTCAACCTATTAAACACTTTTTTCCTGCTTCTGGTTAGACTTGAACTAACATCTTCTAGCTTATAACTAGATGTAATACTTTATACAACAGAAGCTCTTCAACCTATTAAACACTTTTTTCCTGCTTCTGGTTAGACTTGAACTAACATCTTCTAGCTTATAACTAGATGTAATACTTTATACAACAGAAGCTCTTCAACCTATTAAACACTTTTTTCCTGCTTCTGGTTAGACTTGAACTAACATCTTCTAGCTTATAACTAGATGTAATACTTTATACAACAGAAGCTCTTCAACCTATTAAACACTTTTTTCCTGCTTCTGGTTAGACTTGAACTAACATCTTCTAGCTTATAACTAGATGTAATACTTTATACAACAGAAGCTCTTCAACCTATTAAACACTTTTTTCCTGCTTCTGGTTAGACTTGAACTAACATCTTCTAGCTTATAACTAGATGTAATACTTTATACAACAGAAGCTCTTCAACCTATTAAACACTTTTTTCCTGCTTCTGGTTAGACTTGAACTAACATCTTCTAGCTTGTAACTAGATGTAATACTTTATACAACAGAAGCTCTTCAACCTATTAAACACTTTTTCCTGCTTCTGGTTAGACTTGAACTAACATCTTCTAGTTTATAACTAGATGTAATACTTTATACAACAGAAGCTCTTCAACCTATTAAACACTTTTTCCTGCTTCTGGTTAGACTTGAACTAACATCTTCTAGCTTATAACTAGATGTAATACTTTATACAACAGAAGCTCTTCATCCTATTAAACACTTTTTTCCTGCTTCTGGTTAGACTTGAACTAGCATCTTCTAGTTTATAACTAGATGTAATACTTTATACAACAGAAGCTCTTCAACCTATTAAACATTTTTTCCTGCTTCTGGTTAGACTTGAACTAACATCTTCTAGTTTATAACTAGATGTAATACTTTATACAACAGAAGCTCTTCAACCTATTAAACATTTTTTCCTGCTTCTGGTTAGACTTGAACTAACATCTTCTAGTTTATAACTAAATGTAATACTTTATACAACAGAAGCTCTTCAACCTATTAAACACTTTTTCCTGCTTCTGGTTAGACTTGAACTAACATCTTCTAGCTTATAACTAGATGTAATACTTTATACAACAGAAGCTCTTCAACCTATTAAACACTTTTTCCTGCTTCTGGTTAGACTTGAACTAACATCTTCTAGTTTATAACTAGACGTAATACTTTATACAACAGAAGCTCTTCAACCTATTAAACATTTTTTCCTGCTTCTGGTTAGACTTGAACTAACATTTTCTAGTTTGTAACTAGATGTAATACTTTATACAACAGAAGCTCTTCAACCTATTAAACACTTTTTCCTGCTTCTGGTTAGACTTGAACTAACATCTTCTAGTTTATAACTAGATGTAATACTTTATACAACAGAAGCTCTTCAACCTATTAAACATTTTTTCCTGCTTCTGGTTAGACTTGAACTAACATCTTCTAGCTTATAACTAGATGTAATACTTTATACAACAGAAGCTCTTCAACCTATTAAACACTTTTTCCTGCTTCTGGTTAGACTTGAACTAACATCTTCTAGTTTATAACTAGATGTAATACTTTATACAACAGAAGCTCTTCAACCTATTAAACACTTTTTCCTGCTTCTGGTTAGACTTGAACTAACATCTTCTAGTTTATAACTAGATGTAATACTTTATACAACAGAAGCTCTTCAACCTATTAAACATTTTTTCCTGTTTCTGGTTAGACTTGAACTAACATCTTCTAGCTTGTAACTAGATGTAATACTTTATACAACAGAAGCTCTTCAACCTATTAAACACTTTTTCCTGCTTCTGGTTAGACTTGAACTAACATCTTCTAGTTTATAACTAGATGTAATACTTTATACAACAGAAGCTCTTCAACCTATTAAACACTTTTTCCTGCTTCTGGTTAGACTTGAACTAACATCTTCTAGCTTGTAACTAGATGTAATACTTTATACAACAGAAGCTCTTCAACCTATTAAACATTTTTTCCTGCTTCTGGTTAGACTTGAAGTAACATCTTCTAGCTTGTAACTAGATGTAATACTTTATACAACAGAAGCTCTTCAACCTATTAAACACTTTTTCTTGCTTCTGGTTAGACTTGAACTAACATCTTCTAGTTTATAACTAGATGTAATACTTTATACAACAGAAGCTCTTCAACCTATTAAACACTTTTTCCTGCTTCTGGTTAGACTTGAACTAACATCTTCTAGCTTATAACTAGATGTAATACTTTATACAACAGAAGCTCTTCAACCTATTAAACACTTTTTCCTGCTTCTGGTTAGACTTGAACTAGCATCTTCTAGTTTATAACTAGATGTAATACTTTATACAACAGAAGCTCTTCAACCTATTAAACATTTTTTCCTGCTTCTGGTTAGACTTGAACTAACATCTTCTAGTTTATAACTAGATGTAATACTTTATACAACAGAAGCTCTTCAACCTATTAAACACTTTTTCCTGCTTCTGGTTAGACTTGAACTAACATCTTCTAGTTTATAACTAAATGTAATACTTTATACAACAGAAGCTCTTCAACCTATTAGACACTTTTTCCTGCTTCTGGTTAGACTTGAACTAACATCTTCTAGCTTATAACTAGATGTAATACTTTATACAACAGAAGCTCTTCAACCTATTAAACACTTTTTCCTGCTTCTGGTTAGACTTGAACTAACATCTTCTAGTTTATAACTAGATGTAATACTTTATACAACAGAAGCTCTTCAACCTATTAAACACTTTTTCCTGCTTCTGGTTAGACTTGAACTAACATCTTCTAGTTTATAACTAGACGTAATACTTTATACAACAGAAGCTCTTCAACCTATTAAACATTTTTTCCTGCTTCTGGTTAGACTTGAACTAACATCTTCTAGTTTGTAACTAGATGTAATACTTTATACAACAGAAGCTCTTCAACCTATTAAACACTTTTTCCTGCTTCTGGTTAGACTTGAACTAACATCTTCTAGTTTATAACTAGATGTAATACTTTATACAACAGAAGCTCTTCAACCTATTAAACATTTTTTCCTGCTTCTGGTTAGACTTGAACTAACATCTTCTAGTTTATAACTAGATGTAATACTTTATACAACAGAAGCTCTTCAACCTATTAAACACTTTTTCCTGCTTCTGGTTAGACTTGAACTAACATCTTCTAGTTTATAACTAGATGTAATACTTTATACAACAGAAGCTCTTCAACCTATTAAACACTTTTTCCTGCTTCTGGTTAGACTTGAACTAACATCTTCCAGTTTATAACTAGATGTAATACTTTATACAACAGAAGCTCTTCAACCTATTAAACATTTTTTCCTGCTTCTGGTTAGACTTGAACTAACATCTTCTAGCTTGTAACTAGATGTAATACTTTATACAACAGAAGCTCTTCAACCTATTAAACACTTTTTCCTGCTTCTGGTTAGACTTGAACTAACATCTTCTAGTTTATAACTAGATGTAATACTTTATACAACAGAAGCTCTTCAACCTATTAAACACTTTTTCCTGCTTCTGGTTAGACTTGAACTAACATCTTCTAGCTTGTAACTAGATGTAATACTTTATACAAACAGAAGCTCTTCAACCTATTAAACATTTTTTCCTGCTTCTGGTTAGACTTGAAGTAACATCTTCTAGCTTGTAACTAGATGTAATACTTTATACAACAGAAGCTCTTCAACCTATTAAACACTTTTTCCTACTTCTGGTTAGACTTGAACTAACATCTTCTAGTTTATAACTAGATGTAATACTTTATACAACAGAAGCTCTTCAACCTATTAAACACTTTTTCCTGCTTCTGGTTAGACTTGAACTAACATCTTCTAGCTTATAACTAGATGTAATACTTTATACAACAGAAGCTCTTCATCCTATTAAACACTTTTTCCTGCTTCTGGTTAGACTTGAACTAGCATCTTCTAGTTTATAACTAGATGTAATACTTTATACAACAGAAGCTCTTCAACCTATTAAACATTTTTTCCTGCTTCTGGTTAGACTTGAACTAACATCTTCTAGTTTATAACTAGATGTAATACTTTATACAACAGAAGCTCTTCAACCTATTAAACATTTTTTCCTGCTTCTGGTTAGACTTGAACTAACATCTTCTAGTTTATAACTAAATGTAATACTTTATACAACAGAAGCTCTTCAACCTATTAAACACTTTTTCCTGCTTCTGGTTAGACTTGAACTAACATCTTCTAGCTTATAACTAGATGTAATACTTTATACAACAGAAGCTCTTCAACCTATTAAACACTTTTTCCTGCTTCTGGTTAGACTTGAACTAACATCTTCTAGTTTATAACTAGATGTAATACTTTATACAACAGAAGCTCTTCAACCTATTAAACACTTTTTCCTGCTTCTGGTTAGACTTGAACTAACATCTTCTAGTTTATAACTAGACGTAATACTTTATACAACAGAAGCTCTTCAACCTATTAAACATTTTTTCCTGCTTCTGGTTAGACTTGAACTAACATCTTCTAGTTTGTAACTAGATGTAATACTTTATACAACAGAAGCTCTTCAACCTATTAAACACTTTTTCCTGCTTCTGGTTAGACTTGAACTAACATCTTCTAGCTTATAACTAGATGTAATACTTTATACAACAGAAGCTCTTCAACCTATTAAACATTTTTTCCTGCTTCTGGTTAGACTTGAACTAACATCTTCTAGCTTATAACTAGATGTAATACTTTATACAACAGAAGCTCTTCAACCTATTAAACACTTTTTCCTGCTTCTGGTTAGACTTGAACTAACATCTTCTAGTTTATAACTAGATGTAATACTTTATACAACAGAAGCTCTTCAACCTATTAAACACTTTTTCCTGCTTCTGGTTAGACTTGAACTAACATCTTCTAGTTTATAACTAGATGTAATACTTTATACAACAGAAGCTCTTCAACCTATTAAACATTTTTTCCTGTTTCTGGTTAGACTTGAACTAACATCTTCTAGCTTGTAACTAGATGTAATACTTTATACAACAGAAGCTCTTCAACCTATTAAACACTTTTTCCTGCTTCTGGTTAGACTTGAACTAACATCTTCTAGCTTGTAACTAGATGTAATACTTTATACAACAGAAGCTCTTCAACCTATTAAACATTTTTTCCTGCTTCTGGTTAGACTTGAAGTAACATCTTCTAGCTTGTAACTAGATGTAATACTTTATACAACAGAAGCTCTTCAACCTATTAAACACTTTTTCTTGCTTCTGGTTAGACTTGAACTAACATCTTCTAGTTTATAACTAGATGTAATACTTTATACAACAGAAGCTCTTCAACCTATTAAACACTTTTTCCTGCTTCTGGTTAGACTTGAACTAACATCTTCTAGCTTATAACTAGATGTAATACTTTATACAACAGAAGCTCTTCAACCTATTAAACACTTTTTCCTGCTTCTGGTTAGACTTGAACTAACATCTTCTAGCTTGTAACTAGATGTAATACTTTATACAACAGAAGCTCTTCAACCTATTAAACACTTTTTCCTGCTTCTGGTTAGACTTGAACTAACATCTTCTAGTTTATAACTAGATGTAATACTTTATACAACAGAAGCTCTTCAACCTATTAAACACTTTTTCCTGCTTCTGGTTAGACTTGAACTAACATCTTCTAGCTTGTAACTAGATGTAATACTTTATACAAACAGAAGCTCTTCAACCTATTAAACATTTTTTCCTGCTTCTGGTTAGACTTGAAGTAACATCTTCTAGCTTGTAACTAGATGTAATACTTTATACAACAGAAGCTCTTCAACCTATTAAACACTTTTTCCTGCTTCTGGTTAGACTTGAACTAACATCTTCTAGTTTATAACTAGATGTAATACTTTATACAACAGAAGCTCTTCAACCTATTAAACACTTTTTCCTGCTTCTGGTTAGACTTGAACTAACATCTTCTAGCTTATAACTAGATGTAATACTTTATACAACAGAAGCTCTTCATCCTATTAAACACTTTTTCCTGCTTCTGGTTAGACTTGAACTAGCATCTTCTAGTTTATAACTAGATGTAATACTTTATACAACAGAAGCTCTTCAACCTATTAAACACTTTTTCCTGCTTCTGGTTAGACTTGAACTAACATCTTCTAGTTTATAACTAGATGTAATACTTTATACAACAGAAGCTCTTCAACCTATTAAACATTTTTTCCTGCTTCTGGTTAGACTTGAACTAACATCTTCTAGTTTATAACTAAATGTAATACTTTATACAACAGAAGCTCTTCAACCTATTAAACACTTTTTCCTGCTTCTGGTTAGACTTGAACTAACATCTTCTAGCTTATAACTAGATGTAATACTTTATACAACAGAAGCTCTTCAACCTATTAAACACTTTTTCCTGCTTCTGGTTAGACTTGAACTAACATCTTCTAGTTTATAACTAGATGTAATACTTTATACAACAGAAGCTCTTCAACCTATTAAACACTTTTTCCTGCTTCTGGTTAGACTTGAACTAACATCTTCTAGTTTATAACTAGATGTAATACTTTATACAGCAGAAGCTCTTCAACCTATTAAACATTTTTTCCTGCTTCTGGTTAGACTTGAACTAACATCTTCTAGTTTGTAACTAGATGTAATACTTTATACAACAGAAGCTCTTCAACCTATTAAACACTTTTTCCTGCTTCTGGTTAGACTTGAACTAACATCTTCTAGTTTATAACTAGATGTAATACTTTATACAACAGAAGCTCTTCAACCTATTAAACATTTTTTCCTGCTTCTGGTTAGACTTGAACTAACATCTTCTAGCTTATAACTAGATGTAATACTTTATACAACAGAAGCTCTTCAACCTATTAAACACTTTTTCCTGCTTCTGGTTAGACTTGAACTAACATCTTCTAGTTTATAACTAGATGTAATACTTTATACAACAGAAGCTCTTCAACCTATTAAACACTTTTTCCTGCTTCTGGTTAGACTTGAACTAACATCTTCTAGTTTATAACTAGATGTAATACTTTATACAACAGAAGCTCTTCAACCTATTAAACATTTTTTCCTGTTTCTGGTTAGACTTGAACTAACATCTTCTAGCTTGTAACTAGATGTAATACTTTATACAACAGAAGCTCTTCAACCTATTAAACACTTTTTCCTGCTTCTGGTTAGACTTGAACTAACATCTTCTAGTTTATAACTAGATGTAATACTTTATACAACAGAAGCTCTTCAACCTATTAAACACTTTTTCCTGCTTCTGGTTAGACTTGAACTAACATCTTCTAGCTTGTAACTAGATGTAATACTTTATACAACAGAAGCTCTTCAACCTATTAAACATTTTTTCCTGCTTCTGGTTAGACTTGAAGTAACATCTTCTAGCTTGTAACTAGATGTAATACTTTATACAACAGAAGCTCTTCAACCTATTAAACACTTTTTCTTGCTTCTGGTTAGACTTGAACTAACATCTTCTAGTTTATAACTAGATGTAATACTTTATACAACAGAAGCTCTTCAACCTATTAAACACTTTTTCCTGCTTCTGGTTAGACTTGAACTAACATCTTCTAGCTTATAACTAGATGTAATACTTTATACAACAGAAGCTCTTCAACCTATTAAACACTTTTTCCTGCTTCTGGTTAGACTTGAACTAGCATCTTCTAGTTTATAACTAGATGTAATACTTTATACAACAGAAGCTCTTCAACCTATTAAACACTTTTTCCTGCTTCTGGTTAGACTTGAACTAACATCTTCTAGTTTATAACTAGATGTAATACTTTATACAACAGAAGCTCTTCAACCTATTAAACACTTTTTCCTGCTTCTGGTTAGACTTGAACTAACATCTTCTAGTTTATAACTAAATGTAATACTTTATACAACAGAAGCTCTTCAACCTATTAGACACTTTTTCCTGCTTCTGGTTAGACTTGAACTAACATCTTCTAGCTTATAACTAGATGTAATACTTTATACAACAGAAGCTCTTCAACCTATTAAACATTTTTTCCTGCTTCTGGTTAGACTTGAACTAACATCTTCTAGTTTATAACTAGATGTAATACTTTATACAACAGAAGCTCTTCAACCTATTAAACACTTTTTCCTGCTTCTGGTTAGACTTGAACTAACATCTTCTAGTTTATAACTAGATGTAATACTTTATACAACAGAAGCTCTTCAACCTATTAAACATTTTTTCCTGCTTCTGGTTAGACTTGAACTAACATCTTCTAGTTTATAACTAGATGTAATACTTTATACAACAGAAGCTCTTCAACCTATTAAACACTTTTTCCTGCTTCTGGTTAGACTTGAACTAACATCTTCTAGTTTATAACTAGATGTAATACTTTATACAACAGAAGCTCTTCAACCTATTAAACACTTTTTCCTGCTTCTGGTTAGACTTGAACTAACATCTTCTAGTTTATAACTAGATGTAATACTTTATACAACAGAAGCTCTTCAACCTATTAAACATTTTTTCCTGCTTCTGGTTAGACTTGAACTAACATCTTCTAGCTTGTAACTAGATGTAATACTTTATACAACAGAAGCTCTTCAACCTATTAAACACTTTTTCCTGCTTCTGGTTAGACTTGAACTAACATCTTCTAGTTTATAACTAGATGTAATACTTTATACAACAGAAGCTCTTCAACCTATTAAACACTTTTTCCTGCTTCTGGTTAGACTTGAACTAACATCTTCTAGCTTGTAACTAGATGTAATACTTTATACAAACAGAAGCTCTTCAACCTATTAAACATTTTTTCCTGCTTCTGGTTAGACTTGAAGTAACATCTTCTAGCTTGTAACTAGATGTAATACTTTATACAACAGAAGCTCTTCAACCTATTAAACACTTTTTCCTGCTTCTGGTTAGACTTGAACTAACATCTTCTAGTTTATAACTAGATGTAATACTTTATACAACAGAAGCTCTTCAACCTATTAAACACTTTTTCCTGCTTCTGGTTAGACTTGAACTAACATCTTCTAGCTTATAACTAGATGTAATACTTTATACAACAGAAGCTCTTCAACCTATTAAACACTTTTTCCTGCTTCTGGTTAGACTTTAACTAACATCTTCTAGTTTATAACTAGATGTAATACTTTATACAACAGAAGCTCTTCAACCTATTAAACATTTTTTCCTGCTTCTGGTTAGACTTGAACTAACATCTTCTAGCTTGTAACTAGATGTAATACTTTATACAACAGAAGCTCTTCAACCTATTAAACACTTTTTCCTGCTTCTGGTTAGACTTGAACTAACATCTTCTAGTTTATAACTAGATGTAATACTTTATACAACAGAAGCTCTTCAACCTATTAAACACTTTTTCCTGCTTCTGGTTAGACTTGAACTAACATCTTCTAGCTTGTAACTAGATGTAATACTTTATACAAACAGAAGCTCTTCAACCTATTAAACATTTTTTCCTGCTTCTGGTTAGACTTGAAGTAACATCTTCTAGCTTGTAACTAGATGTAATACTTTATACAACAGAAGCTCTTCAACCTATTAAACACTTTTTCCTGCTTCTGGTTAGACTTGAACTAACATCTTCTAGTTTATAACTAGATGTAATACTTTATACAACAGAAGCTCTTCAACCTATTAAACACTTTTTCCTGCTTCTGGTTAGACTTGAACTAACATCTTCTAGCTTATAACTAGATGTAATACTTTATACAACAGAAGCTCTTCAACCTATTAAACACTTTTTCCTGCTTCTGGTTAGACTTGAACTAACATCTTCTAGTTTATAACTAGATGTAATACTTTATACAACAGAAGCTCTTCAACCTATTAAACACTTTTTCCTGCTTCTGGTTAGACTTGAACTAACATCTTCTAGTTTATAACTAGATGTAATACTTTATACAACAGAAGCTCTTCAACCTATTAAACACTTTTTCCTGCTTCTGGTTAGACTTGAACTAACATCTTCTAGTTTATAACTAGATGTAATACTTTATACAACAGAAGCTCTTCAACCTATTAAACATTTTTTCCTGCTTCTGGTTAGACTTGAACTAACATCTTCTAGCTTGTAACTAGATGTAATACTTTATACAACAGAAGCTCTTCAACCTATTAAACACTTTTTCCTGCTTCTGGTTAGACTTGAACTAACATCTTCTAGTTTATAACTAGATGTAATACTTTATACAACAGAAGCTCTTCAACCTATTAAACACTTTTTCCTGCTTCTGGTTAGACTTGAACTAACATCTTCTAGCTTGTAACTAGATGTAATACTTTATACAACAGAAGCTCTTCAACCTATTAAACACTTTTACCTGCTTCTGGTTAGACTTGAACTAACATCTTCTAGTTTATAACTAGATGTAATACTTTATACAACAGAAGCTCTTCAACCTATTAAACATTTTTTTCTGCTTCTGGTTAGACTTGAACTAACATCTTCTAGCTTGTAACTAGATGTAATACTTTATACAACAGAAGCTCTTCAACCTATTAAACACTTTTTTCCTGCTTCTGGTTAGACTTGAACTAACATCTTCTAGCTTGTAACTAGATGTAATACTTTATACAACAGAAGCTCTTCAACCTATTAAACACTTTTTCCTGCTTCTGGTTAGACTTGAACTAACATCTTCTAGCTTATAACTAGATGTAATACTTTATACAACAGAAGCTCTTCAACCTATTAAACACTTTTTCCTGCTTCTGGTTAGACTTGAACTAACATCTTCTAGTTTATAACTAGATGTAATACTTTATACAACAGAAGCTCTTCAACCTATTAAACATTTTTTCCTGCTTCTGGTTAGACTTGAACTAACATCTTCTAGTTTGTAACTAAATGTAATACTTTATACAACAGAAGCTCTTCAACCTGTTAAACACTTTTTCCTGCTTCTGGTTAGACTTGAACTAACATCTTCTAGTTTATAACTAGATGTAATACTTTATACAACAGAAGCTCTTCAACCTATTAAACATTTTTTCCTGCTTCTGGTTAGACTTGAACTAACATCTTCTAGCTTGTAACTAGATGTAATACTTTATACAACAGAAGCTCTTCAACCTATTAAACATTTTTTCCTGCTTCTGGTTAGACTTGAACTAACATCTTCTAGCTTGTAACTAGATGTAATACTTTATACAACAGAAGCTCTTCAACCTATTAAACACTTTTTCCTGCTTCTGGTTAGACTTGAACTAACATCTTCTAGTTTATAACTATATGTAATACTTTATACAACAGAAGCTCTTCAACCTATTAAAAACTTTTTCCTGCTTCTGGTTAGACTTGAACTAACATCTTCTAGCTTATAACTAGATGTAATACTTTATACAACAGAAGCTCTTCAACCTATTAAACACTTTTTCCTGCTTCTGGTTAGACTTGAACTAACATCTTCTAGTTTATAACTAGATGTAATACTTTATACAACAGAAGCTCTTCAACCTATTAAACACTTTTTCCTGCTTCTGGTTAGACTTGAACTAACATCTTCTAGTTTATAACTAGATGTAATACTTTATACAACAGAAGCTCTTCAACCTATTAAACATTTTTTCCTGCTTCTGGTTAGACTTGAACTAACATCTTCTAGTTTGTAACTAGATGTAATACTTTATACAACAGAAGCTCTTCAACCTATTAAACACTTTTTCCTGCTTCTGGTTAGACTTGAACTAACATCTTCTAGTTTATAACTAGATGTAATACTTTATACAACAGAAGCTCTTCAACCTATTAAACATTTTTTCCTGCTTCTGGTTAGACTTGAACTAACATCTTCTAGCTTGTAACTAGATGTAATACTTTATACAACAGAAGCTCTTCAACCTATTAAACATTTTTTCCTGCTTCTGGTTAGACTTGAACTAACATCTTCTAGCTTGTAACTAGATGTAATACTTTATACAACAGAAGCTCTTCAACCTATTAAACACTTTTTCCTGCTTCTGGTTAGACTTGAACTAACATCTTCTAGTTTATAACTAGATGTAATACTTTATACAACAGAAGCTCTTCAACCTATTAAACATTTTTTCCTGCTTCTGGTTATACTTGAACTAACATCTTCTAGTTTATAACTAGATGTAATACTTTATACAACAGAAGCTCTTCAACCTATTAAACACTTTTTCCTGCTTCTGGTTAGACTTGAACTAACATCTTCTAGCTTATAACTAGATGTAATACTTTATACAACAGAAGCTCTTCAACCTATTAAACACTTTTTCCTGCTTCTGGTTAGACTTGAACTAGCATCTTCTAGTTTATAACTAGATGTAATACTTTATACAACAGAAGCTCTTCAACCTATTAAACATTTTTTCCTGCTTCTGGTTAGACTTGAACTAACATCTTCTAGTTTATAACTAGATGTAATACTTTATACAACAGAAGCTCTTCAACCTATTAGACACTTTTTCCTGCTTCTGGTTAGACTTGAACTAACATCTTCTAGTTTATAACTAAATGTAATACTTTATACAACAGAAGCTCTTCAACCTATTAAACATTTTTTCCTGCTTCTGGTTAGACTTGAACTAACATCTTCTAGTTTATAACTAGATGTAATACTTTATACAACAGAAGCTCTTCAACCTATTAAACACTTTTTCCTGCTTCTGGTTAGACTTGAACTAACATCTTCTAGTTTATAACTAGATGTAATACTTTATACAACAGAAGCTCTTCAACCTATTAAACATATTTTCCTGCTTCTGGTTAGACTTGAACTAACATCTTCTAGTTTATAACTAGATGTAATACTTTATACAACAGAAGCTCTTCAACCTATTAAACACTTTTTCCTGCTTCTGGTTAGACTTGAACTAACATCTTCTAGTTTATAACTAGATGTAATACTTTATACAACAGAAGCTCTTCAACCTATTAAACACTTTTTCCTGCTTCTGGTTAGACTTGAACTAACATCTTCTAGTTTATAACTAGATGTAATACTTTATACAACAGAAGCTCTTCAACCTATTAAACATTTTTTCCTGCTTCTGGTTAGACTTGAACTAACATCTTCTAGCTTGTAACTAGATGTAATACTTTATACAACAGAAGCTCTTCAACCTATTAAACACTTTTTCCTGCTTCTGGTTAGACTTGAACTAACATCTTCTAGTTTATAACTAGATGTAATACTTTATACAACAGAAGCTCTTCAACCTATTAAACACTTTTTCCTGCTTCTGGTTAGACTTGAACTAACATCTTCTAGCTTGTAACTAGATGTAATACTTTATACAAACAGAAGCTCTTCAACCTATTAAACATTTTTTCCTGCTTCTGGTTAGACTTGAAGTAACATCTTCTAGCTTGTAACTAGATGTAATACTTTATACAACAGAAGCTCTTCAACCTATTAAACACTTTTTCCTGCTTCTGGTTAGACTTGAACTAACATCTTCTAGTTTATAACTAGATGTAATACTTTATACAACAGAAGCTCTTCAACCTATTAAACACTTTTTCCTGCTTCTGGTTAGACTTGAACTAACATCTTCTAGTTTGTAACTAGATGTAATACTTTATACAACAGAAGCTCTTCAACCTATTAAACACTTTTTCCTGCTTCTGGTTAGACTTGAACTAACATCTTCTAGTTTATAACTAGATGTAATACTTTATACAACAGAAGCTCTTCAACCTATTAAACATTTTTTCCTGCTTCTGGTTAGACTTGAACTAACATCTTCTAGCTTGTAACTAGATGTAATACTTTATACAACAGAAGCTCTTCAACCTATTAAACACTTTTTCCTGCTTCTGGTTAGACTTGAACTAACATCTTCTAGTTTATAACTAGATGTAATACTTTATACAACAGAAGCTCTTCAACCTATTAAACACTTTTTCCTGCTTCTGGTTAGACTTGAACTAACATCTTCTAGCTTGTAACTAGATGTAATACTTTATACAAACAGAAGCTCTTCAACCTATTAAACATTTTTTCCTGCTTCTGGTTAGACTTGAAGTAACATCTTCTAGCTTGTAACTAGATGTAATACTTTATACAACAGAAGCTCTTCAACCTATTAAACACTTTTTCCTGCTTCTGGTTAGACTTGAACTAACATCTTCTAGTTTATAACTAGATGTAATACTTTATACAACAGAAGCTCTTCAACCTATTAAACACTTTTTCCTGCTTCTGGTTAGACTTGAACTAACATCTTCTAGCTTATAACTAGATGTAATACTTTATACAACAGAAGCTCTTCAACCTATTAAACACTTTTTCCTGCTTCTGGTTAGACTTGAACTAACATCTTCTAGTTTATAACTAGATGTAATACTTTATACAACAGAAGCTCTTCAACCTATTAAAC
Source organism: Bathymodiolus brooksi (assembly GCA_963680875.1). NCBI lineage: Eukaryota > Metazoa > Mollusca > Bivalvia > Mytilida > Modiolidae > Bathymodiolus > Bathymodiolus brooksi. Next base: position 118,902,297 of record OY804582.1, read on the forward strand.
ACTTTTTCCTGCTTCTGGTTAGACTTGAACTAACATCTTCTAGTTTATAACTAGATGTAATACTTTATACAACAGAAGCTCTTCAACCTATTAAACACTTTTTCCTGCTTCTGGTTAGACTTGAACTAACATCTTCTAGTTTATAACTAGATGTAATACTTTATACAACAGAAGCTCTTCAACCTATTAAACATTTTTTCCTGCTTCTGGTTAGACTTGAACTAACATCTTCTAGCTTGTAACTAGATGTAATACTTTATACAACAGAAGCTCTTCAACCTATTAAACACTTTTTCCTGCTTCTGGTTAGACTTGAACTAACATCTTCTAGCTTATAACTAGATGTAATACTTTATACAACAGAAGCTCTTCAACCTATTAAACACTTTTTCCTGCTTCTGGTTAGACTTGAACTAACATCTTCTAGTTTATAACTAGATGTAATACTTTATACAACAGAAGCTCTTCAACCTATTAAACATTTTTTCCTGCTTCTGGTTAGACTTGAACTAACATCTTCTAGTTTGTAACTAAATGTAATACTTTATACAACAGAAGCTCTTCAACCTGTTAAACACTTTTTCCTGCTTCTGGTTAGACTTGAACTAACATCTTCTAGTTTATAACTAGATGTAATACTTTATACAACAGAAGCTCTTCAACCTATTAAACATGTTTTCCTGCTTCTGGTTAGACTTGAACTAACATCTTCTAGCTTGTAACTAGATGTAATACTTTATACAACAGAAGCTCTTCAACCTATTAAACATTTTTTCCTGCTTCTGGTTAGACTTGAACTAACATCTTCTAGCTTGTAACTAGATGTAATACTTTATACAACAGAAGCTCTTCAACCTATTAAACACTTTTTCCTGCTTCTGGTTAGACTTGAACTAACATCTTCTAGTTTATAACTATATGTAATACTTTATACAACAGAAGCTCTTCAACCTATTAAACACTTTTTCCTGCTTCTGGTTAGACTTGAACTAACATCTTCTAGCTTATAACTAGATGTAATACTTTATACAACAGAAGCTCTTCAACCTATTAAACACTTTTTCCTGCTTCTGGTTAGACTTGAACTAACATCTTCTAGTTTATAACTAGATGTAATACTTTATACAACAGAAGCTCTTCAACCTATTAAACACTTTTTCCTGCTTCTGGTTAGACTTGAACTAACATCTTCTAGTTTATAACTAGATGTAATACTTTATACAACAGAAGCTCTTCAACCTATTAAACATTTTTTCCTGCTTCTGGTTAGACTTGAACTAACATCTTCTAGTTTGTAACTAGATGTAATACTTTATACAACAGAAGCTCTTCAACCTATTAAACACTTTTTCCTGCTTCTGGTTAGACTTGAACTAACATCTTCTAGTTTATAACTAGATGTAATACTTTATACAACAGAAGCTCTTCAACCTATTAAACATTTTTTCCTGCTTCTGGTTAGACTTGAACTAACATCTTCTAGCTTGTAACTAGATGTAATACTTTATACAACAGAAGCTCTTCAACCTATTAAACATTTTTTCCTGCTTCTGGTTAGACTTGAACTAACATCTTCTAGCTTGTAACTAGATGTAATACTTTATACAACAGAAGCTCTTCAACCTATTAAACACTTTTTCCTGCTTCTGGTTAGACTTGAACTAACATCTTCTAGTTTATAACTAGATGTAATACTTTATACAACAGAAGCTCTTCAACCTATTAAACATTTTTTCCTGCTTCTGGTTAGACTTGAACTAACATCTTCTAGCTTGTAACTAGATGTAATACTTTATACAACAGAAGCTCTTCAACCTATTAAACACTTTTTCCTGCTTCTGGTTAGACTTGAACTAACATCTTCTAGTTTATAACTAGATGTAATACTTTATACAACAGAAGCTCTTCAACCTATTAAACATTTTTTCCTGCTTCTGGTTAGACTTGAACTAACATCTTCTATCTTGTAACTAGATGTAATACTTTATACAACAGAAGCTCTTCAACCTATTAAACATTTTTTCCTGCTTCTGGTTAGACTTGAACTAACATCTTCTAGCTTGTAACTAGATGTAATACTTTATACAACAGAAGCTCTTCAACCTATTAAACACTTTTTCCTGCTTCTGGTTAGACTTGAACTAACATCTTCTAGTTTATAACTAGATGTAATACTTTATACAACAGAAGCTCTTCAACCTATTAAACATTTTTTCCTGCTTCTGGTTAGACTTGAACTAACATCTTCTAGCTTGTAACTAGATGTAATACTTTATACAACAGAAGCTCTTCAACCTATTAAACACTTTTTCCTGCTTCTGGTTAGACTTGAACTAACATCTTCTAGTTTATAACTAGATGTAATACTTTATACAACAGAAGCTCTTCAACCTATTAAACATTTTTTTCCTGCTTCTGGTTAGACTTGAACTAACATCTTCTAGCTTGTAACTAGATGTAATACTTTATACAACAGAAGCTCTTCAACCTATTAAACACTTTTTTCCTGCTTCTGGTTAGACTTGAACTAACATCTTCTAGCTTGTAACTAGATGTAATACTTTATACAACAGAAGCTCTTCAACCTATTAAACACTTTTTCCTGCTTCTGGTTAGACTTGAACTAACATCTTCTAGTTTATAACTAGATGTAATACTTTATACAACAGAAACTCTTCAACCTATTAAACATTTTTTCCTGCTTCTGGTTAGACTTGAACTAACATCTTCTAGCTTGTAACTAGATGTAATACTTTATACAACAGAAGCTCTTCAACCTATTAAACACTTTTTCCTGCTTCTGGTTAGACTTGAACTAACATCTTCTAGTTTATAACTAGATGTAATACTTTATACAACAGAAGCTCTTCAACCTATTAAACACTTTTTTCCTGCTTCTGGTTAGACTTGAACTAACATCTTCTAGCTTGTAACTAGATGTAATACTTTATACAACAGAAGCTCTTCAACCTATTAAACACTTTTTCCTGCTTCTGGTTAGACTTGAACTAACATCTTCTAGTTTATAACTAGATGTAATACTTTATACAACAGAAGCTCTTCAACCTATTAAACACTTTTTCCTGCTTCTGGTTCGACTTGAACTAACATCTTCTAGTTTATAACTAGATGTAATACTTTATACAACAGAAGCTCTTCAACCTATTAAACACTTTTTCCTGCTTCTGGTTAGACTTGAACTAACATCTTCTAGTTTGTAACTAGATGTAATACTTTATACAACAGAAGCTCTTCAACATGTAAACACATATACAACAGCAAGAATTATAATGTTAGTGTTAATAAAGCATTGCACATATATATGAAAGCACACAGCAAAGCAACATGTTCAGTTTGAATGCCATTGAACACACAGTTAATTGACTTCCACATTATAAGAGTATAGTTCTTGCACCAGTGGATATATAAAATTAATATCAGAATTGTCTACCAAGTGTAAAAGGTTCAAATTTGAAAATTTAAATAAACAAAGATACAAGAGAAAGATCATATCAGAACAAATTTGTATAAGCATTACATTCAGACTGGTACAAGATCATATGGCTGCTAAATCATTAGGTACAATGTAGCCATGCATCCAAAAATACAGCAATGGCTTTTCACAAAATGCAAATTTTTACAAAAATAAGCCAAAAAATCTGGCCGCTATTTTCAAATAAATAGAACTGAAAGATTTTGTAAAATATGCAATGATTTAGAAATTGAAGATGAAAACCATTTTGTTTGGCAGTGCGAAAAATATAGAAAAGAAAGAGAAATATTATTTAAAAAAGTATCTTTATAATATTATAAAAAAATTCAAAACTTCCATAATGATACAATGAAATCAAAATTATTACTTAACAGTAAATCGGTGCGAATTAACAAATTATGCACACTTTATATCAAATTTGTTAAAAATTAGAAATGATAGTATATCTTAATACAGGGCATGGTCAAGCCAAAAATTGAAATGCTAATAAATCATCCAATTATAGTTTAGTATGACAGTACATACAAAATGGGAAATTTTGGTACAAAAATTATTAAAATCGGTTGAGCTGTTCAAAAGTTATGGCCTATTCGGTGAGCCAAAAGTGGTCGATTTTCTGTTTTTTTGGAAAATGTTAAAAAAATGACATTTTGGACCAAAATATATTATTTTCACTACCTAATAGGTTATCATGCTTTCTTCTATAGTAATGTATCCTCCTTATGCTTCAAAAAGAGGTATTATACACACCTGTAGGTGTTATATGAAAAAAATGTCACAGAATTTAAAACATTGAAAATAGCCTTTGGACTTAGTTTTTTTAATTTATGTGTTTATACTTTATACTTTATGCTTGTTCAAACTACCAGGTTTGTGGTCAAATATCTTCAAAAACATTTAATTTGCAAGGCTGAAACTTGCAGCACTGTCCACAAAGTGCCCAGTCTCTAGGTAAAAATATCAAGAATATCATTTATTCAATTAATATATATATTTTTTTAATATTATTTCCTTTGCGCAGGCCTCCATAATTTTAACGTCAAATTTAAATCAAGTTTTTGGTCAAAAAAATCTGAAAAAAGTACTAGAATTTTTCTGAATACTGATTTTGGTAAGGAAAAGAACCCTCTAACAGGGAACACCTATATTTATCAGCAAAAAAAATTCTCAAAGTCTGTAGCGCCAGAATTATAAACTCCGCAGCTTAATATTTTGAGCTCCGTAAAGTGTAAAAATAAGTTATTTTAGGGAATTAATTATATTTTGTATGTTCAAATTGATATTTTTATGGTAAACAACCTCAATATCCATACATCAATGAAGTTATTATTACAGTTTGTGTAAAAACTGCCATTTTTTCCATTGAAAATGTCAATTTTCTTTGTTCAATCAAAATTTCAGATAATTCCCGAAATTGATACAATTTCAATAATTGTCGAATATTATAATATTAAATGTTCAAGTGTTTGGTATTATTTTGATCCTATAACTGTATACTACAAGGAGAAAACTATCAGCAACCCCAATTCTGACACTGGTATGAACTATGTCCTGGTTCATTAGCCCTCTACCTGGAAATTTAGTAAAAATAATATTTCAATTATGGCCCTGTATTCCATGAAAAGTCTTATTTAGATTATCAGATATGTTCTCTGTACAATTTATAAGCCAGCCTTGAAGTTATTTTATCTTTTAAACATTTAATTAGCACATTTTATACATGATTTTCATTTTTTTGTCTGGTAAAAACCTCAAATTTGACAATTTTAGCTGATTTAAGCGAACAGTTCATGCGATTAGAAAGTCCAAAATTTTCAAAGTTATCATTTTTATTGTCACAAATCAATAAACTGTTATCTTCTACTATTATTTATAATCTTAATTCATAACAGTCTTCAATGTCACTCTCTTTTCCTTTATATACTATAATTTTACATTTGACGACTACAAATAGTGCTGTGTCCCAGTTCATGACCAACTTATTCCAAATGAAATCTTTGTGATTTCTTTAAATTGTGTGTTTTGTGATCCTATGCATATTTGATTAACTGAATCATAATCAACAGCATCAACTTTCAGAAGTGTCATTTTAATGATTTAAAACTCTTAATGATCTACTGAGATGCCACGATCACACCTGTAAAATAAAAATAAAAATAAACATTTAAAATATGTTATACAGAATAAAAATAAAGAACTAAAAATAATTTATCTTTTCTAGAAATAGTTTATCATACATGTACAATAAGGGTAATAACAAAATTACCGAACTCCGAACAATCTTACAAAGGGAAAGTCAAAACTCATAATTATATAAACAGACAAAATCAGTCAACAACCGGAAAACTGTGAAAACCGTAATGACCCTGACTTGGTACAGGCATTTCTAAAGAAATGGTGGGTTGAATCAGATTTTAAGGCGCCAAACCTCCCGCTCTCATTACGGTTCAAAGGTTCCGGCTGTCACTGTAACAGTATTTAAATACAGGAACAAAATAGGTAAAATAGTTGTCAAAGCAGTACCATATTCGGTGACGTAAATGTCAAAAATATTTTTACGTCACACATTGACAAAAAAAAAAAAAATTTCACTTCTTTATCTTTATACATTTTCAAATGAAAAAAGCTTTAATACAATGCACTCTTCGACTAAAAATTATCTTTATGCATATATGCTTGGTGGCAAATAGATTCTATATGAAAAATAGCATTATTCCAGAAATGTTTGCTGCATGCATCATAAATGTTCTGTCATACCAAACAAGTTTGCACACAGTAATGGTGTAATGAAAAAAATGTAATTAATTACACTTAGCATATCACATGCACTGCCACTGATTACATTGTATATAGCCAGAATGTTAATACATTCACATACTGTAATGTATGCATTAAGCATATATTTCATAAAGCTTCCCTAATAACACTGAAACATAATAATTATTATTATGTTTTATAACAATTTAAATAAATTGTTTCAAAAATGTTGCATGGAAATTCATGTTACTATTTAAAAACAATTGTCCTATGTATTGCTACAATATACACTAGGAACTTAATGAGAAATGCATAAAAAGTTTTCATGTAGACAAATTTCATTTAAAACCAAAAATTATAAAAAATCTTGAACATTTCACAAAAGATCCCCCCTTTTCTAAAAATATCAAAGAATACCGGAACAATTCCTTTATATAGATGTATTAATAAATCCCGATAATTTCCGAACAGCCATGATTACGTCACCAAAGCTCTGCTTGGATAAAGTTATTTATAGATTGGGAGAATTTGACAACTTTATATTGATGCTTGCCGTTTTCGCCATTTTTCGAGTAAAATAATAAAATCGTGAATTAAATCCCATCTCTTTTTCATTTATCGAAGCAAAGATATATATTTATTCAGTTCGTGTAAAGTTTCTGTGCGATTTCTGTGCATCTTTTGTTTTCAAAATTAACCCCCATTTGATCCGGTTGAAAACGATATTTCTTTTGAGAATAAAACTATATTTTAGAAGAAGTTTTGTTACTTACAGTGCATGATTGACCTCCGTGGTCTGAATACATCAATGCTAGATAATTGTTGTATCAATTGGTAGAACAATACGTCAGTAAATTCTATTTTTCTTTGGTACAACTCTGAAATTGTCCTGGCCAAAATGGCGGAAGACATACATCCCGGTCATGCGCCACACAACGTCCGATAACTCTTCCCGCTCAACTCTGATTGCAAAGTCAGAAAATATGGACCGAACATCCAATGATTTCCGGGAGCTATTACTGCTTATCCATTGAAACCTTGGCGACATATCTTTAGAGGAAGGTCCAGTTTATTGATATTTGACCCCCAATTTTTTTCGGAAGTGTGGTAAGCGAGTTTAAAAACACTGTTTTGTAAACTGTTATATTTTACGTTACGATTTCGATTGTTTTTAATTTTTGGCGGTCGGATTGGTAAAATTGAAGACTTTCTGCAAATTTTAAGCCATGCATGAAGAATATTGGTCCAGGGATAGCTCCCGGAATTATTTTTGAAAATGGGCTGTTCGTTGACACATAAATCAAGATGGCGTCCGATTTTCTCGAAACGACTTCACTTTGGACGTTCAGTAGTAGTACCCAATCATATTTTAATACTTATAACTACCACATTAATAAAGTTCTAGTTTTCAAGTTTTATCTGATATATTTTTTATCACGAAATAATAAATTTTAGGTGTTTTTCTAATGAAATGAAAAAGGTGAAAATTCGGGTTTTTCTACTCGGACAGAAAATAATAACGCTATCGACGACTACGTTTGTCCTATGTCATAAAATTGTTATTTATGTTGTTAATTTAGTGTTTAAAGGAAGTTGAAGACGAAATTCACTTCTTATTAAAATGTGAAGCATTTCAAAATGTGAGAACACCATTTAATAATAATATGGGACGAAGTCCCAACTATGGTAGAAATAGCAATATTTTGATTCCAGATCCATATCACTAATGGCTTAAATTTCATGCACCGGAAATGATACACCGGAAACCAATACATGGTCTGCAGAAAATCGGATGCACAGTAATCTGGAACTACTTCCGGTTATTAATGTTAAAAGTCGTCCCCGATATATATCGGCCCTAAAATAAAGTCGTCCCCGATATATCTCAGCCCAAAAAATCTCGACACTATTTTGATCCAAAAAGTACACAGAAGTAAGTAACATTTCTATGATTTCAATCATCCCAAGGATTTACATGATTTAAATATTAGATCACGGTCGTATGAATTTTAGTCATAAATAGAGAAAAATGGTGAAAATTTAGATGTTGGGATAATATAATATATATATATAAGAGTCTCTTACATATATATTATATTCTCTTATATATATATTATATTATATTACCCCAACATCTAAATTTTCACTATTTTTCCGAGCTCTATTTATGACTAAAATTCATACGACTGTGATTAGATAATATGGATTGTACTTCGCTTGCACTACAGGTAGCACCTGTCTCATATTATTTTTTTATTTTTTTTATTGGACTTCGTCCCAAGTTAGGTAACACCTATTATCATATTAATTATAACTCTAAACATTTAGATATTAGAGAACAATTTATATGGTTAATGTCCAATGAAGACAATTTCATCATAAATCAACTTTCTGATATGATACTAAAGTTACATTCATCTAGAAATGATCAAATTCAAAATTAATAATAGTAATATTTTATGTTATACAGTATTAATAATATAGTATTATTAAGTGATGTTTTTCATATTGGCCTAGTTATAGGTCCGAGGCCTGCTGTATTGGCCTGAGGCGCAGCCGAAGGCCAATACATCAGACCGAGGACCTATAACTAGGCCAATATGAAAAACATCACGTAATGATACCTTTATTAAATAACCAGTCCAATATCTCTCTGGACTTTTCCTTGTGGTTGTCGAAACGTCTAGCGGATTCCGATCTAGCTGTTATTGGATTGACTGGAATCGGGCCAATACGGAAAATATCCGTATTGGACTGGTTTTTGCCGTATTGGCCCAATGAAGGTTTTTATATTGTATTGACAGATTTGATCATATAAAGGCTAATAAATAAAAGTTAATTAATAATAATAATTATATATCTGTGTTAGATATACACTGTCTCTTAATCTATTACAGAGATCACTATACTTGTCAAAAATATTGATTACAAAATTGTATATTTACATGTATTAGTATGTCTTGTATGTTAAATCCAATCAATCATAATCATACCAATTAATGTAAATATTATTGTGATTTTCATGTAATAATACTGCCTGTCATGGGCGTCTTTAATTGACAAATAAACATATTCTATTCTATTCTATTATATATATATATATATACATATCCTTATTGCTACTATATGACATAATCATGCTATATTTCTTATTGCTACTATATGACATAATCATGCTATATTTCTTATTGCTACTATATGACATAATCATGACATAATCATGCTATATTTCTCCTATGAATGTAGAGCTAAAACCCTTATCAGTGGCGAATTTAGAGGGGGGCGTGCGGGGCGTGCGGGGCGTGCGCCCCCCTAAAATTCGCAAAGCATATGTTATACAACGTTAATTAAGCAGTTCAATAAATAACTTTTTCATGAATGGTTAACTCGTGACCTGTAGTAAAATATTCTTACACATTGTAAATACACGTTGGATGTGTTCGCCGATTCATATATGTATTCGCCGTCAGTAGTTCAAAGATTATTCCATTCTGATTGGTTCCGAGGTACCAGACATCAACTATTTTCTCACGCTAATTAAACATTATTTCTGCAGTCAATTGTACAACTAAATGTACACGTGCTATTTAGAAATTATAAAATCGACGAAAATTTCGCTTAGCCAAGAAAACAAGCAAGATTGGATACATTTCTTATTCCTCGACGAGCGAGAAAAGTCAAAGGTAATTTAAAAAGTAAATTCAATCAATACTTCGAATAATTAATTTAACAATTGATCTCATTTATAAAACATACAACGAAAACCTATAACGAGAGAATCAGATGATGAAACTGAGACAGTGTGTAGAAACTTGAGTGTCCCAAGAAAATGGTCACTTCTCTTTAAATAATGGTTCAAATAGTTCTTGAATTCGAAATTCTGCAATTTCATATAAAAAAAATATAAATTTGATTTGTATACAAATACCTGAAAATGTTGCCTTTTACTTTTCAAGTGAAGATCAGTAAAAATACGCGTTGGTATATTGTACATTAAAATACAAAAGTAACATATTAATAAAAAAAAAAAAAAATAGCGGCAATTTATTTGTAACAATCTCTGCATCTGCCCGAGGTATCTGCACAAGAAAGTGTGAACAAATCCTTTGTCCGTATACGTTTATATTATTTATATCTACCAATGGATGTCTGGACAATTTTTTTTACACATTTTTAACAAAAAATTCTGACTACAATTTATTTGTAATAAATTAATATCTACAACTGCACATGAAAGTGTGAAAATAATCTCGACAAAATGGTTTATGCATATCTCACACCTGATTTCCGTAAACATATTTTCTCGAGAACTTTAATACATTTTTGTTGTTTGACCTTTTAGTGTAATGAGGTTGTTACGCCCGTTGCTCAAACACTTGATCTCCGTCCGTTCGTCCGTCCGTCTGTAAGCTTTCTGCAATCCGCAACTCCCCTGACTGTAACCACGCAATTGATTGACTTAAACTATATAATGTACTTGAAATACATTGTAGTTGTGCACAATGGTTTTTAGAATTTTCATTGAAGGCCGGGTGGAGGGGATAGGAGGAGGATTCTGCAACCCGCAACTCCTGAATAACCACTCAATGGATTGAAGTGAAACTTAAACTACAAATTTGACATACAATGTAGTTTGCTCATCACGGTTTTATTTTTAGAATTGGAGGTTAGGGGTAGGAGAGAAATTCTGTAATCTGCTTTTTTGGCGTAAAATCGCGAATTCTCACACGAAATACCCCAAACATTTTCGCGCCTCCCTCCGCTCGGCGCAATTTTTTTAAGTACGCCCCCCCTAACTTGAAATCCTGGATCCGCCCCTGCTTATGTGTGTCTAATGGGGATCATTCACCAAATTTCTTTCGACAGACGTCGCTGTTGTTCCATAAGTGGTTAGTGGAACGTTTTAATCTCGATGACGCTTGAATTGTTAACGTAGTCTGGTACTCGTGACCCCTCGGAGGTACTCGTGACCCCTCGGATTTTTCCGAGGGGTCACGAGTACCAGACTATTGTTAACGTGGCTAATGCCCTTATAACATGAAGAGGAAAATTCTGTAAATTCGTTCACAAACAAAACTGTTCTCACGACTTTTTTTTATTGTATAGATTATAACATTATTTTACAAGTTAGATAAACTACTATTGAAACAAAAGAAGTTACCCGTATTGCAGGATTGTAACGGGCCGGGTATATGGAAAATAAACTGTAAGGAAGGGTTCGTACCCAAGTTACTTCTTATGGTTCAAGATTTATTGTGTAAAATGGAAAGAAACTGTAACGGGCCGGGTATCTATTGAAAATGATATGTTAAAGTAAATTAAAATAAATAGGAAAATAAACTGTAAGAAAGGGTTCGTACCTAAGTTACTTCTTATGGTTCGAGATTTATTGTGTAAAATAAAAAGAACCTATCCAAAATTAATTGTATTATTTTAAAATGGTAGACAATTTTATATCTCAATTTTGCTCAGTAAACTACAACTATAACTATAAATAGAATGTTGGCTCGCTTTGAGCTATTCAACGATCAAACGTTTTATCAGAATAACAGGCAAGACTTAAATCAGTCACTTCTGCTATTCTTTAAACCCTGATGTCTTGTTTTAGCTCAGTTCAGCTCAATATATCTATTTAATCTTGCTTATCTTTTCGACGTTTACTTCCCAAGTGACACAAAACGAATGTCCCCCAATGTACCCTAACTTTTATCAATGATCCAACTAATATTAACTTTGACCCTAACATCTAAACCTATTTTGACAAAAAGTAACCTAAACAACAATGTACCTACTAACGTCTGCAATTTTGAGTGCCACGGCCAAAAGAATAAATTTTGTGTTCCCTAACAAATTTTGCCTCTGCAGCGGCCCCAAGGAGCCTACTCTTAGCGAACTCTGCAGGAGGGATCTTTAACGTGGACAGGTTGTGGCAGTTCCTGCACACGGGACCTCGAATTTAACGTCCCCATCCGACGGACATAAAAAAAAATAACAACATATCATAATTCATTTGTATTCTATGATTTGCGTTCATCAGGCATTCTCCGTCCTGTCAATATCTCATTCTATAATTGCCTCCTTGGCCTTCCCTCACAGGCTAACTCTGTCCTGTTTAAACCACTCCTGGAGAAATCAACTAGCTCTAGTGCTTAGAATTTCCAATTTACTCTGTATCTGACTATACATTGTCCCTCATTCACCTTCGGGATCCTTGTCCTTGTTCTTGTATTCCTTCATACAATCACAATCTCAGCCCATTTTTTCTCTACCAGTTCGACATGCTTCCCATCTTGCTCAAACGTAGAGGTGCGAATTGTGCATCTCTTTATTATAAAAGGATAACTATAACTATAAATAGAATGCTGGCTCGCTTTGAGCTATTCAACGATCAATCGTTTTATCAGAATAACAGGCAAGACTTAAATGCAGTCACTTCTGCTATTCTTTAAACCCTGATGTCTTGTTTTAGCTCAGTTCAGCTCAATATCCCTATTTAATATTTCTACTCTTTCGACATGCACTTTACAAATGGCACAAACCGAATGCAACGATTCGCGGCATTTTCACCGCCTTATATACTCTAAAATTTACTCGGGATCCTCTAATTAATCTATTACTTCTATGTAAAAACCCGAGAAATCTACAAGGGGATTTCCAACTTTAAAAATACAACATTGACGTAATGGAAAAATAGCGCTTTCAGTAAAGTGTTCATTTCATTTCACTACAGGATATTCAATACGGGCCGCTTTTTTTTTTAATAGTACTGTATCTTATACTTACAACCATTGCGTTGGAACAGTTGACTACAGAACGACAGGGATATTAGGTTATTAATTAAATTCCTAACGGTGTATACGTGTATCACATTTCATTTCTTTGCATAAGCATTAAGGGGAAAAGGGTGTATTTTACTCTTATAAAAAGATTTCGATGCTACATTTTTGTAACTGGAAAAAAATGCACTCTGAAACAGAATTTTTGTTCTGGGAAAAAATTCTGTTTCAGAGTGCATTTTTTTCCAGTTACAAAAATGTAGCATCGAAATACAATAATAAAAATATGGGTAAAAGGGTAAAAAATCAAAACCATACATGTACAATACACAGGAACACAACAAATTCATTTATACTTTTAGGCAGTAATATACAATTTTCAACAAACACAGAAAAAGATCAAGTAAATTAAAAAAAAAATTGTAACAATGAACAAATAGAATTTCTGTGTGTATAGACACATTTTCAAGTAACATAGTTGGTATTTTATATCATTTAAAGGGAGCTTATTCAAAATAAATCTAAAAACGGCTAATAATAAAAAAAAATTAATAGCAATAATAATTTATCTTTGTAATAAACAATCCAAAGGGAACACATTTATGATTATTTTCCAAAAATTTCAGCAAAAGATATTCTTCATCTGTACGATATATCCAGTTTACGGAAAGGAAAAACTTAATTGACCTTCCCTACCTAGATGATCACAGTTTTTTATTTTTGAAGCATATTTTCCTTTTCTCATTTTGTTTCAATTTTTAGTTTAAGCCACACAAAATAAAATTCTTTTTAGATTCTCATCCCATCCCTTCCCACTTTTTACCATCAAATTCACGATTTTCTATTTTCAATCAATTCATTTTCAAAATTTAACAATTTTTTCATCAGGGTATCAGTATACCAAATACAGTTTGTTTTTATTATGTGATGTTCTATCACGATAGTTTCCAGATATATGCAATCAGTACCTATCACGACTAAAGTTATGAGTTCGAATCTCGCCCAGGCGATACAACATTATGTGATAAAGTTTGCCAGTGACTTGTGGCAGGTCCGTGGTTTTCTCTGTTCACTCCGTTTTCCTCCACCATTAAAAAGTTCATTATGCCAAATAATTGTAATCTTCAATATATTTTTACATATATATTACAATGAAATAAATTTGATAATTGGGATAGTATAGTGGTGCGTGTATAGGTCAACAGATAAGAAAAGTTTGTAGATGCCAAAAGGGTTATCGGAAGTCATATATCGAAGAAGGGCAGGCAATGCAATGGCCAAACGAAAAAGGACAAAATGATAAACAGTGGTCTACAAAAAACTATACAGAAAACTGAAGATTGAGCAGCACGAATCCCACTTAAAACCCGACGGAACTCTGTCGGTGACAACTTGAGTCTAGTTTTGCATTGTATGGCAGTTCCATGTTTTGTACGATGATCAGCCAGTCTGACTGTACAAAATATTTTAATGCTACCAAAATCTGTCGAAAATAATTAAAAATAGTAAGAAACAACGAATTTTCTTTACTTAACTATTTATTATGCCATTCATAATACATCTGCTCAAAGTCTTTCTAAAATAAATGCTATGATTAACTCGCTTGTTGTCGAATCTTTAACAGTTAATAACACTACACGAAGAAGGAATATATTATATGTATAATTTCGTACCAAATAATTTTAAAGAGTGTGATTTAGATTTGAAGATTGTCTAAATATAGATAGACCTAGATATATTCATTCAACATTTTGTATGTGGAGACGGGGATTTTATTATTCTATTTTGTTCACTTGGAGGTAGTATTTCCCGAAATTCAGGTACTTTAAAATGTTGGAATGAAGTTCATCAGTATTGCAGTGTGAGTAACAAAACATCATGTACAATGTACACCTTTTATGAACATGTATAGGCTACACCAAGGTACATGCCGATATGGCTTGTAAACGTCTGTTGTATTTCTGTATATGGTCATAATAAAACTCTTTTCTTGCGACTTACAGATAATACTTTTATTTTACATATACTCGTCAACAGGTAATATCACTGCGCTGTACTAAGTTAAGCTTCAATGTTTGCACCATCCAAGTTTTATAATTCAGTGCCGTCATTAGGTTAACGTCAAGATATATAGGGTCTAACACCGGGAGAGGTGCAAGATAGTAAAATCTGTGACACCCGAAGGTAAGATTTAAATCGTATCGGACGAGGCTTGTCCGAGTCCTATACGATTTAAATCTTACCCGAGGGTGTCACAGTTTTACTTTCTTGCACCTTTTACGGTGTTTGACTCTTTTTCTCACCCCTTTCTACCGTGTCAATGTTTGTTTACTTGTTGTGTAGTTTGGTGCATTAATTTGCGAACCGTATCACAGACACAGGACCAAAAGGCCACGTCATAAAATAAAACAAGATTTTCATTTTACAACTTTAAAGTGGTTCAAAATAATATGCGAGCTTAAGCGAGCTCTTTATGGTATAAAATGTGTACTTAGGATTTTTTAGCAAACATGGCTGAACATATTGTCGAAGAAAAAAAAATTCTACGTTTTGTAAACACCTGTTTCCGGGTAACACACTAACACACTCAACTAATGAAGATCTTCTTAACATAAAGCGCAAAGGATTTAAATGGTAGCAAGATAAAGTGTGAAGAACATGTTAAACTTCTTGGTGTTACAATAGATTATGAATTAAATTTTGATAAGCATATATCAGAAATTTGTAAAAAATCTGCTCGTCAACTTAATGTTTTGAAAAGAATTGGTAGATATTTAAATAAGCTAGGTCGACTAACTATTTACTATTCATTTATATTATCCAACTTCAATTATTGTCCTGTAACATGGCATTTTTGCAGTGAGAAAAATACTAAGAAAATGGAAAAAATTCAAGAAAGGGCACTCAGGTTTATTTATAATGACTATGTTTTAAATTATGAAGAATTACTGGAAAAATCAAAAATGCCATCACTTAAAGTTAGAAGATTAAGAAGTATAGCAATTGAAACGTTTAAAATTATACATAAAGAAAGCCCTATTTATTTACATGATTTAGTAAATATTAAAAAACATAATTATTCCTTTAGATACGAAAACACAGCTGATGTACCATCTGTAAAAACAACAAGGTATGGTCTGAAATCATTCCGTTATTTTTCAACCAAACTATGGAATGAGCTACCAAACCATATTAGATTAGAACAAAACTTAAATCAATTTTCAAAATTATTGAATACCTGGAATGGTGGCTCATGCCATTGTAGTGCTTGCGTGTAAACAGTTTGTCTTGTTATGCTTTGTGTACTTAGTGCTATATAGTTTTAATAGTTTTAATATTACCCTATCCTGATCTGCTATTATGCTCTTAGATTCAGTTCTGATTAATTTTATATGAAACTGTATTTATGTATGAATGAGTTTGCTTTTATGTATGTCTATATATGCATGAGCTTATGTGTTATGCTTTTAGATTCAGTTCTGATAAATTTTATATGTAACTATTTATGTATGCATGAGATTGCTTTTATGTATGTCTATGTATACATGAGCTTATGCTTTTATGCTTTTAGATTCAGTTCTGATTAATTTTATATGTAACTGTGTTTTATGTATGCATAAGTTTGCTTTTATGTATGACTATGTATACATGAGCTTATGTTTTATACAAATGTCTATGCATGCATGTTGTTTTAGTAGTTTTGCTTTGTGATGTCATGTAATATGTGCTTGTAAAGTTATGTTATACTTGTATGTGCTTTTTATGTAATAGTCGATTCAAAAGCTCACTAGAGCTTATGTTATGTGTTATAGATATTTCGACTTTAAATAAAACTTATTTGATTTGATTTGAGGTGATCCTGAAGTCTCGTACCCTCTCTCGTACGTCTGATACCACTGAAACTCGGAACCCGTGTGTAATAAAAGTCATTTTGCTAACTTGTTTTACTTATATTGATATTTTTAAATTTAAATCTCTAATTCTGACATATGATACTGACAAGAATTTTTGTTTCTACGCGGAAGTTAACTATTGAGATTTCGTAAGGAACGATAACTCGAATAAAAGAATGACAGCTCGATTGAATGAGACTAGATTCGGCCCTAAAAAAAGTCGCCCCCAATATATCTCGGCCCAAAAAATCTCGACACTTTTTGATGAAATTGCCAGATAATTTTCAGATGCGCGAGCATTCATGGCCGTGCCGGTTTCATATTAAAGTTAACAAACTTGTGATAGATTCTACAATAACAAAATCTTGCAACTTTTACGATGTTTGCCTCTTTTTTTCTCATCTCTTTCTATCGTGTCAATACTTGTTTACGTTGAGAAAATATAGAGTACTCTCCCTTGTTAGGTAACTAACGTAAATAAAAACAATTACCTCCCTTTGACGAACGTCAAATAAAATTTTTTACAGGCATTTATTGCTGTTGTAGTAGCATTTATAATATATTTATAAATAAAATACATTGTATTTTATTGTGAAATACATTTAAAATACTGTCAAGACACTATAAATCGACAATTTAATTCAACAATGGAAAACAATTTTGCGGGAAAAACGGAGTGTAGTTTGTCTTACCCTGGAGCCGGGGTAAGATAGAAATTTTTTTTCACCTAAATTAACGGACTACTTTATCCAAGGGGTGAGAAACAAGCGTCTTTGTGATTCAAACGCACATGTAACCACTTATGGAACAGTAAGTAAGTAAGTAATAAGGAAGTAAATTTTATTTAGAGTCGGTATATATATATATATATATACATAGACAACAAATCAACATGAGCCCTAAAGTGGAGAAGCGGTGAATGATCCCTATTGACGGATATATAGAATCTAACACCGGGGAGAGTACAAGATAGGGAAATCTCCGACACCCGAGGGTAAGATTTCAATCGTTCTCTTTACGAGGCTTGCCGAGTTAGAGAACGATTGTAATCTTACCCAAGGGTGTCGGAGATTTCCCTATCTTGTACTTTTTCCGGTGTTTGATTTTATTTCTCACTAAACCACCTAATTGTTTTTGTTTACATTCCATCGAGCGTTTTCCCGCAATATATTTTCCCATTGCTGAAGTAAATATTCGATTTATCCATATGCAACCGTATTTCGGCAGTATTTCAAATGTATTTCATCATAAAGTACAATGTATTTAATAAATATATTATAAATGTTAATACAACAGAGATAAATACCTGTAAAAAAATATTTGAATTTGGTCAAAGGGAGGTAATTTCTTTCTTTACGTTAGTTACTAACAAGGGAGAGCACTCTATTATTTACTCAAAGTAAACAAACATTGACTGGAAGAGAGCCTGAAAAAAGAATCAAACACCGTGAAAGGTGCACGTTAGCTAGCAGAATATAATACATAAATGAATTTAAAAACACTTATGTAGTAGAATCGTGGTTAATTGTTTATTTTAAAAAGGAAAAGCAAGGAGAATTGGGGGCCAGTTGACATAAACTGTACAGCATGCATTTGCCGGTAAAACGCACGTGATTTTTTTGTCTTGCACTAGTTCAAGATAAGAAAATCTCACATCGCTAAAAATAGGAACTGGTCTGTCTCAAAAGTGAGAAATTTCGCTTGACCGACAAGCTTCATCAGCGTCTGTAATCTGATTTGAAAAATTGTCACGCGACCATCAGTTATCGTGACGTAAAAATCATAATCTTGAACTTTATACTTTATATTATTCAAATATAATTTAATTTGATTTGAATATTTCAATCTGATTGGCTAAACGCCTGGAGAAAATTTTGGTTATACTCGATAACCTGGGTTGGTATTGGCCTCTCTTATTTATTTTGTATATTAACGATATTAACGATATTAACGATATTAACGAGAATCTAATCTCTCTTAGCCGACTTTTTGCAGACGACACTTCCTTCAGCTATTCCAGTCGTGATGAATTATAGATAACAACTGTGATTGATCACGACTTGAAAGAGCTGGATGATTGGTCAAAGAAATGGTTGATGTCTTTTAACCCTGATAAAACAGAAATTATGTTATTTTCAAATACAGAAATTCCAGAATTAAATTTTACATTTAATGGAAGAACTATTCCAATTACAAATTCTCATAAACATTTAGGAGTTACATTCAGCAGCGATGCTAAATGGAATATACATAAAGAAAATATATTGTCAAGTATTTACAAACACCTGAATGTTCTTCGAAAGTTAAAATATAAACTTTCTAGGAAACATCTAGAGAAACTCTATTTAGTTTACATCAGACCAATTTTTGAATATGCTAGTGAGGTATGGGATAATTGTGGTGTGGGAAATTCTAATAAACTTGATCAGTTGCAACTTGAGGCCGCTAGAATCGTTACTGGTCTTCCAATATTTGCTAGTTCCATTCTAATTTATAAAGAGTTAAGCTGGGAATCATTGACAGAAAGAAGAAAAAGGAGAAAATTACAAATGTTTTATAATATTCAAAATAATAATGCACCCAGGTATCTTTGTGACTCAATTCCTCCAACGATTCAAAGTACAACCGTGTATCCATTGCGTAATGGAAGTGATATGATAATACCATTTTGCAGACTATCGATTACTTGTGACTCATTTATTCCCTCAACAATACGTCAATGGAATAGCTTAAATCCATCTCTTCGAAATATGGAATATATTGCAAAATTTAAAACTGAATTAAGAAAACAGAAAGATATTAGACAAGTTCCTAAACATTTCGAAATTGGACCTCGAAAACTTAATATTGCATTAACCCAACTTCGATGTTTTGCTTCTTTCTTAAATTATGATTTGTTCCAAGTAAATATAGTCTCAGATCCGTCTTGTCGTTGTGGGGCCAATCGCGAAGACTCGTATCACTTCTTCTTTGATTGTTCCCATTATGCAAATATGAGATATAAATTGTTTCACAATCTCAGCTGGCTACCTAATGACTGTGCTATAGACATCAAGCTTTTAACCAGTGGTAATCCTATTCTTTCAAATGAACAGAACGAAATTATTGTTAAGCACGTGTTTGAATATATAAAGAGGTCTGAAAGGTTTCTTGTTTAATTGGTTCATCAAATGAACAACCACACACACCATTACCACCAACCTCTCTCTCTCTCCTTCTCTAATTCCTTACTTCATTCTCTGTTCTTCTTCAATAGGGATCATTCACCAAATTTCTTTCGACAGACGTCGCTGTTGTTCCATAAGTGGTTAGTGGAACGTTTTAATCTCGATGACGCTTGAATTATTAACGTTAGGTACAAGGACACGTCAATATATAATACCCTTATAACATGAATAGGAAAATTCTGTACATTTCCGTTCACAAACAAAACTGTTCTCACGACTTTTTTTTATTTTATAAATTAAAACATTATTGTACAAGTTAGATAAACTACTATGAAACAAAAGAAGTTACCCGTATTGCGGAATATTCAATACAGGTCGCTTCTTTTTTTTTTAATAGTACTGTATCTTATACTTACAACCATTGCGCTGGAACAGTTGACTACAGTACGACAGGGATATTAGGTTATTAATTAAATTCCTAACGGTGTATACGTGTATCACATTTCATATCTTTGCATTAGCATTAGGGGAAAAGGGTGTATTTTACTCTGATAAAAAGATTTCGATGCTACATTTTTGTACCTGAAAAAAACCAAATTGTCCCTTTATGACTAATAATAAAAATATGGGTAAAAGGGTAAAAAATCAAAACCATACATGCACAATACACAGGAACACAACAAATTCATTTATACCTTTAGGCAATAATATACAATTTTCAACAAACACAGAAAAAGAACAAGTAATAACAAAAAAAACTTGTAACAATGAACAAATAGAATTTCTGTGTGT
Organism: Bathymodiolus brooksi; assembly: GCA_963680875.1. Classification (NCBI taxonomy): domain Eukaryota; kingdom Metazoa; phylum Mollusca; class Bivalvia; order Mytilida; family Modiolidae; genus Bathymodiolus; species Bathymodiolus brooksi. The sequence goes on from OY804582.1 coordinate 118,923,175, forward strand.
ATAGACACCTTTTCAAGTAGCATAGTTGGTACTTTATATCATTTAAGGGCTAGCATATTCAAAATAAATCTAAAAACGGCCAATAATAAATTTATGTTTGTAATTAACAATCCAAAGGGAACACATTTATGATTATTTTCAAAAAATATCAGCAAAAAATATTCTTCATCTGTATGATATATCCAGTTACGGAAAGGAAAAACTTAATTGACCTTCCCTACCTAGATCAAGGATTTATATAGTAGTTCTACTATGCAAATCCTTGCCTAGATGATCACAGTTTTTATTTTTGAAACATATTTTCCTTTTCTCATTTTTGTTTCAATTTTTAGTTTAAGCCACACATATTAATGTAAGAAATATTCATATGCATGCATGCTCTATCAAATAATATTGTAACTTATTGTATATAGGAGAAGACTTCATAAGTTTATTTTGGTTTTATAAGACCTATACTTGAATACGGAAGTGTAGTTTGGGACAATTGCACAAGAGAACAGTCTGATCTTATTGAATCAGTGCAATACGAATCAACCAGAATTGTTACAGGTCTTCGAAAGGGTACCTCAAGGGTTAAGTTGTATGGCGAATTAGGGTGGGACTCCTTGCAAAACAGACGTAAGAAGCAAAAACTTATTCTAATGTTCAAAGCTCTGGAAGGAGAGCTACCCAACTATATAACAAATAATATTATTTCTTATATTAATATTGAACCTAACTACATGGTTAGAAACCCCAGATTCTTCACCCCTCCCCAATGCCGCACCAAGTCATATAAGGATAGCTTTTTTCCAACTGTTCTGGATTTATGGAACAAACTAGATAATGATACTAGGAACATTCAGTCATTATCTTCATTCAAGATTAAACTTAATGAAGATGTTGATAAATCTCCTAGCTTCTACTCTATTGGTTCTCGCAGCTTAAATGTTTGGCATTGCCAACTTCGAAATGAAGCAAGCAGCTTAAATCACCACTTGTTTCAGTCTCATCTGTCCGACAGCTCCCAGTGTGCCTGTGGGGATGCAATTGAAAATAATTTCCATTATTTTTATGTTTGTCCATTGTTCATAAGACACAGAATACAACTTTTTAATTCTCTAAGAAAGTTTCAAGATGTTTTATATTTGGATATATTATTGAAAGGCTCACCAATCCTTACTGTAGATGAGAATACTGAGATATTCGATGCTGTTCACCATTTCATTACTGGTAGTAGAAGATTCACATGATTCAATAGATTTTCCTTTTCTTTGTATTTGGTCATATAACATTGAAAAGTCTTCCTATATAAACATGTAGCTCCAAATGTTTAAATTTTTCAGCTTAATTAATAGTTGTAAATCTTTCAATTATTCAGGTCTCCCTTCCTCCTCCCCCCTTTTACCCAATTTGTACTTGCTTATCTCAATCACAATCACTATCTTGTTTAGATATTTCCCCCCTTATTAACTTATTTGTCTCTTCTTCCTCCATCTCTCCCAAATTCCCTTTATTCAATCATAAATATATATACTGAAAAAGAGTTAATTCATATTGATATGGTGGACCTCACTTAATTAGTGATTTTGATATCATAATTTCAGTCTACATGTTGTATATATTGTGTGATCAAATGTAAGTTCAGTCTATCCATCATGCTATGCCAATTCATCATCATTAATATTATAAATAATAATAGCTTAAATGTAAAGCCATAATTTGGCTATTCCAAATTATATCATACCTATTAAAAAGGGGAAAAAAAAGGAAAAAAAATTACTTTATTTTGTATGATCCTGCTATTAATATACATATTATATCATACCTATTAACAAAAAAAAAGAAAAGAAAGGGAAAAATCTTTTTTGTTTTGTTTGTATTATTCTGCTATTAATATACATGTGTTTATGCTTGGTAATTAAGATGAATTGCATGTATACATGATGGGTAGATTGCTCTATGTCTTATGTAAATTGTGTTCAAATGGTTCCATCTTGTTGTTGGAGAGGATTTGTATAGGCATAGCCTGTTATCCAATCCTATTGATTTATCAATAAAATATTTGAAATGAAATAAGTTTGTTTAACTTGTGTCTTATCCTTTTTGCATATTTGAGCAAATAAAATATGTTTAAACTAAACTGACGTCACCAACGTGTTCATCCGCCAACGACAAATTCAAATAGTCACATGAAATAATCGTAATTAAAATAGAGGAATCATTAAATTGTGTTGTAAAAATTAAATTATAAGGAATATTTGAAATTGTTGAACAGGTTATACTTGCGTAAACTAACCAAGCCAGGTTATATCGTATAACCTGTTCAACAATTTCAAATATTCCTTAAATATATGTACACTAATTTATAAACGATATGAAAACCATAAGAAAATGTAATGATTAAATTTACTAACTAGCTAAGGACCAGGCACTGGTTAAAAATAAAAAAAAACCAAAGATTTAGGCCTGATGATGTGTATTCCTAAATGACAAACAAAGATTTAGGCCTGATGATGTGTATTCCTAAATGACAAACAAAGATTTAGGCCTGATGATGTGTATTCCTAAATGACAAACAAAGATTTAGGCCTGATGATGTGTATTCCTAAATGACAAACAAAGATTTAGGCCTGATGATGTGTATTCCTAAATGACAAACAAAGATTTAGGCCTGATGATGTGTATTCCTAAATGACAAACAAAGATTTAGGCCTGATGATGTGTATTCCTAAATGACAAACAAAGATTTAGGCCTGATGATGTGTATTCCTAAATGACAAACAAAGATTTAGGCCTGATGATGTGTATTCCTAAATGACAAACAAAGATTTAGGCCTGATGATGTGTATTCCTAAATGACAAACAAAGATTTAGGCCTGATGATGTGTATTCCTAAATGACAAACAAAGATTTAGGCCTGATGATGTGTATTCCTAAATGACAAACAAAGATTTAGGCCTGATGATGTGTATTCCTAAATGACAAACAAAGATTTAGGCCTGATGATGTGTATTCCTAAATGACAAACAAAGATTTAGGCCTGATGATGTGTATTCCTAAATGACAAACAAAGATTTAGGCCTGATGATGTGTATTCCTAAATGACAAACAAAGATTTAGGCCTGATGATGTGTATTCCTAAATGACAAACAAAGATTTAGGCCTGATGATGTGTATTCCTAAATGACAAACAAAGATTTAGGCCTGATGATGTGTATTCCTAAATGACAAACAAAGATTTAGGCCTGATGATGTGTATTCCTAAATGACAAACAAAGATTTAGGCCTGATGATGTGTATTCCTAAATGACAAACAAAGCAAAAAAACATCCATGAAGTCCTTGCACCACCCTACCGTTTCCCTAATTTGCATAGTTGCACCATCCCACATCTTTTTACAGATTCCTGTATTTTCCATTGAGAATTCCAAGTTCATTATAAATTAATCGATCAGAATGAAGTAAACATGGAGGTGAGAAGACGTTTGATTAGACAGACAAGGTTTCAATCAGTCTAGGAATGGTTTCCAATACAACAATATTCATGACTTTCCAGATGTAATGTTTGTAACTCGCGGATCCAAAAACTCTCTCTTTTTTGTCTTTGATTCTCTTTCCAACTTGGATTGTGGTCAATGGATCTGCCAAAGTCATCCAATGAGTGCCCTGGCGACACAAAGTGTTGACTCACTGGCAAGAGCTTATTTTTCGTAAGGTCACTTCTGTGTCCATTCATTCTTTTGTTGAATGGTTGGACACACTTTCTCCTACGTAATGCGACCCGCAGACGTGACAGTCAAGGAGGTAAACCACATTAGGTGTTTTGCAATTGACATTGCAAAAGATCTTATACTCCTTTCCTTTCGTCTTGCTATGGAACACTTGTGCGTGTTACAATTGGAGACCGCACTTGCAACGCTTGTCACCACATGGTTTACACTGACCGACCGTCGATGAAGGTCTAGATACCGCAGCTCTGACCAATGTATCCTTAATGCTTTTAGGTGGCCGGAAAGCTACAACGGGTGGTTCAGGGAACAACCTTGGCCAGCGTTTCACTTTTATCAATTTCTTTCCAATGATGACGGACAATGCCTGAAATTTTCTCTGAAGAGGGATGGTGAGTGAGAACAAGGGGAACCTGTTTGTTGATCTTTATTTCTTTGTACTCCAGGAGGTCATTTCTGTTAATTTTCGTGGCGTTTGAAAACCCACTCTCTATAACTTTGTCATTATATCCCCGTCTCTTCAAATGATGGCGTAAATCTCCTAGTCTTTGCTTGGTGGTTTCAACAGTGGAGCATATTCGTTTTACCCTAATGGCTTGGCTGAATGGAATACTCTTAAAACAGTGCTTAGGATGGCAACTACTGGGTGAAAGGTATTGATGTTTGTCTGTGGGTTTAGAGTATAAATCAGTTGTCATGTTGCACTCCTTGACCGTGGTGGTAGTATCAAGGAAGGACATTTTGGTTTTCGACACTTCGTGTGTGAATTTTATAGACGGATGGATACTGTTGGCATGTTCGAAAAATTCATCAAGCTCTTTATCGCCATGTATCCACTTCATGTCAACGTCATCTATCAATCGGAACTATGAAAAAGGTTGCTTACTTGACGAGAGTAATAATCGTTCTTCTAGGTCCCCCATAAAAATGTTGGCATAGGAAGGTGCCATTTTGGTTCCCATAGCTGTCCCATTTATTTGAAGATTAAAGTCAAAAGTAAATTTGTTGTTTTTTAAAACCAGTGTAAGCATCTCCACTAAACATTCTGTCGGAGGTTCTTGAACTCTTCGTTGTTCCCATATTTTTCTGCATGCGGCAATTCCATCATCATGGGGAATGTTCGTGTAAAGGGAAGTTACATCCATGGTAACAAGCGTGGTATTTTCTGGAATGATTAAATTTTAAATAGTCGGTAGTATCTTTGATGTGTGGTGGAAGGTTTTCAACGAACGGCCGAAGGTGAAAATCAATAAATTCCGATATCTTTTCAGTTGGGTGACCATTGGCTGACAAGGCACAGTCTTAGTAGAAAATCGGATTGCGATGATTGGGAAATCGAAGACTTTATTTTTAAATACTTGGATAATTTATGGGGTCCACATTCTTCAGATAGGTTTGCTCATGATTATAACGCGAAATGCAAACAATTTTTTCACAAGTTCTGGTGTCCCGGTACAGCAGGTATCGACGCATTTAGGTTTACATGGCAATGCACTAATAATTGGTTAGTGCCCCCACCACGTTTAATTCCACAGGTGATAAACAAATTGGAGCATGAAAAGTGTAAAGGTACATTGATTGTTCCCGAGTGGATATTGGCCCCATTTTGGCCGATGGTAGTTAATAAAGATGGTCATTTCAGGAAATTCATAATCACACACAAATGCTTTCAAGGCGATAACTTAGTTAAAAGAGGCAGAGGCCAAAATGGTATTTTCGGTTCACAGCAACAGAATTTTCGTTTAGTAGCTTTAAGAATACAATTTTAATTAGGTTAGTACGTTTACCAGTGTTTTTATTTATTTTAACAGGCATTAAACTAAACCAGTTTGTTGACAACGCCATTCAGGATAGCGGTGTGAAACCAGGAAGTCACTTGTACAATTTATTTCCAAAAATGTGTGAACTCCTTGTGAATAGTAAAAGCGATAATACGGTAAAGGGTTATTTTTATGCATTCAAGCGATGGGAACGTTTTATTTCACAACACGGATACAAATCTTTACCCGCAAAACCGGTACATGTTGCGTTACACTTGACACATTTAGTGAACAGTGGTTCTTCTTTTCATCCAGTAAATAACGTTGTTTACGGCATTAAATGGGCACACGAGGTAAATGGGCTACAAGATCCTACTACAAATAGTTTTATTACGTCCGTAACGGAAGCATCAAAACGTACCGCTTCGAAGAAGACCGAGAAAAAAGATCCCATTTCGACAGAAACTTTAATTGAACTATGCACAATGTTTAAGGATTCAACTGACTTATTGATTATAAGAGGACAATGATGTTATTAAGTTTCTCAGGTGTTCTCAGATATGACAAGATTAGTTCTTTGTGTTTTAACGATATCAAAATTAGTGACAATTGTTTAATTCTAAATATAGAAAAGAGTAAGACTGACCAATATAGACAAAGTAATAAAATTCTCATATCTAAAGGTTCTACCCTAGCTTGTCCATACACAATGTTGTTGAAATATATTAACCTAGCAGGTTTTAGCAGTGGTTCAAACAGTTTATTATTTCGTCCAATCTATAGATCTGGTCACACATGTAAACTTGTCAACAAAGACAAGAAACTTAGTTATACAGCAGCGAGAGAGGCTCTGGTTAAAAGGTTAAAATTTGTTTCTCCGGATTGTAACGTCGGTCTTCACTCGTTCAGGTCGGGAGGTGCTACAACCGCAGCTAATGCTAATGTAAACGAGAGGTGTCTGAAAAAACACGGTAGATGGAAAGATCGGTACATTGTTGATTCTACACATAATCGCCTGGAAGTATCACAAGTATCACAAGTATTGAGATTGTAATTTTTCCTTTCTTTCTATGGCCCCCCGTTCTTTGTGTTTTTCTATCACGTACTGCGGGCTGTCGGGAAATTGATATTTGCGCTTTGTTAATTATTTTGCCTTATACTTAACATTTTTCACGATTTTCACTTTTGCCGTTCCAGAGTTATTGGACTTGATATGACGGGAAATAGGATTTTTAACCTATGTCGTATGATAACTTGAGTAGTGTTTCTCAGAATGTTTTGAAATTTTATCAGCAGCTTACCGGTGAAGAGAGGAGGATTTCTTTCATTTTTGACGATTTTCACTTTTGCCGTCCAGAGTTATTGGACTTGATATGACGGAAAATAGGATGTTTACCCTATGTCGTACGATAACTTGAGTAGTAATTCTCAGAATGTTTTGAAATTTTATCAGCAGCCTACCGGTGAAGAGAGGAGGATCCCTTTCATTTTTGACGATTTTCACTTTTGCCGTTCCAGATTTATTGGACTTGATATGACGGAAAATAGGATTTTTACCCTATATCGTATGATAACTTCATAATGTTTTGAAATTTTATCAGCAGCTTACTGGTGAAGAGAGGAGGATCCCTTTCATTTTTGGTCGGAACAATCAGTAATGTTTTGGTTATGGAAATAGGTTGGACAGATGTGGGGAGCGGGGGTATATCTTACTGAGCTGTGCTCACAGTAATACTAGTTTCTACTATTCTACTCTTGTCAGTAAAAGCAAGGTTTGCATATTTTTTCTTCCTCATAACGATGATGTCAACTATGTAACATAAATGTCCAAGTTTACATAACACTATATACTTTTTTCTTTTTCTTCCTTTTAACGTTTAGTTAATCTTGATCTTTAAGTGGTATTAGTCTTTAAGTGTTATCCAATTTTGCTTTCTTGTTCTTCTTATTCTTCTTCTTCCAGGTAAGAAACCGGATTCGTTAATCGAATGTATTTGGTTCCGCTTGAAAACTCTGCGTAGTGTCGGGCAACACAGCAAGTTTTCTATAAACTGTTTACATTTAAAACAATCCCCAATTTACAATTAAAATTATGTACACTCTAAGTTGTTCATTTTCTTCCAGTGCTTGACTTTAGGGCAGCTCTGAATCCTTCGATTGTGTCTGTCGATGTTGTATTAAAACTCAGTATACACTTTGTTTGCAGACTTAGGCCATTTTTAGGGAAACAAACACCAGCATTAATAATTATTTTATTTAAAAGTATTTTTACCGAAGGCAATAAGCTTTATTATCATTTTTGTATATTATTTGGAAACGTTGATTTGGCTGAAAACGGGTCACATAACGTTCTATAAAAAGTGGTTACTAATTATAGTAACACCCATGCAATATACATTTTTTTTTTAGAAACATCCGTGCTATGCATGATTTAACAATGTGTTTACCAAAATTTCAACAAATTTGAAAAAATTCATAAAATTTCATAAAATTTAAAAATTAAAAAAAAAATCAAAATTTGAAAAAATTTCCAAAAAATTCAAAAACTATCATAAAATTTCAAAATTTTCAAAAAATTTCAAAATTTCAAACATTTCAAAAAATTTCAAAATTTCCATAAGATTTCAAAATTTTCCAAAAATTAAAAAAAAATCAGTTTTCATAAAATTTCAAAATTTTAATATTTGAATAATAATATTGAAAAAAAACAATTATAGCCTACCATTTTGGTCCATGTATTGACCTCAATGGAAGGTTATATTTGTATATTATTATCCTATTATGGACTTCTCACAAGGGAACGGTTCCCGAGGGAGAAGTACATAATAAATTTAGTACATAACATGTCTAATGCCTAATTAATCCAGTCAATCTAGCTTTAAAAATCACCTAACCTCAAACTAATTGCAACAAAAGGTTTCTATACATATTTTAATCCATTACCCTATCCTATTGAATATATCAAAAATCAACAAAAATCTATCAGCTAGTTTTCGAGAAATTTTGGAGGAAAATGTTGATTTTTGTACAAAAATCGCCGAAAATTGGAAAAAAGTAATATCTTTTTATCATTTCAAAATAGAATTATGGATGCTTTAAATATCCGAACATAATGACAAAAGTATCCTTTTGAGTAGTAATATTCAATTTGTCCTTTATTATTTTGGAGCAAAAACAAAATATTTTATAGAAAAATCGATGAAATCTGAGTTTTATGTATTAAAATATATTTTTATTTACCTTACCGAGTGTTTTAGTGCCTAGTAGCTTTTGTTTTTTGGCATAACAATGTAACTGGACAGTGAGAGAATATATTTTAAGCTACTTTTATATTTTAACACGTGAGCACAGCAACCAAAGTGATGTGACTTTTAAATTTTAAGTGACTTTTACATTTTAATCTGAACTTTTTAAACCAAGTTGAGAGATTTTTAGATTTGATCAGTAAATCTTAAGAGGGCCAACTGAAGTGACATTTTAGATTTTAGTCGTATGTACAAGTCTTACAAGTGTATATAGGATTTTAATTGGTGGTTGTGGATGAGGTAGAGGGGCAAGCACAGCACTGTATATAGAAGCACCACTGTTCAACATACGATACAGTAGGATTCTCCTAGAAACGGGGTTAAAGATACAGAGGTCAGATATATAGTTAAGTACAAATTACCAACACACACATTTGTGAGATGTATTGTAGTTTTTAAAAGAAACAACAATATTTCGAAGACTGTTCTTTACTGTTTTGCTTTGTTTTTTCTAAATAATAAATTTCACTTTTGAGACCTGCATTTCCAAATTTACTTACCTGTAAATGTCATTAATTGCTATATAAACACCTGTAATATAATGTAATATAATACCTTGAATATGATATTTCAAAATGTTGGCATAGGTTGAAGGTATGCATTTTACTTCCTGGTAAAGATATATCATTTATACCCCAGTACAAATCTATTGTTAAAATCGCATGTCATGAGTTGACAGAACACTAGTAGGGCCAACTATGAATAAAACTTATCTTATCTTAACAGGAAATTAAGTCTTGAAATGTAGTGTTATTTTTAGAGTGATAATATTTGCACAGGTCTGTACTTTTATAATACATTATTACATGTTTTTATGATTGTAAGATTTTTTTGTCTTCATTCAGAGTCTGTTGTCTGTTATCTAAAATTATGTAGATTTTCTATGCCTATGGCTATGACAATAAATCAAACTCAAGAAAGATATTAATGTTAACTTTGAACTATGCCATGCTACCTGGGTTTTAGATATACAATGTACATGAAGTTGAAGAACTAGCTATACTAGAAATACTAAAAATATTTGATGTTTACCAAAATTAGATTTCAATTGCATATACATGTACTTGTATATCCTTTTTATCTTGCCCACCTTAAACGGCCTAATGATCCAGCATGAAGCAGCACTGTGAAATGAAGAATCAATTTTGGACCAGTGATCGAGATCCTGCTGTCTATTATTTTCAAATCCTGTGGTTCAAACTTTGTGCTGTTTATTGGTCTAGTACAAAGCGGACCCCATCATCTTCTCATTGAAAATTTATTTGCTTGTTCTCGCCATGATATAGCTGAAAAATTGCAATTAAACAACAATCATTCACTTGTGTCAGTTTTTGAATTTTGTCATGCATATCCTTCTCTCAAGGTAAATTTTACATGACGTCAGCAAATAAACGTTGAACCATATTTGGAAGACGCTGATCAATGAAAGCTGATGAAAACTCGTATCTATTTTTTTTTTATTAATATTTCATCAGTGTTGATCACAATTATAACTTCATATAATTATTTGTGATCGTATCAAAATTAATTGTCATCATATGTTCATTAGGAACTCGATGATGTGTGTAAAAGATCGTAAATATATGCACTTCCCGTCGACTAAGATTTGAATTCTGCAGTGATATCCATATTAGAATTCACAGAAATATGCCTTGTTTTTAAAATAGTGTGGGAACCGCGAATAATTTATACATCTAGCTAAAATTTGCTGTGCTATGTTTCTACCTGTGTAATGTCAAATATTTCACCTCAGAAAAATGCCCGCACCACCGAACAAAATATTTCTTTAAGAAATCTTTGTAAAAATTTCTGGCTTGAAGAAACCGCCATCTTGGATATGGCCATGTGGGCAATATGTGGTTCAACTTTCAAGCCCTTTAATATGTTCCAACATGAAGCAACATTGTGAAAGTTTCTGAAACTTTGGCACGTGCTGTGATAAGAATTAATACACTAATTATTTATTAGTGTATTAATATTTTATTAGTAATAAAATATTCTTTTACAGGTGAGCAATAAATAGACAGGTCATGGTATTTTTATAATTACAAAATATTTGTTTGTCATGTGATCAGATAAACATAGCTGAGAGAACAATTATAATGATCATTAGATTTATGTCAAGAGCCCTGAAGAGGTTTAAAATAGTATGAATATTAAATTTTTACTACCATAATTTTACTAGTGGGTGAGTTATTTAAAAAAAAAAATGAAATATGACCCCATAAATTGACAAATAATTGTTAAAGCTTGTTGAAACTCAATGAAACTATATAGAAATTGTATTTAAAGTTGTTTTTTTAATTTCCACACAGTGTATTTGTTGAAACCAGTACATTTTTACTTGCAGAGATAATGCATCGGTGTGTATGTTGAAACCCAATTAATTTAAATTATTTATAGAGATATATACCACTGAACCACATTTATGTATATGCTCTCTGTGAATACGGTGGATCATGGATTCAAGTCTGGTCATGTTAAACTTAAGACTATGAAATTGGTATTTGTTGCTTTTCCACTAAGCACACAGTATTCAGGAGAAAGAGTTGTTGGCTCGGAATCAGGATAATGTGTCCGAGTGAAGAGACATATCTACCAGGGAGCTAACACTATAAAAATCATCCAACTAAATGTGTTGGTCAAGTACAAAGTGGACATCATTATCATCTCATCAAATGTAATTTGTTCTCGTGATATAGCTGAAAAATTTCTCATTTGGCATTTAACAGCACTCACTCACTCACGCTTCTCCACTAAGCACACATCATTAAAGAGAAAAGGCAAAGACTGGTTGGCTCTGAATCAGAATAATGTGTCCGAGTGGTGCGACATGTCTACCCACGGACTGTTGTTTCAATGAGCTAGCACTATACGAATCCAACTCAGCGTGTTAGTCTAGAACAAAGCAGACCTCATCATCATCTCATTGAAAATTAATTTGTTCTCACCATGATATAGCTGAAAAATTGCTGAATTGGCATTTAACAACAATCACTCACTCATACACCTCTGTAACAGTGTACTAACAGTCAGAGTGTACCTGTATTTTTGTTTAATTACAGAGATGTTACATACAGTATACCTGTTGATTTTGTTTTGTGGGTGTGTTGCAGGGTGTAAGTTTTTTTTTACTGAATTTACTGAACATTATCTGTCAGTGTGATATCATATATATCCATCATGATGTTACATACATACATTATTACTAATATTAGTATCTCAGCCTGTTCTGTCGGACTTGCTGCTATACTAATGTTTATGTCTGTCTCGACCTCCAAAACTGACATTATTTTATAAATTGTATTTATTCATTCACAGCTAAATTATATTATAATTTATAATAAGATGCAAGAGAACAAATGAAGCAGTGTTGATGAAGTCTTTGAGCATTGAACATCTCAGAAAAATGCTGATTTGGAGAGTGAACATATGACATCTTATAAGAAAATGAATTCAACTTATGAATAGAAAGGGGTGTGTTGGGATCCCATTAATAAGTTTAATCTCACCTTACTTTTGTGGGTCAATAAAAGTCCTTCAATTCAGTAATTTAATTAATCCCTCCCCCTCCAAGTTAATTGATCAGTCTCTTACATTTTCTAAACTAGACTGGAACATGACAGAGATTTATTAATGTTATTTTATTTTTGTAGTATATTCAGGGTGTAATCAGACAGTCAGTTTGAATGATACTGTTAGTACACTGGATTTGAATGATGTAAATCTAACGTCTACAGCATGTACATGGAATTTGCAGTCTTTAAATGGCACAACAATAGTTGTCAAGGTCAATGATGTAGTCCTTGAAGGTCGTTTAGACAGAGTTACTGCTCTTGATGGAGCAAATGAAAATTCCAGTGTAATCCAGCAGTGTGGAAGTGAATGTTCAAAATTACATGGTAATATTTTTCTTAATTTGTTTCATTTTTTTTTTCTATTTTCAAAGCTAATTTCTTAATTGAAATCTACTTATAGCGAAAGGAAAATTCCTATACCTATGCAATCAGTGCCTATCTCCACCAACGTTGTGAGTTCGAATCCCGTTCAGCCCAGAAGTGCTGGATTTACTATTGTGCTTAGGTGTGCTTAAGTACGGCCCCTTTGGCAAGGGGGAGGCATCTTTCTGCCAAAACAATTTATTTACGATGTATTTTTGCTTATGTGGTGCAATTTTAAATATTTTAACTATTCCTAAATTTCCTGAGCATGTACATGTATGCCTGACTGCCTGTGTAGGCCTACCGGGTCTACCTCCTTCAGGGCCCAAGTAAAGGGCCTCATAACTTAACTAGCACAGGGCCTCATTTGTCCTAAATCCGGCACTGCGTTCAGGCGAGAAGTACTAGATACAACATTATATGATAAAAATTGGTCAGGGACTTGCGGCAGGTCTGTGGTTTTCTCCGGGTACTCCGGTTTCCTCCACCAATAAAACTTGCCACCACAATATAACTGAAATATTGTTGAAAGTGGCGATAACCACCATAACTATAACCCTAATACTATAATAATTTAAAACATTGTTGACAAACAATGATATGTAGTCAGACAACTTTAGGGAATATAAGATATATTTTGTTTGGACCTTAAGGTATATTTTTATTTGGAGCTTAAGGTATATTTTTGTTTGGACCCTAAGGTATATTTTTATTTGGACATTAAGGTATATTTTTATTTGGACCTTAAGGTATATTTTTATTTGGACCTTAAGGTATATTTTTATTTGTACCTTAAGGAATATTTTTATTTGGACCTTAAGATATATTTTGTTTGGACCTTAAGGAACATTTTTATTTGGACCTTAAGGTATATTTATACCCCTGCTCCCTTGAGGGGGAGGGGAGTATACTGTTTTATTATACCCCCGCTCCCCGGAGGGGGAGGGGGTATACTGTTTTACCTCTCTCCGTCTGTCTGTCCGTCCGTCGAAGATAGTTTTCGTCGCATTTTTCTCAGCAACTATCAATGGCAGAAATGTGATATTTGGTCACAAGCTTCATATAGGTATGCCATATTGTGGGTAGCGTTTCTGGACCCGTCAGATTCCTACTTCCTGTTTGCCGACTTAGTTGGCTTTTATACACATTTAACATATACATGTATGATATTTGGTCACAAGCTTCATATAGGTACCCTGTATCGTGGTAAGAGTTTTTGGACCCATCAGATTCCTACTTCCTGTTTGCCGACTTGGTTGGTTTTTATACACATTGAACATACATGGATATGCGGGGGTATCATAAGTGAGCATTAGCTCACAGTTCATCTTGTTTTATTTGGACCTTAAGGTATATTTTTATTTGGACCTTAAGGTATATTTTTATTTTGACCTTAAGGTATATTTTTATTTGGACCTTAAGGTATATTTTTATTTGGACCTTAAGGTATATCTTTATTTGGACCTTAAGGTATATTTTTATTTGTACCTTAAGGAATATTTTTATTTGGACCTTAAGGTATATTTTTATTTGGACCTTAAGGTATATCTTTATTTGTACCTTAAGGAATATTTTTATTTGGACCTTAAGGTATATTTTTATTTGTACCTTAAGGTATATCTTTATTTGTACCTTAAGGAATATTTTTATTTGGACCTTAAGGTATATTTTGTTTGGATCTTAAGGTATATTTTTATTTGGACCTTAAGGTATATTTTTATTTGGACCTTAAGGTATATCATGTAACATTGTGAAATTTGGCTGTATGGCTTAACATAATGTACATTGCATGTTTCATTTGTAATGATTAAAACTATAAAAGTAAATAAATGTCTTGAGGCTGAGCAACATGGCGTCCGATTATGGATACTGACAACCTACTACATATTGACACACATTTAGTCTCCACTCACCAGATGTCAGCATATTTTGCGATAAAATAAATTACGTAGAAGTGCAATTGCTATTTGAAAAAGCTTTATACAGCCCGATATGATTTCTGTTTTGTTGTTGTGCTGGTAACATCTGCTGTTAAGTTGAGTGATGTTTTGCACGTTTTATCTATTGTTCAGTATATATAAATTGTTTTATGATTAAACCAATAATAAAAAAAAATATGCATGTGTGATAACCAAATTGATCCTGCAATCATGTGATATTGAGTACTTATTAAGGGGTTAAATGAACTTAATCATGGACCTAATAAAGGCAGGGGTCGACGTAACTACTGGCCCGCTGGCCCGCTGGCCCGTGGCCAGTATATTTACGGTCGGGCCAGTCAAACTGAACAAAGATCGGCCCGCTGGGCCAGTTGATATTCTCGGGCCACTTGGGCCAGCAACTTTCGTTTCTTCCATGTCATTCAATATCGACTGATAACAGACTAATGAAATTTCCTGATAAAACTTAAAATTCAACTTCAATCACTCGCCGAAAGCTATAAATAGCCTAATCACACAATCAGCATGTGTTACCGCACGTTAAACGAATATTGACAGAAATATATGCTGGGAACCAGTAGCCCTTTTCACAAAAATTCGTAACTATAGTCCTAACTTTTTCACTTAAGATTATCTTACGACAATTCCTAAGTCCTTTTCACAAAGATTATCTTACGACAAATTTTAATCTTACGACTAAAATTACACTTACGATAAAAAATTCTTCCTTAGGTGTACTCGATACAATATTATGTGATAAAGTTTGTCAGTGATTTGCGACAGGTCAATGGTTTTCTCCGAGTACTCCAGTTTTCTCAACCAATAAAACTGACCGATATATTGTTGAAAGGGGCGTTAAACACTATAAACCATCTTCCTTAGCAACCTAGTTTCATTTCCATAGCACAACAAAGCATTTTTTTTTAAATAAAATTATTCTAAAAAATATCCCCGGCACTAATTTATTAGCAATTTTTATCTAATACAAAAAAATGTATATGAATCGGTCACCAATAACTGCACAAAATATGAACGGGTATGATTTTCGTATAGAGGAACATTTCTAATGCATGTAAATTAAAATGATCTATAATAATTATCATTACTTGGGAGTTGTGCGTCATCATCCACGTCTGGTTACTTTTGGTAGAAGTATTTTTTAAGGGAGTGCATCTGGAGTGTGAAAAAAACCCTATTCATATAATTCATTTTATCGGTTATTTGTCAGCAAAATATTTACCCCTTTTTTCCAATTAATCCCATCCCACATAAAATCAAACGCTTGTTCTTTTACTGATGAAAATGTATCCCGATTTTTCTGAGATAACGGCCCAAATAAAGATGTGTTTATCATCTATCAATCATGAAGACGAATAAATATCCCTGCTATATATTAATATTAATATAACAGAAGAATGTACACAAGTTTATGTATTGCCAGAGTGTTCGATGATCATCAAAGTTGCCAGAAATTAATAAATTATATTACTAATATAAAGGCAAAATCAAAACGATATCATTCGATCCAGAAAATTCCAGTCCTAAAGCGGCTGTTCATTCAAAACTTTTGTAAGCGAAGTAGATGTCTAGAAGAAAATCCTGTATTCCTGTTTTTATCCCAAAAAAAAAATGAAAAAAAATAATTCTCCCCAAGTTTGCAAGTACATGTAGTCTTTTCGATTGTCGATCGTTCCCAATTTGAAATCTAAAGTTAATGAGAATTATCCTGATTTTTTGGTCATGTAAATGATGCACTGCTGCATTGAAGAGGTAAATGTACGGAATGCATCGTTATAGACAGACTCTGTTATTAGTCACGGCAAAAAGGAGTAAACAACAATGCCATTTGTAGCGTCTGTTTGTATTAAACCATATTCATTTCAATAAACATTTATCAATATGTGTAAATAGGTTTGTCATACGGTCAGAGAAAATGCGCTAACGATGAATTGCTCTCTTATTTTCAAGTCGAAGCGCCATTACATCGTCCATCTTTTTTTCTATTTTTTTCACTTACGATAAAAGATAAGACCAAAATTTCTCTTACGATCAAAATTTTACACTTAGGTCAGGGTAGTTTTACACGTAAAGTTAGGACTATTTTTACACTTAAGATTATCTTAAGTATTTTTGTGAAACTCTTTTTAATCTTAGTTTTACACTTACGACAATTTTTTATCGTAAGAATTTTTGTGAAAAGGGCTACAGTACTTCATAATTCACTAATTTTCAAAATCACGATTATTTATTTATAAAACTGAAAGATTAAATCGGTATTTTCTATAGTAAGCAATTTTAAATATTTAATATAAATAAGAAATAAACCCAAATAAACCAAACAACAATAATAAATCATCACGTGAACATCTTGCCTCTAAAAAAAATGGCGGATACACAATAACGCTAATCATGACTTCATTTAATATGAAAAATCTATTATTATGAACTAGTAACAGGTATGGACTCAGTCAGTAGATCATGCCGATATCAGCAAGAGGGATATTGGCAACAATCGCTGCATCAGCTGGGCAAAACGGAAAATTTTCCAAAGTCGGGACTGTGTTTGTTTATTTATTATCTAACTTCCGGTTTGATAATAATCTTCTAATAGTAATAGTCGTTATATGAAGGATTTTTACCCAAAGAACATGGTCGTTAGTCGCGTTAGACAGTGGGTCGTTATATAATGGTCGAATGCACGGGAAAACGCTGGGGAGGAATAAATAAGATTGGCTAAAAAAGGAAGCCGTTATACAGAGGGGGTCGCTGAGACTTCTTCTTTTTCTTTATATTTCTGGCCGTCCTTCACTACTGAAGATTATTGGCCGAGCGCCGTATTAAATTTAGTTAATACATAAGTTAACATATATACAATAAACAATGAATGAAAGGTTAAAACTATATACTTTTGATAACAAGTTTGACTATCTATATGTAGATTGTTTGATTATCTTCTAACCATACCTGTTAATTGTAATGCTTGTATGGGAAAATGTCATGAACTTTACCCTTGTTTAAAACAAGTACAACATTCATTCATAGAATACAAAAACTATATGTACATGTTTAAATCACTGTCAGTCAATTTAATTATTTGCGGATGCCTCTAGTGGAGCAGGAACTGCTTATCCTTCCGGAGAAAATGAGTTCACCCAAGGTTTTAATGGGGTTCATATTGCTCGATCTTTAGTTTCCTGTTTCTTGGGGGGGGGGGGGGGGGGGGGGGGGGGCAAATCCCCCCTTTTATATCGTTCCATAAAGTGGACCGATATTTCTCGGGCCAGTGGAATTTTGAAGGGGCCAGTTGTTCAAAAACTTTACTGGCCCTCGGGGCCAGTTAATTTTTTTTCTTAAGTCGACCCCTGAAAGGTTTCCTGCATGGTACCCCATGTAGAGTCAACAGTAAGTAATAGTATAATTATAGCGTGATCGAGGATACCGTAGAAAACAATTACAACAACGCTTGTTTCTGCACTTTGCAGTAAAATTTGCACTCACAGCAGCATTCGGTGTGAAACAGGTCAGAAAAGCTCCCTAAATGCACCTTTTTTTACCTGTTTCTAAAAGCTTGTACAAATAAATTATATATTTTTCCAACAATATACATATACAATGTATGTTTATGAAATTAAACCTTATTAATGTGATATCAGTAAATTGTTTTTCATGTGACCATTTGTTAGGCGATTTATTCATATTATATATTATATTATATAAAAATTCTTTTATTACTACAAATTGATACAGGTTATTATAAATGGCAGTTTGAAGTATAATTTTATAGGTTCGATATTTGTGTCCAGTAAAAGCTCAATGCAGGTGATTATAGAACTTAGCCAAGACAAAGCTATCAGAATTGTTAGTGTACAAGCTTGGGCACAAGGTAAGTAGTAGAGCAGTTTTACATTAGCAGATCAAGTCACTATATACTTGTATGATCTTCCATAGTATTTCGAATTAATAAAACAAAAAAATTTAAAGCAAAATATTGTGTTTTCAGTAGCATTATGCATGATTTCTTCTGAGTAAAAGAGTCGAAATAACTTTCCTTTTTAAACTTTTATGTTCTATATCTTGTTATTAATTTTGCTTAAAATAAAATGTTTTGTAAGAGAAAAACAAATATTTTAATCTGTTTAACAGTCTACAGGAAAGTATATATTTTTTTATAATTTAGCTTGTCCTTTAATATGAGGTCCTGAAGAGGGGATACCATTTACATAATTGCCCTTCAAAATCAGTGCTATCATGCTTAAATATATTGATATTTCATGATTCATGCTTATATTGTATGTCAACACGAAATTAAAATTCAGAATTAATAATAGTGTCTATTGTTATATTACTAATTTGTTTTCAGTATTTGATTCCAACACGTTGATGACCTATTTATTCTGGTCTCGTATGAAGACCATTAATTTCTATAGATGTTTGTAACTAAATGATATTAAATCTGTTAAAGGTATCAACCAGTAATGGTCTTTAACAGATTCTACCTACCCAGCTAATAGTCAGTTAGCTATAAACATTCATTGATCCTGCTATTGTACAGTCCATGTTTATGTTGTCATTCATTTTTCTGATAGTACGTGGTCTTTTTTGAGTGCATACACAATTATGTGATAAAGTTTGTCAGTGACTTACGACAGGTCGGTGGTTTTCTCCGGGTACTCCGGTTTCCTCCACCAGTAAAACTGACAGCCACGATATAGCTGAAATAATGTTGAAAGTGGTGTTAAACACCATAAAACCAAACCAAACCATCTTTTTGAGTGAAAATCATTCTGTTTTGTTGCAGTTTCTGTATATATTACTGTTGGAGATCCATTATTATCTAGAGAGAGAGAGTTGGAATCCCATTAACCGGTTTATATATTACTGTTGGAGATCCATTATTATCTAGAGAGAGAGTTGGAATCCCATTAACCGGTTTATATATTACTGTTGGAGATCCATTATTATCTAGAGAGAGAGTTGGAATCCAATTAACTGGTTTATATATTACTGTTGGAGATCCATTATTATCTAGAGAGAGAGTTGGAATCCCATTAACCGGTTTATATATTACTGTTGGAGATCCATTATTATCTAGAGAGAGAGTTGGAATCCCATTAACCGGTTTATATATTACTGTTGGAGATCCATTATTATCTAGAGAGAGAGTTGGAATCCCATTAACCGGTTTATATATTACTGTTGGAGATCCATTATTATCTAGAGAGAGAGTTGGAATCCCATTAACCGGTTTATATATTACTGTTGGAGATCCATTATTATCTAGAGAGAGAGTTGGAATCCCATTAACCGGTTTATATATTACTGTTGGAGATCCATTATTATCTAGAGAGAGAGTTGGAATCCCATTAACCGGTTTATATATTACTGTTGGAGATCCATTATTATCTAGAGAGAGAGTTGGAATCCCATTAACCGGTTTATATATTACTGTTGGAGATCCATTATTATCTAGAGAGAGAGTTGGAATCCCATTAACCGGTTTATATATTACTGTTGGAGATCCATTATTATCTAGAGAGAGAGAGTTGGAATCCCATTAACCGGTTTATATATTACTGTTGGAGATCCATTATTATCTAGAGAGAGAGAGTTGGAATCCCATTAACCGGTTTATATATTACTGTTGGAGATCCATTATTATCTAGAGAGAGAGTTGGAATCCCATTAACCGGTTTATATATTACTGTTGGAGATCCATTATTATCTAGAGAGAGAGTTGGAATCCCATTAACCGGTTTATATATTACTGTTGGAGATCCATTATTATCTAGAGAGAGAGTTGGAATCCCATTAACCGGTTTATATATTACTGTTGGAGATCCATTATTATCTAGAGAGAGAGAGTTGGAATCCCATTAACCGGTTTATATATTACTGTTGGAGATCCATTATTATCTAGAGAGAGAGAGTTGGAATCCCATTAACCGGTTTATATATTACTGTTGGAGATCCATTATTATCTAGAGAGAGAGAGTTGGAATCCCATTAACCGGTTTATATATTACTGTTGGAGATCCATTATTATCTAGAGAGAGAGTTGGAATCCCATTAACCGGTTTATATATTACTGTTGGAGATCCATTATTATCTAGAGAGAGAGTTGGAATCCAATTAACTGGTTTATATATTACTGTTGGAGATCCATTATTATCTAGAGAGAGAGTTGGAATCCCATTAACCGGTTTATATATTACTGTTGGAGATCCATTATTATCTAGAGAGAGAGTTGGAATCCCATTAACCGGTTTATATATTACTGTTGGAGATCCATTATTATCTAGAGAGAGAGTTGGAATCCCATTAACCGGTTTATATATTACTGTTGGAGATCCATTATTATCTAGAGAGAGAGTTGGAATCCCATTAACCGGTTTATATATTACTGTTGGAGATCCATTATTATCTAGAGAGAGAGTTGGAATCCCATTAACCGGTTTATATATTACTGTTGGAGATCCATTATTATCTAGAGAGAGAGAGTTGGAATCCCATTAACCGGTTTATATATTACTGTTGGAGATCCATTATTATCTAGAGAGAGAGAGTTGGAATCCCATTAACCGGTTTATATATTACTGTTGGAGATCCATTATTATCTAGAGAGAGAGAGTTGGAATCCCATTAACCGGTTTATATATTACTGTTGGAGATCCATTATTATCTAGAGAGAGAGTTGGAATCCCATTAACCGGTTTATATATTACTGTTGGAGATCCATTATTATCTAGAGAGAGAGTTGGAATCCCATTAACCGGTTTATATATTACTGTTGGAGATCCATTATTATCTAGAGAGAGAGTTGGAATCCCATTAACCGGTTTATATATTACTGTTGGAGATCCATTATTATCTAGAGAGAGAGAGTTGGAATCCCATTAACCGGTTTATATATTACTGTTGGAGATCCATTATTATCTAGAGAGAGAGAGTTGGAATCCCATTAACCGGTTTTTATATTACTGTTGGAGATCCATTATTATCTAGAGAGAGAGTTGGAATCCCATTAACCGGTTTATATATTACTGTTGGAGATCCATTATTATTTAGAGAGAGAGTTGGAATCCCATTAACCGGTTTATATATTACTGTTGGAGATCCATTATTATCTAGAGAGAGAGTTGGAATCCCATTAACCGGTTTATATATTACTGTTGGAGATCCATTATTATCTAGAGAGAGAGTTGGAATCCCATTAACCGGTTTATATATTACTGTTGGAGATCCATTATTATCTAGAGAGAGAGTTGGAATCCCATTAACCGGTTTATATATTACTGTTGGAGATCCATTATTATCTAGAGAGAGAGTTGGAATCCCATTAACCGGTTTATATATTACTGTTGGAGATCCATTATTATCTAGAGAGAGAGAGTTGGAATCCCATTAACCGGTTTATATATTACTGTTGGAGATCCATTATTATCTAGAGAGAGAGAGTTGGAATCCCATTAACCGGTTTATATATTACTGTTGGAGATCCATTATTATTTAGAGAGAGAGTTGGAATCCCATTAACCGGTTTATATATTACTGTTGGAGATCCATTATTATCTAGAGAGAGAGTTGGAATCCCATTAACCGGTTTATATATTACTGTTGGAGATCCATTATTATCTAGAGAGAGAGTTGGAATCCCATTAACCGGTTTATATATTACTGTTGGAGATCCATTATTATCTAGAGAGAGAGTTGGAATCCTATTAACGGTTTATATATTACTGTTGGAGATCCATTATTATCTAGAGAGAGAGTTAGAATCCCATTAACCGGTTTATATATTACTGTTGGAGATCCATTATTATCTAGAGAGAGAGTTGGAATCCCATTAAGCGGTTTATATATTACTGTTGGAGATCCATTATTATCTAGAGAGAGAGTTGGAATCCCATTAACCGGTTTATATATTACTGTTGGAGATCCATTATTATCTAGAGAGAGAGAGTTGGAATCCCATTAACCGGTTTATATATTACTGTTGGAGATCCATTATAATCTAGAGAGAGAGTTGGAATCCCATTAACCGGTTTATATATTACTGTTGGAGATCCATTATTATCTAGAGAGAGAGAGTTGGAATCCCATTAACCGGTTTATATATTACTGTTGGAGATCCATTATTATCTAGAGAGAGAGTTGGAATCCCATTAACCGGTTTATATATTACTGTTGGAGATCCATATTATTTAGAGAGAGAGTTGGAATCCCATTAACCGGTTTATATATTACTGTTGGAGATCCATTATTATCTAGAGAGAGAGTTGGAATCCCATTAACCGGTTTATATATTACTGTTGGAGATCCATTATTATCTAGAGAGAGAGTTGGAATCCCATTAACCGGTTTATATATTACTGTTGGAGATCCATTATTATCTAGAGAGAGAGTTGGAATCCCATTAACCGGTTTATATATTACTGTTGGAGATCCATTATTATCTAGAGAGAGAGAGTTGGAATCCCATTAACCGGTTTATATATTACTGTTGGAGATCCATTATTATCTAGAGAGAGAGAGTTGGAATCCCATTAACCGGTTTATATATTACTGTTGGAGATCCATTATTATTTAGAGAGAGAGTTGGAATCCCATTAACCGGTTTATATATTACTGTTGGAGATCCATTATTATCTAGAGAGAGAGTTGGAATCCTATTAACGGTTTATATATTACTGTTGGAGATCCATTATTATCTAGAGAGAGAGTTAGAATCCCATTAACCGGTTTATATATTACTGTTGGAGATCCATTATTATCTAGAGAGAGAGTTGGAATCCCATTAAGCGGTTTATATATTACTGTTGGAGATCCATTATTATCTAGAGAGAGAGTTGGAATCCCATTAACCGGTTTATATATTACTGTTGGAGATCCATTATTATCTAGAGAGAGAGTTGGAATCCCATTAACCGGTTTATATATTACTGTTGGAGATCCATTATAATCTAGAGAGAGAGTTGGAATCCCATTAACCGGTTTATATATTACTGTTGGAGATCCATTATTATCTAGAGAGAGAGAGTTGGAATCCCATTAACCGGTTTATATATTACTGTTGGAGATCCATTATTATCTAGAGAGAGAGTTGGAATCCCATTAACCGGTTTATATATTACTGTTGGAGATCCATTATTATCTAGAGAGAGAGTTGGAATCCCATTAACCGGTTTATATATTACTGTTGGAGATCCATTATTATCTAGAGAGAGAGTTGGAATCCATTAACCGGTTTATATATTACTGTTGGAGATCCATTATTATCTAGAGAGAGAGTTGGAATCCCATTACCGGTTTATATATTACTGTTGGAGATCCATTATTATCTAGAGAGAGAGTTGGAATCCATTAACCGGTTATATATTACTGTTGGAGATCCATTATTATCTAGAGAGAGAGAGTTGGAATCCATTAACCGGTTTATATATTACTGTTGGAGATCCATTATTATCTAGAGAGAGAGAGTTGGAATCCCATTAACCGGTTTATATATTACTGTTGGAGATCCATTATTATTTAGAGAGAGAGTTGGAATCCCATTAACCGGTTTATATATTACTGTTGGAGATCCATTATTATCTAGAGAGAGAGTTGGAATCCTATTAACGGTTTATATATTACTGTTGGAGATCCATTATTATCTAGAGAGAGAGTTAGAATCCCATTAACCAGTTATATATTACTGTTGGAGATCCATTATTATCTAGAGAGAGAGTTGGAATCCCATTAAGCGGTTTATATATTACTGTTGGAGATCCATTATTATCTAGAGAGAGAGTTGGAATCCCATTAACCGGTTTATATATTACTGTTGGAGATCCATTATTATCTAGAGAGAGAGAGTTGGAATCCCATTAACCGGTTTATATATTACTGTTGGAGATCCATTATAATCTAGAGAGAGAGTTGGAATCCCATTAACCGGTTTATATATTACTGTTGGAGATCCATTATTATCTAGAGAGAGAGAGTTGGAATCCCATTAACCGGTTTATATATTACTGTTGGAGATCCATTATTATCTAGAGAGAGAGTTGGAATCCCATTAACCGGTTTATATATTACTGTTGGAGATCCATTATTATCTAGAGAGAGAGTTGGAATCCCATTAACCGGTTTATATATTACTGTTGGAGATCCATTATTATCTAGAGAGAGAGTTGGAATCCCATTAACCGGTTTATATATTACTGTTGGAGATCCATTATTATCTAGAGAGAGAGAGTTGGAATCCCATTAACCGGTTTATATATTACTGTTGGAGATCCATTATTATCTAGAGAGAGTTGGAATCCCATTAACCGGTTTATATATTACTGTTGGAGATCCATTATTATCTAGAGAGAGAGAGTTGGAATCCCATTAACCGGTTTATATATTACTGTTGGAGATCCATTATTATCTAGAGAGAGAGTTGGAATCCCATTAACCGGTTATATATTACTGTTGGAGATCCATTATTATCTAGAGAGAGAGTTGGAATCCCATTAACTGGTTTATATATTACTGTTGGAGATCCATTATTATCTAGAGAGAGAGTTGGAATCCCATTAACCGGTTTATATATTACTGTTGGAGATCCATTATTATCTAGAGAGAGAGAGTTGGAATCCCATTAACCGGTTTATATATTACTGTTGGAGATCCATATTATCTAGAGAGAGAGAGTTGGAATCCCATTAACCGGTTTATATATTACTGTTGGAGATCCATTATTATCTAGAGAGAGAGTTGGAATCCCATTAACCGGTTTATATATTACTGTTGGAGATCCATTATTATCTAGAGAGAGAGTTGGAATCCCATTAACCGGTTTATATATTACTGTTGGAGATCCATTATTATCTAGAGAGAGAGTTGGAATCCCATTAACCGGTTTATATATTACTGTTGGAGATCCATTATTATCTAGAGAGAGAGTTGGAATCCATTAACCGGTTTATATATTACTGTTGGAGATCCATTATTATCTAGAAGAGAGTTGGAATCCCATTAACCGGTTTATATATTACTGTTGGAGATCCATTATTATCTAGAGAGAGAGAGTTGGAATCCCATTAACCGGTTTTATATTACTGTTGGAGATCCATTATTATCTAGAGAGAGAGTTGGAATCCCATTAACCGGTTTATATATTACTGTTGGAGATCCATTATTATTTAGAGAGAGAGTTGGAATCCCATTAACCGGTTTATATATTACTGTTGGAGATCCATTATTATCTAGAGAGAGAGAGTTGGAATCCCATTAACCGGTTATATATTACTGTTGGAGATCCATTATTATCTAGAGAGAGAGTTGGAATCCCATTAACCGGTTTATATATTACTGTTGGAGATCCATTATTATCTAGAGAGAGAGAGTTGGAATCCCATTAACCGGTTTATATATTACTGTTGGAGATCCATTATTATCTAGAGAGAGAGAGTTGGAATCCCATTAACCGGTTTATATATTACTGTTGGAGATCCATTATTATCTAGAGAGAGAGAGTTGGAATCCCATTAACTGGTTTATATATTACTGTTGGAGATCCATTATTATCTAGAGAGAGAGTTGGAATCCCATTAACCGGTTTATATATTACTGTTGGAGATCCATTATTATCTAGAGAGAGAGAGTTGGAATCCCATTAACCGGTTTATATATTACTGTTGGAGATCCATTATTATCTAGAGAGAGAGTTGGAATCCCATTAACCGGTTTATATATTACTGTTGGAGATCCATTATTATCTAGAGAGAGAGTTGGAATCCCATTAACCGGTTTATATATTACTGTTGGAGATCCATTATTATCTAGAGAGAGAGTTGGAATCCCATTAACCGGTTTATATATTACTGTTGGAGATCCATTATTATCTAGAGAGAGAGAGTTGGAATCCCATTAACCGGTTTATATATTACTGTTGGAGATCCATTATTATCTAGAGAGAGAGAGTTGGAATCCCATTAACCGGTTTTTATATTACTGTTGGAGATCCATTATTATCTAGAGAGAGAGTTGGAATCCCATTAACCGGTTTATATATTACTGTTGGAGATCCATTATTATTTAGAGAGAGAGTTGGAATCCCATTAACCGGTTTATATATTACTGTTGGAGATCCATTATTATCTAGAGAGAGAGTTGGAATCCCATTAACCGGTTTATATATTACTGTTGGAGATCCATTATTATCTAGAGAGAGAGTTGGAATCCCATTAACCGGTTTATATATTACTGTTGGAGATCCATTATTATCTAGAGAGAGAGTTGGAATCCCATTAACCGGTTTATATATTACTGTTGGAGATCCATTATTATCTAGAGAGAGAGTTGGAATCCCATTAACCGGTTTATATATTACTGTTGGAGATCCATTATTATTAGAGAGAGAGTTGGAATCCCATTAACCGGTTTATATATTACTGTTGGAGATCCATTATTATCTAGAGAGAGAGAGTTGGAATCCCATTAACCGGTTTATATATTAATGTTGGAGATCCATTATTATTTAGAGAATCCCATTAACCGGTTTATATATTACTGTTGGAGATCCATTATTATCTAGAGAGAGAGAGTCGGAATCCCATTAACCGGTTTATATATTACTGTTGGAGATCCATTATTATCTAGAGAGAGAGAGTTGGAATCCCATTAACCGGTTTATATATTACTGTTGGAGATCCATTATTATCTAGAGAGAGTTGGAATCCCATTAACCGGTTTATATATTACTGTTGGAGATCCATTATTATCTAGAGAGAGAGAGTTGGAATCCCATTAACTGGTTTATATATTACTGTTGGAGATCCATTATTATCTAGAGAGAGAGAGTTGGAATCCCATTAACCGGTTTATATATTACTGTTGGAGATCCATTATAATCTAGAGAGAGAGTTGGAATCCCATTAACCGGTTTATATATTACTGTTGGAGATCCATTATTATCTAGAGAGAGAGAGTTGGAATCCCATTAACCGGTTTATATATTACTGTTGGAGATCCATTATTATCTAGAGAGAGAGTTGGAATCCCATTAACCGGTTTATATATTACTGTTGGAGATCCATTATTATCTAGAGAGAGAGTTGGAATCCCATTAACCGGTTTATATATTACTGTTGGAGATCCATTATTATCTAGAGAGAGAGTTAGAATCCCATTAACCGGTTTATATATTACTGTTGGAGATCCATTATTATCTAGAGAGAGAGAGTTGGAATCCCATTAACTGGTTTATATATTACTGTTGGAGATCCATTATTATCTAGAGAGAGAGAGTTGGAATCCCATTAACCGGTTTATATATTACTGTTGGAGATCCATTATTATCTAGAGAGAGAGTTGGAATCCCATTAACCGGTTTATATATTACTGTTGGAGATCCATTATTATCTAGAGAGAGAGTTGGAATCCCATTAACCGGTTTATATATTACTGTTGGAGATCCATTATTATCTAGAGAGAGAGTTGGAATCCCATTAACCGGTTTATATATTACTGTTGGAGATCCATTATTATCTAGAGAGAGAGTTGGAATCCCATTAACCGGTTTATATATTACTGTTGGAGATCCATTATTATCTAGAGAGAGAGAGTTGGAATCCCATTAACCGGTTTATATATTACTGTTGGAGATCCATTATTATTTAGAGAGAGAGTTGGAATCCCATTAACCGGTTTATATATTACTGTTGGAGATCCATTATTATCTAGAGAGAGAGTTGGAATCCCATTAACCGGTTTATATATTACTGTTGGAGATCCATTATTATCTAGAGAGAGAGTTGGAATCCCATTAACCGGTTTATATATTACTGTTGGAGATCCATTATTATCTAGAGAGAGAGAGTTGGAATCCCATTAACCAGTTTATATATTACTGTTGGAGATCCATTATTATCTAGAGAGAGAGTTGGAATCCCATTAACCGGTTTATATATTACTGTTGGAGATCCATTATTATCTAGAGAGAGAGTTGGAATCCCATTAACCGGTTTATATATTACTGTTGGAGATCCATTATTATCTAGAGAGAGAGAGTTGGAATCCCATTAACCGGTTTATATATTACTGTTGGAGATCCATTATTATCTAGAGAGAGAGAGTTGGAATCCCATTAACCGGTTTATATATTACTGTTGGAGATCCATTATTATCTAGAGAGAGAGTTGGAATCCCATTAACCGGTTTATATATTACTGTTGGAGATCCATTATTATCTAGAGAGAGAGTTGGAATCCCATTAACCGGTTTATATATTACTGTTGGAGATCCATTATTATCTAGAGAGAGAGAGTTGGAATCCCATTAACCGGTTTATATATTACTGTTGGAGATCCATTATTATCTAGAGAGAGAGAGTTGGAATCCCATTAACTGGTTTATATATTACTGTTGGAGATCCATTATTATCTAGAGAGAGAGTTGGAATCCCATTAACCGGTTTATATATTACTGTTGGAGATCCATTATTATCTAGAGAGAGAGTTGGAATCCCATTAACCGGTTTATATATTACTGTTGGAGATCCATTATTATCTAGAGAGAGAGTTGGAATCCCATTAACCGGTTTATATATTACTGTTGGAGATCCATTATTATCTAGAGAGAGAGTTGGAATCCCATTAACCGGTTTATATATTACTGTTGGAGATCCATTATTATTTAGAGAGAGAGTTGGAATCCCATTAACCGGTTTATATATTACTGTTGGAGATCCATTATTATCTAGAGAGAGAGAGTTGGAATCCTATTAACGGTTTATATATTACTGTTGGAGATCCATTATTATCTAGAGAGAGAGTTAGAATCCCATTAACCGGTTTATATATTACTGTTGGAGATCCATTATTATCTAGAGAGAGAGTTGGAATCCCATTAAGCGGTTTATATATTACTGTTGGAGATCCATTATTATCTAGAGAGAGAGAGTTGGAATCCCATTAACCGGTTTATATATTACTGTTGGAGATCCATTATTATCTAGAGAGAGAGAGAGTTGGAATCCCATTAACAGGTTTATATATTACTGTTGGAGATCCATTATTATCTAGAGAGAGAGAGTTGGAATCCCATTAACCGGTTTATATATTACTGTTGGAGATCCATTATAATCTAGAGAGAGAGTTGGAATCCCATTAACCGGTTTATATATTACTGTTGGAGATCCATTATTATCTAGAGAGAGAGAGTTGGAATCCCATTAACCGGTTTTTATATTACTGTTGGAGATCCATTATTATCTAGAGAGAGAGTTGGAATCCCATTAACCGGTTTATATATTACTGTTGGAGATCCATTATTATCTAGAGAGAGAGTTGGAATCCCATTAACCGGTTTATATATTACTGTTGGAGATCCATTATTATCTAGAGAGAGAGAGTTGGAATCCCATTAACTGGTTTATATATTACTGTTGGAGATCCATTATTATCTAGAGAGAGAGAGTTGGAATCCCATTAACTGGTTTATATATTACTGTTGGAGATCCATTATTATCTAGAGAGAGAGAGTTGGAATCCCATTAACCGGTTTATATATTACTGTTGGAGATCCATTATTATCTAGAGAGAGAGTTGGAATCCCATTAACCGGTTTATATATTACTGTTGGAGATCCATTATTATCTAGAGAGAGAGTTGGAATCCCATTAACCGGTTTATATATTACTGTTGGAGATCCATTATTATCTAGAGAGAGAGTTGGAATCCCATTAACCGGTTTATATATTACTGTTGGAGATCCATTATTATCTAGAGAGAGAGAGTTGGAATCCCATTAACTGGTTTATATATTACTGTTGGAGATCCATTATTATCTAGAGAGAGAGAGTTGGAATCCCATTAACCGGTTTATATATTACTGTTGGAGATCCATTATAATCTAGAGAGAGAGTTGGAATCCCATTAACCGGTTTATATATTACTGTTGGAGATCCATTATTATCTAGAGAGAGAGAGTTGGAATCCCATTAACCGGTTTATATATTACTGTTGGAGATCCATTATTATCTAGAGAGAGAGTTGGAATCCCATTAACCGGTTTATATATTACTGTTGGAGATCCATTATTATCTAGAGAGAGAGTTGGAATCCCATTAACCGGTTTATATATTACTGTTGGAGATCCATTATTATCTAGAGAGAGAGTTAGAATCCCATTAACCGGTTTATATATTACTGTTGGAGATCCATTATTATCTAGAGAGAGAGAGTTGGAATCCCATTAACTGGTTTATATATTACTGTTGGAGATCCATTATTATCTAGAGAGAGAGAGTTGGAATCCCATTAACCGGTTTATATATTACTGTTGGAGATCCATTATTATCTAGAGAGAGAGTTGGAATCCCATTAACCGGTTTATATATTACTGTTGGAGATCCATTATTATCTAGAGAGAGAGTTGGAATCCCATTAACCGGTTTATATATTACTGTTGGAGATCCATTATTATCTAGAGAGAGAGTTGGAATCCCATTAACTGGTTTATATATTACTGTTGGAGATCCATTATTATCTAGAGAGAGAGAGTTGGAATCCCATTAACCGGTTTATATATTACTGTTGGAGATCCATTATTATCTAGAGAGAGAGAGTTGGAATCCCATTAACCGGTTTATATATTACTGTTGGAGATCCATTATTATTTAGAGAGAGAGTTGGAATCCCATTAACCGGTTTATATATTACTGTTGGAGATCCATTATTATCTAGAGAGAGAGTTGGAATCCCATTAACCGGTTTATATATTACTGTTGGAGATCCATTATTATCTAGAGAGAGAGTTGGAATCCCATTAACCGGTTTATATATTACTGTTGGAGATCCATTATTATCTAGAGAGAGAGAGTTGGAATCCCATTAACCAGTTTATATATTACTGTTGGAGATCCATTATTATCTAGAGAGAGAGTTGGAATCCCATTAACCGGTTTATATATTACTGTTGGAGATCCATTATTATCTAGAGAGAGAGTTGGAATCCCATTAACCGGTTTATATATTACTGTTGGAGATCCATTATTATCTAGAGAGAGAGAGTTGGAATCCCATTAACCGGTTTATATATTACTGTTGGAGATCCATTATTATCTAGAGAGAGAGAGTTGGAATCCCATTAACCGGTTTATATATTACTGTTAGAGATCCATTATTATCTAGAGAGAGAGTTGGAATCCCATTAACCGGTTTATATATTACTGTTGGAGATCCATTATTATCTAGAGAGAGAGTTGGAATCCCATTAACCGGTTTATATATTACTGTTGGAGATCCATTATTATCTAGAGAGAGAGAGTTGGAATCCCATTAACCGGTTTATATATTACTGTTGGAGATCCATTATTATCTAGAGAGAGAGAGTTGGAATCCCATTAACTGGTTTATATATTACTGTTGGAGATCCATTATTATCTAGAGAGAGAGTTGGAATCCCATTAACCGGTTTATATATTACTGTTGGAGATCCATTATTATCTAGAGAGAGAGTTGGAATCCCATTAACCGGTTTATATATTACTGTTGGAGATCCATTATTATCTAGAGAGAGAGTTGGAATCCCATTAACCGGTTTATATATTACTGTTGGAGATCCATTATTATCTAGAGAGAGAGTTGGAATCCCATTAACCGGTTTATATATTACTGTTGGAGATCCATTATTATTTAGAGAGAGAGTTGGAATCCCATTAACCGGTTTATATATTACTGTTGGAGATCCATTATTATCTAGAGAGAGAGAGTTGGAATCCTATTAACGGTTTATATATTACTGTTGGAGATCCATTATTATCTAGAGAGAGAGTTAGAATCCCATTAACCGGTTTATATATTACTGTTGGAGATCCATTATTATCTAGAGAGAGAGTTGGAATCCCATTAAGCGGTTTATATATTACTGTTGGAGATCCATTATTATCTAGAGAGAGAGAGTTGGAATCCCATTAACCGGTTTATATATTACTGTTGGAGATCCATTATTATCTAGAGAGAGAGAGAGTTGGAATCCCATTAACCGGTTTATATATTACTGTTGGAGATCCATTATTATCTAGAGAGAGAGAGTTGGAATCCCATTAACCGGTTTATATATTACTGTTGGAGATCCATTATTATCTAGAGAGAGAGTTGGAATCCCATTAACCGGTTTATATATTACTGTTGGAGATCCATTATTATCTAGAGAGAGAGAGTTGGAATCCCATTAACCGGTTTTTATATTACTGTTGGAGATCCATTATTATCTAGAGAGAGAGTTGGAATCCCATTAACCGGTTTATATATTACTGTTGGAGATCCATTATTATCTAGAGAGAGAGTTGGAATCCCATTAACCGGTTTATATATTACTGTTGGAGATCCATTATTATCTAGAGAGAGAGTTGGAATCCCATTAACCGGTTTATATATTACTGTTGGAGATCCATTATTATCTAGAGAGAGAGAGTTGGAATCCCATTAACTGGTTTATATATTACTGTTGGAGATCCATTATTATCTAGAGAGAGAGAGTTGGAATCCCATTAACCGGTTTATATATTACTGTTGGAGATCCATTATTATCTAGAGAGAGAGTTGGAATCCCATTAACCGGTTTATATATTACTGTTGGAGATCCATTATTATCTAGAGAGAGAGTTGGAATCCCATTAACCGGTTTATATATTACTGTTGGAGATCCATTATTATCTAGAGAGAGAGTTGGAATCCCATTAACCGGTTTATATATTACTGTTGGAGATCCATTATTATCTAGAGAGAGAGAGTTGGAATCCCATTAACCGGTTTATATATTACTGTTGGAGATCCATTATTATCTAGAGAGAGAGAGTTGGAATCCCATTAACCGGTTTATATATTACTGTTGGAGATCCATTATTATTTAGAGAGAGAGTTGGAATCCCATTAACCGGTTTATATATTACTGTTGGAGATCCATTATTATCTAGAGAGAGAGTTGGAATCCCATTAACCGGTTTATATATTACTGTTGGAGATCCATTATTATCTAGAGAGAGAGTTGGAATCCCATTAACCGGTTTATATATTACTGTTGGAGATCCATTATTATCTAGAGAGAGAGTTGGAATCCCATTAACCAGTTTATATATTACTGTTGGAGATCCATTATTATCTAGAGAGAGAGTTGGAATCCCATTAAGCGGTTTATATATTACTGTTGGAGATCCATTATTATCTAGAGAGAGAGTTGGAATCCCATTAACCGGTTTATATATTACTGTTGGAGATCCATTATTATCTAGAGAGAGAGAGTTGGAATCCCATTAACCGGTTTATATATTACTGTTGGAGATCCATTATTATCTAGAGAGAGAGAGTCGGAATCCCATTAACCGGTTTATATATTACTGTTGGAGATCCATTATTATCTAGAGAGAGAGTTGGAATCCCATTAACCGGTTTATATATTACTGTTGGAGATCCATTATTATCTAGAGAGAGAGTTGGAATCCCATTAACCGGTTTATATATTACTGTTGGAGATCCATTATTATCTAGAGAGAGAGAGTTGGAATCCCATTAACCGGTTTATATATTACTGTTGGTGATCCATTATTATCTAGAGAGAGAGAGTTGGAATCCCATTAACCGGTTTATATATTACTGTTGGAGATCCATTATTATCTAGAGAGAGAGAGTTGGAATCCCATTAACTGGTTTATATATTACTGTTGGAGATCCATTATTATCTAGAGAGAGAGAGTCGGAATCCCATTAACCGGTTTATATATTACTGTTGGAGATCCATTATTATCTAGAGAGAGAGAGTTGGAATCCCATTAACCGGTTTATATATTACTGTTGGAGATCCATTATTATCTAGAGAGAGAGTTGGAATCCCATTAACCGGTTTATATATTACTGTTGGAGATCCATTATTATCTAGAGAGAGAGAGTTGGAATCCCATTAACCGGTTTATATATTACTGTTGGAGATCCATTATTATCTAGAGAGAGAGTTGGAATCCCATTAACTGGTTTAACCATGCCACATGTTTGTACCTGTCTCAATCCTGTATTTTCCAACGTCATATTTCATGGTCTTTTTCTTATGTTCAGTGAGTTGAGGTGAGAGGTCATTGTTCATTTTGTTAATATTGGGGGAATTGTTGACCATCGTTGTTTAAATTTTCTTGTCATAATCTTTCAGTTGTGATTGTCTCAAAATGAAGTCACAGAGGCTGTCTTTGAGAATACATAAATTATAATATAAGTCTTTAGTTGTTGATGACAATCTATGCATGTATATAAAGCTTACAATATAAGCCTTTAGTTGTTGATGATAATCTATACATGTATATAAAGCTTACAATATAAGTCTTTAGTTGTTGATGATAATCTATACATGTATATAAAGCTTACAATATAAGTCTTTAGTTGTTGATGATAATCTATACATGTATATAAAGCTTACAATATAAGTCTTTAGTTGTTGATGATAATCTATACATGTATATAAAGCTTACAATATAAGTCTTTAGTTGTTGATGATAATCTATACATGTATATAAAGCTTACAATATAAGTCTTTAGTTGTTGATGATAATCTATACATGTATATAAAGCTTACAATATAAGTCTTTAGTTGTTGATGATAATCTATACATGTATATAAAGCTTACAATATAAGTCTTTAGTTGTTGATGATAATCTATGCATGTATATAAAGCTTACAATATAAGTCTTTAGTTGTTGATGATAATCTATACATGTATATAAAGCTTACAATATAAGTCTTTAGTTGTTGATGATAATCTATACATGTATATAAAGCTTATAATATAAGTCTTTAGTTGTTGATGATAATCTATACATGTATATAAAGCTTACAATATAAGCCTTTAGTTGTTGATGATAATCTATACATGTATATAAAGCTTATAATATAAGTCTTTAGTTGTTGATGATAATCTTTACATGTATATAAAGCTTACAATATAAGTCTTTAGTTGTTGATGATAATCTATACATGTATATAAAGCTTATAATATAAGTCTTTAGTTGTTGATGATAATCTATACATGTATATAAAGCTTACAATATAAGCCTTTAGTTGTTGATGATAATCTATACATGTATATAAAGCTTACAATATAAGTCTTTAGTTGTTGATGATAATCTTTACATGTATATAAAGCTTATAATATAAGTCTTTAGTTGTTGATGATAATCTATACATGTATATAAAGCTTACAATATAAGTCTTTAGTTGTTGATGATAATCTATACATGTATATAAAGCTTATAATATAAGTCTTTAGTTGTTGATGATAATCTATACATGTATATAAAGCTTACAATATAAGTCTTTAGTTGTTGAT
The DNA here is from genome assembly GCA_963680875.1 of Bathymodiolus brooksi. Taxonomy (NCBI): domain Eukaryota; kingdom Metazoa; phylum Mollusca; class Bivalvia; order Mytilida; family Modiolidae; genus Bathymodiolus; species Bathymodiolus brooksi. Next base: position 118,959,173 of record OY804582.1, read on the forward strand.
GATAATCTATACATGTATATAAAGCTTATAATATAAGTCTTTAGTTGTTGATGATAATCTATACATGTATATAAAGCTTATAATATAAGTCTTTAGTTGTTGATGATAATCTATACATGTATATAAAGCTTATAATATAAGTCTTTAGTTGTTGATGATAATCTATACATGTAACTTTAGTTGTTGATGATAATCTATACATGTATATAAAGCTTATAATATAAGTCTTTAGTTGTTGATGATAATCTATACATGTATATAAAGCTTACAATATAAGTCTTTAGTTGTTGATGATAATCTATACATGTATATAAAGCTTATAAAATAAGCCTTTAGTTGTTGATGATAATCTATACATGTATATAAAGCTTATAATATAAGTCTTTAGTTGTTGATGATAATCTATACATGTATATAAAGCTTATAATATAAGTCTTTAGTTGTTGATGACAATCTATGCATGTATATAAAGCTTACAATATAAGCCTTTAGTTGTTGATGATAATCTATACATGTATATAAAGCTTACAATATAAGCCTTTAGTTGTTGATGATAATCTATACATGTATATAAAGCTTATAATATAAGTCTTTAGTTGTTGATGATAATCTATACATGTATATAAAGCTTACAATATAAGTCTTTAGTTGTTGATGATAATCTATACATGTATATAAAGCTTACAATATAAGTCTTTAGTTGTTGATGATAATCTATACATGTATATAAAGCTTACAATATAAGTCTTTAGTTGTTGATGATAATCTATACATGTATATAAAGCTTATAATATAAGTCTTTAGTTGTTGATGATACTCTATACATGTATTAAAGCTTATAATATAAGTCTTTAGTTGTTGATGATAATCTATACATGTATATAAAGCTTATAATATAAGTCTTTAGTTGTTGATGATAATCTATACATGTATATAAAGCTTATAATATAAGTCTTTAGTTGTTGATGATAATCTATACATGTATATAAAGCTTACAATATAAGTCTTTAGTTGTTGATGATAATCTATACATGTATATAAAGCTTATAATATAAGTCTTTAGTTGTTGATGATAATCTATACATGTATATAAAGCTTACAATATAAGTCTTTAGTTGTTGATGATAATCTATACATGTATATAAAGCTTATAATATAAGTCTTTAGTTGTTGATGATAATCTATACATGTATATAAAGCTTACAATATAAGTCTTTAGTTGTTGATGATAATCTATACATGTATATAAAGCTTACAATATAAGTCTTTAGTTGTTGATGATAATCTATACATGTATATAAAGCTTATAAAATAAGCCTTTAGTTGTTGATGATAATCTATACATGTATATAAAGCTTACAATATAAGTCTTTAGTTGTTGATGATAATCTATACATGTATATAAAGCTTATAAAATAAGCCTTTAGTTGTTGATGATAATCTATACATGTATATAAAGCTTACAATATAAGTCTTTAGTTGTTGATGATAATCTATACATGTATATAAAGCTTATAAAATAAGCCTTTAGTTGTTGATGATAATCTATACATGTATATAAAGCTTACAATATAAGTCTTTAGTTGTTGATGATAATCTATACATGTATATAAAGCTTACAATATAAGTCTTTAGTTGTTGATGATAATCTATACATGTATATAAAGCTTACAATATAAGTCTTTAGTTGTTGATGATAATCTATACATGTATATAAAGCTTACAATATAAGTCTTTAGTTGTTGATGATAATCTATACATGTATATAAAGCTTACAATATAAGTCTTTAGTTGTTGATGATAATCTATACATGTATATAAAGCTTATAATATAAGTCTTTAGTTGTTGATGATAATCTATACATGTATATAAAGCTTACAATATAAGCCTTTAGTTGTTGATGATAATCTATACATGTATATAAAGCTTATAATATAAGTCTTTAGTTGTTGATGATAATCTTTACATGTATATAAAGCTTACAATATAAGTCTTTAGTTGTTGATGATAATCTATACATGTATATAAAGCTTACAATATAAGTCTTTAGTTGTTGATGATAATCTATACATGTATATAAAGCTTACAATATAAGTCTTTAGTTGTTGATGATAATCTATACATGTATATAAAGCTTACAATATAAGTCTTTAGTTGTTGATGATAATCTATACATGTATATAAAGCTTATAATATAAGCCTTTAGTTGTTGATGATAATCTATACATGTATATAAAGCTTACAATATAAGTCTTTAGTTGTTGATGATAATCTATACATGTATATAAAGCTTATAATATAAGTCTTTAGTTGTTGATGATAATCTATACATGTATATAAAGCTTACAATATAAGTCTTTAGTTGTTGATGATAATCTATACATGTATATAAAGCTTATAATATAAGCCTTTAGTTGTTGATGATAATCTATACATGTATATAAAGCTTACAATATAAGTCTTTAGTTGTTGATGATAATCTATACATGTATATAAAGCTTATAATATAAGTCTTTAGTTGTTGATGATAATCTATACATGTATATAAAGCTTATAATATAAGCCTTTAGTTGTTGATGATAATCTATACATGTATATAAAGCTTACAATATAAGTCTTTAGTTGTTGATGATAATCTATACATGTATATAAAGCTTACAATATAAGTCTTTAGTTGTTGATGATAATCTATACATGTATATAAAGCTTATAATATAAGCCTTTAGTTGTTGATGATAATCTATACATGTATATAAAGCTTATAATATAAGTCTTTAGTTGTTGATGATAATCTATACATGTATATAAAGCTTATAATATAAGCCTTTAGTTGTTGATGATAATCTATACATGTATATAAAGCTTATAATATAAGCCTTTAGTTGTTGATGATAATCTATACATGTATATAAAGCTTATAATATAAGCCTTTAGTTGTTGATGATAATCTATACATGTATATAAAGCTTATAATATAAGTCTTTAGTTGTTGATGATAATCTATACATGTATAAACACAAAATGTACTTACACAGATAACATTACACTAAAATCATGTTTTAACATCTTAATTTTCTGTTTTGCATGTATCACGCTTCCAAAAAATCTCCATTCACTGATCACTATTAGAATCCTTCCCGACCCATTCAATAGTTACAGAAGATTATAAATAAACTTGTTATCTCAACATGAATTTTATTTCCATCAACGTGAAATTTTATTTCCTAAAACATGATTCATTGATGGAATAATGAATGCTTAACTGTAATGCTTCAAAATTACAGAAAATGGAGGACGTTTCTATGACAATGGTGATATCAGCTTCAGTAAGAATTCCACTAGTAACGTAACATACTACCAGCTCCACAGTACAAAACAGAATCAGGTAAAGATATCAGTTATTATAGGGAAGTTGTTTTGTTTCAGAATTAATCTATACAATCTGATTAAAATCACATCTCTCCCTTGCTCCCCTTTACATGTATGTCGCACCATGGGAGATTTGTAGAAACCCCATTACAGGTCACCTGTGAGTAACCCTATGTTACTGTCCAATGAAAATGGTTGTTAGGTGACAATGAAAATGTTAAAATTTAAAATTATACTGCTTTGTTTGCTACAAGCAATCTGATTGTCCAAAAAAAGTCCGGTATAAATCATTGTTTATCATATGGCTAAATATTCATATACTACAATGAAGTGTTTCAGAAGGCAAAGATATTTATTTGTGTATTGTTTTAGGACTGAACGATATCAATTATGTGAATATGAATTAGCGTCTTGAAAAGTTGTATTAAAAGCATTCATGAAAATGAATCATGATTTAATTTATTTCATCTATCTTGTGGTCGTGATCGTATGGTAGTTGAATTTACAACTACCTGTACACTCAGTGCCTATCACCACTAAGGTTGTGAGTTCAAGTACTGTTCATAGCTATCACCACTAAGGTTGTGAGTTCAAGTACTGTTCATAGCTATCACCACTAAGGTTGTGAGTTCAAGTACTGTTCATAGCTATCACCACTAAGGTTGTGAGTTCAAGTACTGTTCATAGCTATCACCACTAAGGTTGTGAGTTCAAGTACTGTTCATAGCTATCACCACTAAGGTTGTGAGTTCAAGTACTGTTCATAGCTATCACCACTAAGGTTGTGAGTTCAAGTACTGTTCATAGCTATCACCACTAAGGTTGTGAGTTCAAGTACTGTTCATAGCTATCACCACTAAGGTTGTGAGTTCAAGTACTGTTCATAGCTATCGCCACTAAGGTTGTGAGTTCAAGTACTGTTCATAACTATCGCCACTAAGGTTGTGAGTTCAAATATTGTTCATAGCTATCACCACTAAAGTTGTGAGTTCAAGTACTGTTCATAGCTATCACCACTAAGGTTGTGAGTTCAAGTACTGTTCATAGCTATCGCCACTAAGGTTGTGAGTTCAAGTACTGTTCATAACTATCGCCACTAAGGTTGTGAGTTCAAGTACTGTTCATAACTATCACCACTAAGGTTGTGAGTTCAAGTACTGTTCATAGCTATCACCACTAAGGTTGTGAGTTCAAGTACTGTTCATAGCTATCACCACTAAGGTTGTGAGTTCAAGTACTGTTCATAGCTATCACCACTAAGGTTGTGAGTTCAAGTACTGTTCATAACTATCACCACTAAGGTTGTGAGTTCAAGTACTGTTCATAGCTATCACCACTAAGGTTGTGAGTTCAAGTACTGTTCATAATTATCACCACTAAGGTTGTGAGTTCAAGTACTGTTCATAGCTATCACCACTAAGGTTGTGAGTTCAAGTACTGTTCATAGCTATCACCACTAAGGTTGTGAGTTCAAGTACTGTTCATAGCTATCACCACTAAGGTTGTGAGTTCAAGTACTGTTCATAGCTATCACCACTAAGGTTGTGAGTTCAAGTACTGTTCATAGCTATCACCACTAAGGTTGTGAGTTCAAGTACTGTTCATAGCTATCACCACTAAGGTTGTGAGTTCAAGTACTGTTCATAGCTATCACCACTAAGGTTGTGAGTTCAAGTACTGTTCATAGCTATCACCATTAAGGTTGTGAGTTCAAGTACTGTTCATAGCTATCACCACTAAGGTTGTGAGTTCAAGTACTGTTCATAGCTATCACCACTAAGGTTGTGAGTTCAAGTACTGTTCATAGCTATCACCACTAAGGTTGTGAGTTCAAGTACTGTTCATAGCTATCACCACTAAGGTTGTGAGTTCAAGTACTGTTCATAGCTATCACCATTAAGGTTGTGAGTTCAAGTACTGTTCATAGCTATCACCACTAAGGTTGTGAGTTCAAGTACTGTTCATAGCTATCACCACTAAGGTTGTGAGTTCAAGTACTGTTCATAGCTATCACCACTAAAGTTGTGAGTTCAAGTACTGTTCATAGCTATCACTAGTGATGGGAATCGGTAACATTTTCAAGATCGATGATCGTTATATCAACATCGATCGATGATCGATCATCGGTGACAATTGCCTGCTAAATGTATTTACTGACTATAATTAATCAAATAGCCTTTATTTCAAGAGTATGATTGACAAAAGTAAAGATATGAATAAAATTGTATCATAAATTTATAAACTATAATTTTTCCATTAGTAAACATTAACTTTAAAATAGAACAAAACAAAAGATCGTTTTCCATATGTGTAACACCTGATATAGATAGATAAATAATAGACTAGTCCAAATATGTGTTTGACAAAAGTAAAGATTTGAATAAAATCAAATAATATATTTACAAACTACAATATTTCCATTTGTAAACATGCAACGTAGAACATTTTTAACAAAAGATCGTTTTCCATATGTGTAACACCTGATATAAAATGGACTATTCCGGGAAGTAGATAAATAATAGACTAGTTCAAATATGTGTATTGACTGAGTGTCAAAAGTACGCTTGGACAAAATTGCCAGATGTTTGTCAGTATGAGGGCAAAAAAAAACCCAGCTGGGATAAAACTAAAACAATATTTTTGTCAGTATGGAGACAGAAAAAAAACAACAACCAAAGAACAAAGTTAAGCATATATATGTTAGACACTATAGAATCAGAATCGACCACAAGGTTTAAGAATCGATCATCGGATCGTATGATGACGTCCGACTGATTAATCGATGTTTCCGATGATCGGTACACCACTAGCTATCACCACTAAGGTTGTGAGTTCAAGTACTGTTCATAGCTATCACCACTAAGGTTGTGAGTTCAAGTACTGTTCATAGCTATCACCACTAAGGTTGTGAGATCAAGTACTGTTCATAGCGAGGTGTTCTGGATACAACATTATGTGATCAAGTTTGTCAGTGACTTGCGACAGGTTGGTGTTTTTCCCAGAAGCACAAAATGATATTAAAATGCATTTTTATGATTTCTATCAAATAAATTTATACGTTTTTAATAAATTTCAAATATATTTCATAATTACAGTGGCTTTTAAGATCCTTACAGTGGAAATTGGGATGAGAACAGAAATATTCGTTATCGGGCGATTGTAAAAGGAAAGTCAATTACGAATCGCACATGAAAAATTCCGGATGAATAAGTAGTTTAGCGATAACTTTTAAAAAAGAAAGTTAAGAAAATGAAAATAAATAGTTATTTCATATATATTATATTCTTGTTATAAAATGTGTAAATTTTATAAAAAAAAATAACAAACAAACAAAAAAAAAACAAAAAAAACTATATCAATGTTCTTACTTATTTTTTTTCTTTTTCTCTCTTTTTGGTAGTTTTTTCTTAATACATTTTGTAAGAATAATATTTTTTTTTATTTGCAAATTAACTTTGAAGAATTCTAAGATTTGTACAATATAAATTAAAGTTATTGAAGACCATAATTAGCTAAGTGAATAAAAAGTAATTGTATTCCACTTATGCTGCAAGCACTGTCGTCTCGAGACCTATTAAATCTGTATATCCCGTTGCCAATGGCCCAGTAGACGGATACATTGGTATTTTAAATACCACGTTCAGACCAAGAATTTCAAAGTCTAGCAATGAATTGGTAATTATGTGGACTCATTCAAATACAGCCACCAGTAGTTCCAATAATTGGGCACCAAACCACTTTGTTCCCCTTATACCTAAAGAGGATGCAAGTAAACAAGGTGGTGAATACTGTAAAGAAGTAAAAAAGTCTTTCATTTCCCTTGATCCTCCACCTGATTCTTCCTCAGTCGTAGTGGTCAAAAGGAAATTTTCTTTTCTTGCAAGAGATTTAAATTACAAGAAAAGGGTGACATGGTTTGATATGTCCCCGGAGCTGCCAGTTGCAGTTGTCGAGTATATAGGTAGCTACCCTACCAATACAAATGTTCATGGCAATGCCAAACATATAAGTGCTCCATACAGGCGCATTACCACTCAACAAAAAACCGCAATCAGAGAAGGTCTGAAAAATAATAAGCCCCCAAAAGAAATTAGGAGGGAGGTGATCGAACAAAGTAAATCCTGACTCTGTTCTTGGTCTACGAGTTGTTCACGATGCAAAATATGATGCAAATAAAAAAGATAATCCAGAAAACATCAGGTCGGCTAATGTAGTAGATGAAATTTTAAGGGTATTAAACAAATTTAATGGTAGCTCCTATATTCGCGAGGTCATAACCACAAACCTGCAAAAACTACCAGCGGTTATCTGTTACACAGATGAACAACTCAAACTTATGAAAAATGCAATTGTGAATGGGTGCATCATTGGTCTGGATAGAACTTTCAATGTAAGTTCTTGTTACATAACAGTTGTTTGCTTCAAAAACAAAAATGTCATTAAAAAGAATACATCAGAGCCGCCAATCATGCTTGGTCCAATTTGTATGCATTGGGATGGGAATTTTGAAACTTACCATCGTTTCATATCCCATTTTCAAATAAAACTGTCTGATGTCCAACATCATAATATCGTTTTTGGCACAGACGAGGAGGCAGCAGTAATCAAAGCAATTATACACTGCCTGCTTTCCACAGGCAACGCACATTTTGTGCACAAGGCACCTTAAAGAGAATGCGAAAGAAAATCTCCGTAAAAATTACACACAACCCATTGTGTCCGAAATTCTTAGCAAAATTGTTGATGCTGGTGGGCTTCTCAATGCAAAAGGACTCATCGTGTACAATGAGTTGGAGGCCGAGCTTCAGCAAGCATTTAATGCTTCACCATACCTCCTGAACAAACTGCTGCCAAAGCTTAAATCTAAAGTTTTTATGAAGCATATAACAATGTTATAAAGCAAAATCAAAACTGGGCTGTTTTAAAGCTGCCAGTTCTTATTGACAAACTTCAGGAATTGGAAAGTGACCAGACAATAGATCTGAGAAGTTCCCTCCGCGGTCAAGGTTCCTTTGAGCTGGCAGCACAGTCAACAAAGTTATTTGTATCACACGAAACCTGGACACATTTGACAACAGACCAGAGAGAACGAAGACTAAATCAGCTCCTGATCTTTAAGCAACGCAACAATGATGATGTTATTTCATCAGATGGCTCACTCACTGTGCCACTAGTCGCCATAGTAGCCTCAAAACCTGGTCAAAGGAAAAGACCACTTAATGCTAAAACAACCACCATAACTACTAAAAAACTTAAGGTGACAGGCTAAAGTGAAGTTTAAAGACTAATGCTTCTGTACGTTGCGTTGCATATATTTGTATTTACTGTTCACAAAATATATATATATATATATTAAAAGGACCCCAAAGTAGAGCCACGTCCACGTCGCGGGGTCTGGAAACATTCGTAAGAATGGCAGGGATCTCTACATAAGTAATTCATAAAATTTGTATATTTGTATAGAACAAACGTCTTTTATTAATTAAAAAAACTTTGTTATTTTTATTAACAAAAGACATTTGTTTTATAAAAATATACAAATGTTTTCTTTCTTTCTTGTTAATTTTTTATTCATATATTCTTAGAATATATATTTTTCAAAATTAATTTTGATGAAAAAGTTCAAGATTTTGACAGCTGATAATATAATCAGTCCATACTAGAGATAAAAATATTCTTATAAGCAATCACAGTAAAGACAATAACACCAAAGTCAGTTTGAACAGATACACTAGTATGTCTTTGCTTTGAAAAAAATAAAGATTTTATCCATGAAATTAAAAATGTTGAAACATTAATTAAAAATTTAAATAAACTAAAACGTGATTGGCATTGCTCCAAATCCGGATAGTTTATGCAGGTCCCGTAATTGACATTCCTTTTACAATCGCCCGATAACGAATATTTCTGGTCTCTCCCCAATTTCCACTGTAAGGACCTCAAAAGCCACTGTAATTTATAGTATATATATGAAATTTATTTAAAACATATAAATTTATTTGATAGAAATCACAACCATGCATTTAAATATCATTTTGTGCTTCTGGACTCATCTGTAGCCCTTTTCACAAAAAATCGTTACTATAGTCCTAACCTTTTCACTTAAGATTATCTTACGACAATTCCTAAGTCTTTTTCACAAAGATTATCTTACGACAAATTTTAATCTAAATTACGACTAAAATTACACTTACGATAAAAAATTCTTCCTTAGGTGTACTCGATACAACATTATGTGATAAAGTTTGTCAGTGATTTGCGACAGGTCAATGGTTTTCTCCGAGTACTCCAGTTTTCTCCACCAATAAAACTGACCGATATATTGTTGAAAGGGGCGTTAAACACCATAAACCATCTTCCTTAGCAACCTAGTTTCATTTCCATAGCACAACAAAGCATTTTTTTTAATAAGATTATTCTATGAAATATCCCCGGCACTAATTTATAAACAGTTGTTATGCTATGATGTGTTTGCATGTTTATATTGAATTTTTATCTAATACAAAAAATGTATATGAATCGGTCACCAATAACTGCACAAAATATGAACGGGTATGATTTTCGTATAGAGGAACATTTCTAATTCATGTAAATTAAAATGATCTATAATAATTATCATTACTCGGAGTTGTGCGTCATCATCCACGCGTGGTTACTTTTGGTAGAAGTATTTTTTAGGGGAGTGCATCTGGAGTGTGAAAAAAAACCTATTCATATAATTCATTTTATCAGTTATTTGTCAGCAAAATATATACCCCTTTTTTCCAATTAATCCCATCCCACATAAAATTAAACGCTTGTTCTTTTACTGATGAAAATTTATCCCGATTTTTCTGAGATAACCCAAATTAAGATGCGTTTATCATCTATCAATCATGAAGACGAATAAATATCCCTGTTATATATTAATATTAATATGACAGAAGAATGTACACAAGTTTATGTATTGTCAGAGTGTTCGATGATCATCGAAGTTGGCAGAAATTAATAAATTATATTACTAATATAAAGGCAAAATCAAAACGATATCATTGGATCCAGAAAATTGCAGTCCTAAAGCGGCTGTTCATACAAAACTTTTGTAAGCGAAGTAACTAGATGTCTAGAAGAAAATCCTGTATTCCTGTTTTTATCCAAAAAAAAAAAATGAAAAAAAAGAATTCTCCCCAAGTTTGCAAGTAGTCTTTTCGATTGTCGATCGTTCCCAATTTGAAATCTAAGATTAATGAGAATTATCTTGATATTTTTGGTCATGTAAACGATACACTGCTGTATTGAAAAGGTAAATGTACGGAATGCATCGTTATAGACAGACTCTGTTATTAGTCACGCCAGAAAAAGGAGTAAACAACAATGCCATTTGTAACGTCTGTTTGTATTAAACCATATTCATTTCAATAAACATTTATCAATATGTGTAAATAGGTTTGTCATACGGTCAGAGAAAATGCGCTAACGATGAATTGCTCTCTTATTTTCAAGTCGAAGCGCCAATACATCGTCCATCTTTTTTTCTATTTTTTTCACTTACGATAAAAGATAAGACCAAAATTTCTCTTACGATCAAAATTTTACACTTAGGACAGGGTAGTTTTACACGTAAAGTTAGGACTATTTTTACTCTTAAGATTATCGTAAGTATTTTTGTGAAACTCTTTTTAATCTTAGTTTTACACTTACGACAATTTTTTATCGTAAGAATTTTTGTGAAAAGGGCTACTGGACTCTTGTTCTTTGTTGTGGCACAGGCACTCGACGTTCAATGAATAAAATGTAGGGTCAATGTGAAAAAAAAAATAACGGTGACACTATTTTGTTTCCCACATTGACCATACATTTTATTCATTGAACGTCGAGTGCCTGTGGTTGTGGACTCACTTTCGAGACACCCTGTTTTTCCGGGTACTCCAATTTCCTCCATCAATAAAACTGACCACCACAATATAGCATCGTGTTATCGGTTTTCGTGCTATTATCGATATTCCGATATAGCGATTAACAGTGTTAACCCTTCATTCATATGACGATTGGAATTTTCAAAGAATGGCTAGTTAAATATTTCTTTGTACATAAGATTGTTTTTAAAGCCATTCTTTTATTTTAATTACTCTCGATTATCTGACAACTTTTGTTGTCAGTAAAATGGTGTCATCTGTTTTCGTGTGAAGTAAAAATAAGGCCGATATACGGGATGGAAGCGAATATATAATCCGGAAATGGCTGGTTTTAAAATTTCATGGTTCTGGCCATCTACCAAATCATACTACATCTAAATAAAATAACAGAATATTTGAAAATGACCACTTTCAAAATTGTGTTTACTTCAGATGTTTTTTTTAGTGCTGAAACCACAATGCACTGCAAAGTGACATGTATTTTATTTAAGAAACAGGCACATTTCAGTCAGCTCTTTTGTTTACAAGTACGATCAGTGACCCCATGACAGTTACATGACAGGAAGAGCCGGTGTCTGAGAGGCAGACGACATAGTTAAATTTTATATAGCCCTTCTGGATTTTTTTCCAGCTAGTTTATAAATGAAGTAAATTCTTAGCATTACAAAAAGTATGGTTCAGTAGGTAGGTTCACTGTTTTTGGTACTTACGTCTTTAAATACAAACTTGAACATTTTTTACAGATGTCACGTTGTAGTCCTGTTTACGTTCCATAAATAGAAACCGGAAGACACGTCAAAAATAATGCGTGCGCTGTGGAAATCAAAATAAAATGGATAAAACGAAAACATATGACGCCCGAAAACGCATACCGTGACGATACATTGTAACTGAAATACTGTTGAAAGTGGCATTAAACACCATAAACTACCCCTATCCCATCTCATCTATCTCATGTGAGCTTCTAGTTGGACTTGGAATTGGGTTTTTTATGCATCAATAGGGGAAAGATGACACATAAATTCAAGTTTATTTTCTTTTGAAGGTACAAGTAATGTTGGACAATGCTTTGATGTACCCGTACCCTTTAACTATACAGATTTATGATGGAACTTCACAAAAAGACCAGATTTTAGCAACTTTTAGGTTTGATTTTCAATGCATTTTGTCCATTAATCATATCATTCATTAAATTTTTTGTTTATTTTGCAAAAATAATACCGTTTACCTTTAATTATATTTTTGGTGTTCATCCAATAGAGCTTAAATCACAGGCACTTGTTTCATTCAAAAAATATATGCCCTCTCCTCTTCCTTACTTCAAGGTAAATATCTGTCCTTTTCCTCTTCCTCACTTTGCCTCAATATTTTTCACTTATTTGTGATCCTTTCACTGACCCAATTATATCGTTACACTCCCGAGATATTTCTCTTTTCAACTGCCACATTTAAATATACCTACCGGGGCCCCCTCAAAACAATTATCTGTATTTTAAAGGCTTACTTTACATTTGAGAGGAGATGATCATGAAGGCATTGTTACACATGGCCGGTCTAGAAAATTCCGAATGCATATGAAAAATCCAGCGCAAACCGGAAGTGGTTGTATCCGTTTCAATGACTGAAAAGTAGACGAAGCGACGTTCGCTGAATATTCTTGTCCAATTCGTCTGAAATATCTCGGGAGTGTAGCGATATAATTGGGTCAGCGAAAGGATCACAAATAAGCGAAAAATATTGAGGCGAAGTGGGGAAGGGGAAAAGGGCAGATATTTACCTTGAAGTAAGGAAGAGGAGGAGGCATATATTTTTTGAATGAAACAAGTGCCTGTGGCTAAAATGTCAGCCAGTCAGGTGAGGTCTAAAACGGTAGTTTTTTTCAGCATATTCATTACATACGTTTTGTTTTCTACAGTGAACAACAAATGATTAATAGCTATGGTTCCACAGCTAGCTTGACAGGATGCGATTGCATGTTGTGAAAAAAGACAAAATCTTGTCTGCGTTTTTAATTTGAAAAAATGATTAACTTATTTATTGATATTAAAGATATTTAAATTATTTGGCTTTCAAATATTTTGGTCTTGAGCTGTTGAAGGTTATTCCAGAAACACGTCACTAAGTTTGATAACTACATATTTATTATGAAGATTCAATATAGATAAAGTTTGAACATTTTTGTTTACATTATTAAAAAGGGAAATATTGATTTGACAAACTTAATTTTTTGTTTTTGACATAAATTAGATGTAAATAAAATGTTCTCAGAAACTACATGTCAGGACTTTTTATAACCTTTTCAAGAATTGTTGTTTTTGTTTTGTTGTCTGTTTTTTTTTAATTTTACCAGAAATGCAAGATGGCTGTCACCGCACGAAAAAGTTTTTACATAGGACCCAAAATAAAAAAATATTTGAAAATTATTCATCTCTGAAACCATTGAACAATTTGAAAACAAATGTGGCTGGAATGTTTCTTGGGTGTCCCTTCATAATTTATTTTTGTTTTTTGTTGATAAGAAATTCTTATTTTTAATTATGCTTTTTTTGTGGTCGTGATTCATCAAAGCAAATGTAGAACCCAAGATTGAAATAATTTGGCTTTTTGTTTTCAGAAGTAAAACACCTTTTGTACCTGTAACATCAAGTCAACAAGATTTATTGATTGTCGCCAGTGATATAGAATTACCGCAATATTTTAATGGAATTTTTTCTACAGTTCAGCCAGGTATATTGTTCTTTTACACTGTTCAATCGTGCTCACTTATCAATTATTTATTGTTCACTTAATATACCCATGAACCCATGAATGGTTAGCATGATTGCTTCAAGTGCTGTAGATCGTGGGTTCGAGCCACGGGCAGTTCAAACCAAAGACTATGCAATTGGTATTTGTTGTTTCTCCTCTAAGCATGCAGCATTAAGGAGTAAGAACAAAGACTGGTTGGCTCGGAATTAGAATAATGTGTCAAAGTGGAACGACATGTCTACCCTCAGACTGTTGTTTCAGTGAGCTAGCACTATAAAAATCCAACTCAGCGTGTTGGTCTAGAACAAAGCGGATCTCATCATCATCTCATTGAAAATTAACTTGTTCTTGCCATGATATAGCTGAAAAATTGCTGAATTGGCATTAAAACAACAATCACTCACTCACTAAATCCCTGACAAACAGATGTATTTCCTTATGCTAATAAAGGACACTTGATTGGATGCTTCACTACATAAGAAGAACCAATCAAAAATGCATAATACTTGGAAGATTCATTGACTGTTCATATGTTTTCATCACCTCAGACCTTCAGAAGTATTGTATCGGTGGTGCCATGGTTAGCATGAAGTGTGGTAGATCGTGGGTTTGCAGTCTCGGTCAAGGTCAAACCGAAGACAATAGCATTGGTATTTGTTGCTTCTCCGCTTGGCAAGCAGCATTAAGTAGTATTAGCAAAGACAGTTTGGCTCGGAATCAGGACAATGTGTCCAAGTGGAGCGACATGTCTACCTGCGAGCTGTTGTTTCAGTGAGTTAGCATTATAAAAATCCAATTAATAATGTCGGTCTAGTACAGAGCAGTCATCATCAAATATAACTTATTCTTGACATGATATAATTGAAAAGTTGGCGCTCATTTGGTGTTAAACGGCAATCACTTACTGACTCAGATCTTCAGGGTGGGGGGGGGAGAGAATAATCCCCTTTGTGATTGTCATGTTGTCCTGTTAGTTCTATTTTCTATATCTCATGTTGTCACTCAGACCTTCAGGTGATTTGGAGGGGCTGTTATGGTCGTCATCATATGGTAGTTAGATTTATAACTACCTATGAAATCAGTGTCTATCATTACTAACGTACTAACGTTGTGTGTTTGAATCCGGCTCAGGTAAGGTGTACTCGATGCAACATTATGTGATAAAGTTTGTCAGTGACTTGCAGCAGGTCAATGGTTTTCTCCAGGTTCTCCGGTTTCCTCCACCATTAAAGAGAAACTTTGCAAAAAAATTATTTTTTTATGTTTTTCCTGATGTATAAATATGGATGTTTATATGTATATTAGCATTTTATTATGTTGGATAAGGGAATGAAATCGATTTTAAAATTTGGCCAACGATAGATGGATGTCGCTATTTTGATAGCATCTTATTATCACGTGATGTCTAAATACCACCACGCCCCAAAACAAGCGTGACAAACCAGGGTCCTCATTCAGTGTCGATATGGCTTGTCAGTCGTAATTCTTTTTATTTTTCTTATTATTCTAGATATATGAATTTATTACACAATCACTTTTTGCAGATTTACGTTTTGCTTCTATATATTTATGACAAAACAAATGAATCGGAGAAAACGGTCCGTCTTTAATGAGACACATTTACAAAAGATTTTTTTCGAAAATTGAAGAACTACGAAATTATGTGAAAAAAAAGAACGGACATCGGAACAAGGCCATGAATTCGTAAACAAATAAAAATAGGCCTATACTACGGGGCAAAATTGTTTTAATGATATTATTTATAAGATCGCTTTTTGTAATCGATCGTTCATGCACTACAATAAAGCTACACATAAGCTCTGCTTCTTAGCTAAAAGCACAAAAAGTTACAGGGTAGGAAGCCATAAAATTGAGAGGATTATGTAAACATATAATTTGTAATAGTTTTCATTTGACAATTACAGACGATGAGTATTATAAATACTTTTAAAGTTTATTATACAAAACTTCAGGGTACATCTCTTACGTAATATAATAATTTGTTTATGGAAATACAATATTCTTATTCGCCAACAGTAAAAAGATTAATCTGTTTTCATAACGGTTATTTCTGATTTGAACAAAGCGTAACATATAATATGTCTCTGCGTAAAGAAAACATTTTTTGTTTATTTTAATCGCGTCTTTCGAACTGGCGGACCCTTCTGATTAATTTCAGAATAGTCTTAAAAAATATGGTTGTTGTTTTTATATGGAAAATTGCATATTTTGCTTTTTGGGGTTTGCAAGAAGAATTTTCTACCCTGCCCTGTTCACCCTGCTTTACTTCATAATTTTGGTTGTTGCTATATCATTCTGATGAGGCACAAAAAAAACCAAGATAAAAATGAACAATTCAATATAACTTACGATCAATGTTAATCTTAAGATTTTTTGGTGAAAATAGCCCCAGAATCATTGCTGTATCAGGCACGGATCCAGCAGTTTTGAAAACGGGGTCCCATGCTCTTGTTTGCCAATTTTTACCCAATTTATACACGAATTTCACTAAATTGATCCGCCAGTGTGCATTAATATGCACCCATCATTCCTAATGTATACTTGATCAGGGTCGTGTATTTTGATCACCTATTAGAACCTTTAAAATGTGTATTGCATCTCCTATTCTAGTCACGGGTAGCGTTAACGGGTCACAAAATGTGTATTGCGTTTCTGATTATTGCCAAAGATTGTGACACATGTATTCAAGTATTCGGTCAGAGTCCAGTCGACCGGATGTAAAATGACACTTGTATATTCTGCCTGACGACTTCCTGTGTGGACGTAAACTCATTATACAATATTAGGTACCCTGCTGAGTGAACCGGTGTGAATGTACCTGTCGTTTTCAGAATGAAAAAAAAAAGTAAATCCCGCCTTTCACTTCTTATTTCAGGAATTATTTGCCTTAATTTATTGAAGAATAAAATATTTAAAATTAAAATATGGTCTCTCGCTTCTGAAAATACATGAAAAATATAAGAAATATATTTTCCGCATAATATTTTACGTTTCGCTCATCAAAAATGACAAACAAACAAAAAAAGGAAAAAAAATTAACATTTTTAAATCACTTGCTCTCTCCAACGTTTTTAGCGCAAAATCCGAAGAACAAGAAGTAAATTTGGTGTGGCCTAATGTCTGTATATTTTGACTGCTCTTCATCTGTTTATACCGCTCATGATCATGATCTCTTCCGAACTTTGTCTGAATGAATATCAGTGGATATTAAAATTATAGATCAAGTTTGCTTACGGGGTTCCGAGCTGAAAAAAATCATATATTTAGGTTTTGTGCCTTCTGGGGGTCACTGAGCAAAGAGGTTTTTTTTCTTCAAACACTAACTTTGTAAACTCAGTTGCCACCCGATCACCTAACCATTAATTTTTAGTTCTTTAATTAAAATTAAAACATCTTTTATGAACATTGATTGTTAAAATTGTGAATACATATTAATTATGATGAGACAGCTATATATAGTTAGGCCAATTTGGCACCTCTAATAATGAAAACTTTTTCAAGGATGGTGTATACTTTTTTATCATCTGAAACATAATTACAATTATAATTGTTCCTGTTATTTCAACATTATATTTATTCTAATGTTTTAAAAATATTTTATCTTTAATAAATAATAAACGATCTACCAACTCGTCTTGGAAAGCAAATAGTGTGTATTCAAATTCCCATTTTATTAATCCGATCAATACACAAGTTACGCGTTGTCAAAATTATCCATTATATTTTTCAGCACATTAGCAGTAAAACAAAATGAACATAATTGTAAAAGGGATCCTACATATAGTGAATATAGGTGACTGTTGTAAAACACTCTTTCCGTTGTAAATATAAAGGAAATGAAACATTTTGTTCATTAAAAATAGTTGTTTGTCAAAAAGGAACGTAGCTGTTCACTTCAGTATTTAATTTTCCAACAGTTATTAGATTTAAATTACAGTCCTCTGAACGCTTTAAGTGAAGCGAATTTAACATCAGCGACCCTAACCCGAATAATCCAGTCGTTATATTACGCTTTGCTATATTAACCTCATCCAGCGATAGTGCCGATAGAGGGCGCAGTATTATTCGAGTTACAGCGACCCAGACTTTAAATTTCAATCCCACAATGCAATTATCGGCCTAAAACGTCACAACCCATGAAAAAATTAGAAATTAAAATTACAAATTTGCGATTTGCTTCGTTATTTGTGGAAAAACTTTGTGAATATGTATTTTATATCACCAGGAACATATTTAGCTAACGTGTAAAAAATCGCGAAGTTTCCCTTTAACTGCCACGATATAGCTGAAATATTGTTGAAAGTTACGTTAAACACCATAACCTTAATCCTAGCCCCCCACCCTACAGGTGATTGGTATGTTGATTGGAAAGGGACATAACTCCTTTGTGTTTGTGTTGTTACATTAACAACTACATTTATATGTTTTCTGTTTCACAGGTTGTCATCAGGTGTCTCCAAAACCCTCGGGTGACTTCATATTGGACAGGAATAATTTTAATTCAGATTGTGATTGGCTAATAAATCCTACACATTCATCAGGTAAGTACTAATTTGATCTTTCTTCATCAATATACCATGCCTTTAGGAAGACCTTTCTTTGTACATTCGCCTATCCACATGTTGTGAATATGGTCAGATAAATTATTTTCTTTGTACTTTTGTCTATCCACATGTTGTGAATTTGGTCAGATAAATTACTTTCTTTGTACATTTGTCTATCCACATGTGATTTTGGTCAGATAAATTACTTTCTTTGTACATTTGTCTATCCACATGTTGTGAATTTAGTCAGATTTATTACTTTATTTGTACATTTCTCTATCCACATGTAGTTAATTTGGTCAGATAAATTACTTTCTTTGTACATTTGTCTATCCACATATTGTTAATTTGGTCAGATAAATTACTTTCTTTGTACATTTGTCTATCCACATATTGTTAATTTGGTCAGATAAATTACTTTCTTTGTACATTTCTCTATCCACATTTATTGTTAATTTGATCAGATAAATTACTTTCTTTGTACATTTCTCTATCCACATGTTAATTTGGTCAGCTATATTACATTCTTTGTACATTTGCCTATCCACACATTGTTAATTTTGTCAGATAAATTACTTTCTTTGTCTATTTCTCTATCCACATGTTGTTAATTTGGTCAGATACATTTTTCTATCCACATATTGTTAATTTGGTCAGATATATTACTTTCTTTGTACTTTTGTCTATCAACATGTGAATATGGTCTGATATTTTAATTTTATCCACATGCTGTTAATTTGGTCAGATATATTACTTTCTTTGTACTTTTGTCTATCCACATGTTGTTAATTTGGTCAGAAAATTACTTTCCTTGTACATTTGTCTATCCACATGTTGTTAATTTGGTCAGATAAATTACTTTCTTTGTACATTTGTCTATCCACATGTGAATTTGGTCAGACAAATTAATTTCTTTGTACATTTGTCTATCTACATGTTGCTAATTTTATCAGATAAATTACTTTCTTTGTACATTTTTCTATCCACATGTTGTGAATTTGATCAGATAAATTACTTTATTTGTACATTTGCCTATCTACATGTTGTTAATTTGGTCAGATAAATTACTTTCTTTATACATTTCTCTATCCACATATTGTTAATTTGGTCAGATAAATTACTGTCTTCTCTATAACCTGAAGTTCTTATCCTATACACCTTTATATATACAGAAAATAACAACCAAAACACAAACTTATGTTTGTCGACTAGCTTGCTGCTTGTATATATTTTCTGAGCTGCCGGATTTATTCAATATAAATAAATTTTTTCAATGCAATATTATATGTCTCAGTATACAAAAACTAAACTAAAAAACCCTGTTGAGTTCACACATAAACTTACAATATACAAAATATTGTTAAATGACTAAAAAATGCACCATTCTAAGTTTCTCTCGTGGCCGACCAGGAAAAACCATTTTTGGAAACCTGTATCCTTTTGTCAATGCCAGGCGAAACCAAGTGGAGGACCTCACTTGATATAAGAAAGCTCAAAAATGCATCTGACAAATTTAGAGGAAAAACGACTCAGTCCTAAGACTGCGGCTTAAAAATTTTGTAGACCAAAATATGTCTAAATAAAAATAAACCAAATCCGATTACGTTTGTGTAGCCAACCTCCTAACCTTAAGTCCAAAATTATGCAAATCTGAACCAACATATATATGTATATCAAAATATAATAACACGTATTATATAGACATATATAATAGACCTAGAAAAATTTGATGTTCACTCAATGAAAGCGTGGCTAGAAATGACTATTCATTCACTAATTATTTAACACAATAATTTTGGCGCCAAAAAATTCATACGTCTCCGAACTATTTCGGGAAAAGACAAAAAATTCCCGTTATACTTCGTGCCACGGAAATTAATGATTCTTTGTACTTTTGTCTATCCACATATTGTTAATTTGGTCAGATTACTTTCTTTGTACATTTGTCTATCCACATGTTGTTGATTTGATCAAATAAATTACTTTCTTTGTACTTTGTCTATCCACACGTTGTGAATATGGTCAGATAAATTACTTTCTTTATTAATTTCTCTATCCACATATTGTTAATTTGGTCAGAAAATTACTTTCCTTGTACATTTGTCTATCTACATGTTGCTAATTTGATCAGATAAATCAATTTCTTTGTACATTTCTCTATCCACGTGTTGTGAATTTGGTCAGATAAATTACTTTCTTTGTATATTTGTCTATCCACATATTGTTAATTTTGTCAGATATATTACTTTATTTTTACTTTTGTCTATCCACATGTAGTTAATTAGGTCAGATAAATTACTTTCTTTGTACTTTTGTCTATCCACATATTGTTAATTTGGTCAGATTACTTTCTTTGTACATTTGTCTATCCACATATTGTTAATTTCGTCAGATAAATGACTTTCTTTGTACTTTGTCTATCCACACGTTGTGAATATGGTCAGATAAATGACTTTCTTTGTACTTTGCCTATCCACATGTTGTGAATTTGGTCAGCTAAGTTACTTTCTTTGTACATTTTTCTATCCACATATTGTTAATTGGGTCAGATAAATTACTTTCTTTTTACATTTTTCTATCCACATCTTGTGAATTTGGTCAGATAAATTACTTTCTTTGTACTTTTTTCTATCCACATATTGTTAATTTGGTCCACTAGATGACTTTCTTTGTACTTTTGTCTATCCACATGTTGTTAATTTGGTCAGATAAATGGCTTTCTTTGTACATTTGTCTATCTACATGTTGTGAATTTGGTCAGATAAATTACTTTCTTTGTACATTTCTCTATCCACATGTTGTTAATTTGGTCAGATAAATGACTTTCTTTGTACATTTGTCTATCTACATGTTGTTAATTTGGTCAGATAAATTATTTTCTTTGTACATTTGTCTATCCACATGTTGTTAATTTGGTCAGCTATATTACTTTCTTTGTACATTTGTCTATTCCCATGTTGTGAATTTGGTCAGATAAATTACTTTCTTTGTACATTTGTCTATCCACATGTTGTTAATTTGGTCAGATAAATTACTTTCTTTGTACATTTGTCTATTCCCATGTTGTTAATTTGGTCAGATAAATAACTTTCTTTGTACATTTGTCTATTCTCATGTTGTTAATATGGTCAGATAAATTACTTTCTTTGTACATTTGTCTATTCCCATGTTGTTAATTTGGTCAGATAAATTACTTTCTTTGTACATTTGTCTATTCTCATGTTGTTAATTTGGTCAGATAAATTACTTTCTTTGTACATTTGTCTATTCCCATGTTGTTAATTTGGTCAGATAAATTACTTTCTTTGTACATTTGTCTATTCCCATGTTGTTAATTTGGTCAGATAAATGACTTTCTTTGTACTTTGTCTATCCACATGTTGTGAATTTGGTCAGATAAATGACTTTCTTTGTACTTTGTCTATCCATATGTTGTTAATTTGGTCGGATAAATGACTTTCTTTGTACTTTGTCTATCCACATGTTGTGAATTTGGTCAGATAAATGACTTTCTTTGTACTTTGTCTATCCACATGTTGTGAATTTGGTCAGATAAATGACTTTCTTGGTACTTTGTCTATCTACATGTTGTGAATTTGGTCAGATAAATGACTTTCTTTGTACTTTTGTCTTTCCACATGTTGTTAATTTCATCACATAATTCACTATATTTGTACTTTTGTCTATCCATATGTTGTTAATTTGGTCAGATAAATGACTTTCTTTGTACATTTGTCTATCCACATATTGTTAAAATGGTCAGATAAATGACTTTCTTTGTACTTTTGTCTTTCCACATGTTGTTAATTTGGTCACATAATTCACTATCTTTGTACTTTGTCTATCCACATGTTGTGAATTTGGTCAGATAAATGACTTTCTTGGTACTTTGTCTATCTACATGTTGTGAATTTGGTCAGATAAATTACTTTCTTTGTACTTTTGTCTTTCAACATGTTGTTAATTTCGTCACATAATTCACTATATTTGTACTTTTGTCTATCCATATGTTGTTAATTTGGTCAGATAAATGACTTTCTTTGTACTTTTGTCTATCCACATGTAGTTAATTTGGTCAGATAAATTACTTTCTTTGTACATTTGTCTATCCACATATTGTTAAAATGGTCAGATAAATGACTTTCTTTGTACTTTTGTCTCTCCACATGTTGTGAATTTGATCAGATAAATGACTTTTTTTGTACTTTTGTCTATCCACATGTTGTGAATCTGGTTAGATAAATTACTTTCTTTGTACTTTTGTCTATCCACATGTTGTTAATTTGGTCAGATAAATGACTTTCTTTGTACATTTGTCTATTCCCATGTTGTTAATTTGGTCAGATAAATTACTTTCTTTGTACATTTCTCTATCCATATGTTGTTAATTTGGTCAGATAAATTTCTTTCTTTGTACTTTTGTATATCCACATGTTGTTAATTTGGTCAGATAAATTACTTTCTTTGTACATTTGTCTATTCCCATGTTGTGAATTTGGTCAGATAAATTACTTTCTTTGTACATTTGTCTATCTACATGTTGTTAATTTGGTCAGATAAATTACTTTCTTTGTACATTTGTCTATTCTCATGTTGTTAATTTGGTCAGATAAATTACTTTCTTTGTACATTTGTCTATTCCCATGTTGTTAATTTGGTCAGATAAATTACTTTCTTTGTACATTTGTCTATTCTCATGTTGTTAATTTGGTCAGATAAATTACTTTCTTTGTACATTTGTCTATTCCCATGTTGTTAATTTGGTCAGATAAATTACTTTCTTTGTACATTTGTCTATTCCCATGTTGTTAATTTGGTCAGATAAATGACTTTCATTGTACTTTGTCTATCCACATGTTGTGAATTTGGTCAGATAAATGACTTTCTTTGTACTTTGTCTATCCACATGTTGTGAATTTGGTCAGATAAATGACTTTCTTTGTACTTTTGTCTTTCCACATGTTGTTAATTTCGTCACATAATTCACTATATTTGTACTTTTGTCTATCCATATGTTGTTAATTTGGTCAGATAAATGACTTTCTTTGTACTTTTGTCTATCCACATGTAGTTAATTTGGTCAGATAAATGACTTTCTTTGTACTTTGTCTATCCACATGTTGTGAATTTGGTCAGATAAATGACTTTCTTTGTACTTTTGTCTTTCCACATGTTGTTAATTTCGTCACATAATTCACTATATTTGTACTTTTGTCTATCCATATGTTGTTAATTTGGTCAGATAAATGACTTTCTTTGTACTTTTGTCTATCCACATGTAGTTAATTTGGTCAGATAAATGACTTTCTTTGTACTTTGTCTATCCACATGTTGTGAATTTGGTCAGATAAATGACTTTCCTTGTACTTTGTCTATCCACATGTTGTGAATTTGGTCAGATAAATTACTTTCTTTGTACATTTGTCTATCCACATGTAGTTAATTTGGTCAGATAAATGACTTTCTTTGTACATTTGTCTATCCATATGTTGTTAATTTGGTCAGATAAATGACTTTCTTTGTACTTTTGTCTATCCACATGTAGTTAATTTGGTCAGATAAATGACTTTCTTTGTACATTTGTCTATCCACATATTGTTAAAATGGTCAGATAAATGACTTTCTTTGTACTTTGTCTATCCACATGTTGTGAATTTGGTCAGATAAATGACTTTCTTTGTACTTTGTCTATCCACATGTTGTTAATTTGGTCAGATAAATGACTTTCTTTGTACTTTGTCTATCCACATGTTGTGAATTTGGTCAGATAAATGACTTTCTTTGTACTTTTGTCTATTCTCATGTTGTTAATTTGGTCAGATAAATGACTTTCTTTGTACTTTGTCTATCCACATGTTGTGAATTTGGTCAGATAAATGACTTTCCTTGTACTTTGTCTATCCACATGTTGTGAATTTGGTCAGATAAATGACTTTCTTTGTACTTTGTCTATCCACATGTTGTGTATTTGGTCAGATAAATGACTTTCTTTGTACTTTTGTCTTTTCACATGTTGTTAATTTCGTCACATAATTCACTATTTTTGTACTTTTATCTATCCATATGTTGTTAATTTGGTCAGATAAATTACTTTTTTTGTACATTTGTCTATCCACATATTGTTAAAATGGTCAGATAAATGACTTTCTTTGTACATTTGTTTATTCCCATGTTGTTAATTTGGTCAGATAAATTACTTTCTTTGTACATTTGTCTATTCCCATGTTGTTAATTTGGTCAGATAAATTACTTTCTTTGTACTTTTGTCTATCCACATGTTGTTAGTTTGGTCAGATAAATTACTTTCTTTGTACATTTGTCTATTCCCATGTTGTGAATTTGGTCAGATAAATTACTTTCTTTGTACATTTGTCTATTCCCATGTTGTTAATTTGGTCAGATAAATTACTTTCTTTGTACTTTTGGCTATCCACATGTTGTTAATTTGGTCAGATAAATTACTTTCTTTGTACTTTTGTCTATCCACATGTTGTTAATTTTGTCAGATAAATGGCTTTCTTTGTACATTTGTCTATCTACATGTTGTGAATTTGGTCAGATAAATTACTTTCTTTGTACATTTCTCTATCCATATGTTGTTAATTTGGTCAGATAAATTACTTTCTTTGTACTTTTGTATATCGACATGTTGTTAATTTGGTCAGATAAATTACTTTCTTTGTACATTTGTCTATTCTCATGTTGTTAATTTGGTCAGATAAATTACTTTCTTTGTACATTTGTCTATTCCCATGTTGTTAATTTGGTCAGATAAATTACTTTCTTTGTACATTTGTCTATTCTCATGTTGTTAATTTGGTCAGATAAATTACTTTCTTTGTACATTTGTCTATTCCCATGTTGTTAATTTGGTCAGATAAATGACTTTCTTTGTACTTTGTCTATCCACATGTTGTGAATTTGGTCAGATAAATGACTTTCTTTGTACTTTGTCTATCCACATGTTGTGAATTTGGTCAGATAAATGACTTTCTTTGTACTTTTGTCTATTCTCATGTTGTTAATTTGGTCAGATAAATGACTTTCTTTGTACTTTGTCTATCCACATGTTGTGAATTTGGTCAGATAAATGACTTTCTTTGTACTTTGTCTATCCACATGTTGTGAATTTGGTCAGATAAATGACTTTCTTTGTACTTTGTCTATCCACATGTTGTTAATTTGGTCAGATAAATTACTTTCTTTGTACATTTGTCTATTCTCATGTTGTTAATTTGGTCAGATAAATTACTTTCTTTGTACATTTGTCTATTCCCATGTTGTTAATTTGGTCAGATAAATTACTTTCTTTGTACATTTGTCTATTCTCATGTTGTTAATTTGGTCAGATAAATTACTTTCTTTGTACATTTGTCTATTCCCATGTTGTTAATTTGGTCAGATAAATGACTCTCTTTGTACTTTGTCTATCCACATGTTGTGAATTTGGTCAGATAAATGACTTTCTTTGTACTTTGTCTATCCACATGTTGTGAATTTGGTCAGATAAATGACTTTCTTTGTACTTTTTTCTTTCCACATGTTGTTAATTTCGTCACATAATTCACTATATTTGTACTTTTGTCTATCCATATGTTGTTAATTTGGTCAGATAAATGACTTTCTTTGTACTTTGTCTATCCACATGTTGTGAATTTGGTCAGATAAATGACTTTCTTTGTACTTTGTCTATCCACATGTTGTGAATTTGGTCAGATAAATGACTTTCTTTGTACTTTTGTCTATTCTCATGTTGTTAATTTGGTCAGATAAATGACTTTCTTTGTACTTTGTCTATCCACATGTTGTGAATTTGGTCAGATAAATGACTTTCTTTGTACTTTGTCTATCCATATGTTGTTAATTTGGTCAGATAAATGACTTTCTTTGTACTTTTGTCTATCCACATGTAGTTAATTTGGTCAGATAAATGACTTTCTTTGTACTTTGTCTATCCACATGTTGTGAATTTGGTCAGATAAATGACTTTCTTTGTACTTTTGTCTTTCCACATGTTGTTAATTTCGTCACATAATTCACTATATTTGTACTTTTGTCTATCCATATGTTGTTAATTTGGTCAGATAAATGACTTTCTTTGTACTTTTGTCTATCCACATGTAGTTAATTTGGTCAGATAAATGACTTTCTTTGTACTTTGTCTATCCACATGTTGTGAATTTGGTCAGATAAATGACTTTCCTTGTACTTTGTCTATCCACATGTTGTGAATTTGGTCAGATAAATTACTTTCTTTGTACATTTGTCTATCCACATGTAGTTAATTTGGTCAGATAAATGACTTTCTTTGTACATTTGTCTATCCATATGTTGTTAATTTGGTCAGATAAATGACTTTCTTTGTACTTTTGTCTATCCACATGTAGTTAATTTGGTCAGATAAATGACTTTCTTTGTACATTTGTCTATCCACATATTGTTAAAATGGTCAGATAAATGACTTTCTTTGTACTTTGTCTATCCACATGTTGTGAATTTGGTCAGATAAATGACTTTCTTTGTACTTTGTCTATCCACATGTTGTTAATTTGGTCAGATAAATGACTTTCTTTGTACTTTGTCTATCCACATGTTGTGAATTTGGTCAGATAAATGACTTTCTTTGTACTTTTGTCTATTCTCATGTTGTTAATTTGGTCAGATAAATGACTTTCTTTGTACTTTGTCTATCCACATGTTGTGAATTTGGTCAGATAAATGACTTTCCTTGTACTTTGTCTATCCACATGTTGTGAATTTGGTCAGATAAATGACTTTCTTTGTACTTTGTCTATCCACATGTTGTGTATTTGGTCAGATAAATGACTTTCTTTGTACTTTTGTCTTTTCACATGTTGTTAATTTCGTCACATAATTCACTATTTTTGTACTTTTATCTATCCATATGTTGTTAATTTGGTCAGATAAATTACTTTTTTTGTACATTTGTCTATCCACATATTGTTAAAATGGTCAGATAAATGACTTTCTTTGTACATTTGTTTATTCCCATGTTGTTAATTTGGTCAGATAAATTACTTTCTTTGTACATTTGTCTATTCCCATGTTGTTAATTTGGTCAGATAAATTACTTTCTTTGTACTTTTGTCTATCCACATGTTGTTAGTTTGGTCAGATAAATTACTTTCTTTGTACATTTGTCTATTCCCATGTTGTGAATTTGGTCAGATAAATTACTTTCTTTGTACATTTGTCTATTCCCATGTTGTTAATTTGGTCAGATAAATGACTTTCTTTGTACTTTTGGCTATCCACATGTTGTTAATTTGGTCAGATAAATTACTTTCTTTGTACTTTTGTCTATCCACATGTTGTTAATTTTGTCAGATAAATGGCTTTCTTTGTACATTTGTCTATCTACATGTTGTGAATTTGGTCAGATAAATTACTTTCTTTGTACATTTCTCTATCCATATGTTGTTAATTTGGTCAGATAAATTACTTTCTTTGTACTTTTGTATATCCACATGTTGTTAATTTGGTCAGATAAATTACTTTCTTTGTACATTTGTCTATTCTCATGTTGTTAATTTGGTCAGATAAATTACTTTCTTTGTACATTTGTCTATTCCCATGTTGTTAATTTGGTCAGATAAATTACTTTCTTTGTACATTTGTCTATTCTCATGTTGTTAATTTGGTCAGATAAATTACTTTCTTTGTACATTTGTCTATTCCCATGTTGTTAATTTGGTCAGATAAATGACTTTCTTTGTACTTTGTCTATCCACATGTTGTGAATTTGGTCAGATAAATGACTCTCTTTGTACTTTGTCTATCCACATGTTGTGAATTTGGTCAGATAAATGACTTTCTTTGTACTTTGTCTATCCACATGTTGTGAATTTGGTCAGATAAATGACTTTCTTTGTACTTTTGTCTTTCCACATGTTGTTAATTTCGTCACATAATTCACTATATTTGTACTTTTGTCTATCCATATGTTGTTAATTTGGTCAGATAAATGACTTTCTTTGTACTTTGTCTATCCATATGTTGTTAATTTGGTCAGATAAATGACTTTCTTTGTACTTTGTCTATCCACATGTTGTGAATTTGGTCAGATAAATGACTTTCTTTGTACTTTGTCTATCCACATGTTGTGAATTTGGTCAGATAAATGACTTTCTTTGTACTTTTGTCTATTCTCATGTTGTTAATTTGGTCAGATAAATGACTTTCTTTGTACTTTGTCTATCCACATGTTGTGAATTTGGTCAGATAAATGACTTTCTTTGTACTTTGTCTATCCACATGTTGTGAATTTGGTCAGATAAATGACTTTCTTTGTACTTTGTCTATCCACATGTTGTTAATTTGGTCAGATAAATTACTTTCTTTGTACATTTGTCTATTCTCATGTTGTTAATTTGGTCAGATAAATTACTTTCTTTGTACATTTGTCTATTCCCATGTTGTTAATTTGGTCAGATAAATTACTTTCTTTGTACATTTGTCTATTCTCATGTTGTTAATTTGGTCAGATAAATTACTTTCTTTGTACATTTGTCTATTCCCATGTTGTTAATTTGGTCAGATAAATGACTTTCTTTGTACTTTGTCTATCCACATGTTGTGAATTTGGTCAGATAAATGACTCTCTTTGTACTTTGTCTATCCACATGTTGTGAATTTGGTCAGATAAATGACTTTCTTTGTACTTTGTCTATCCACATGTTGTGAATTTGGTCAGATAAATGACTTTCTTTGTACTTTTGTCTTTCCACATGTTGTTAATTTCGTCACATAATTCACTATATTTGTACTTTTGTCTATCCATATGTTGTTAATTTGGTCAGATAAATGACTTTCTTTGTACTTTGTCTATCCATATGTTGTTAATTTGGTCAGATAAATGACTTTCTTTGTACTTTGTCTATCCACATGTTGTGAATTTGGTCAGATAAATGACTTTCTTTGTACTTTGTCTATCCACATGTTGTGAATTTGGTCAGATAAATGACTTTCTTTGTACTTTTGTCTATTCTCATGTTGTTAATTTGGTCAGATAAATGACTTTCTTTGTACTTTGTCTATCCACATGTTGTGAATTTGGTCAGATAAATGACTTTCTTTGTACTTTGTCTATCCACATGTTGTGAATTTGGTCAGATAAATGACTTTCTTTGTACTTTGTCTATCCACATGTTGTTAATTTGGTCAGATAAATTACTTTCTTTGTACATTTGTCTATTCTCATGTTGTTAATTTGGTCAGATAAATTACTTTCTTTGTACATTTGTCTATTCCCATGTTGTTAATTTGGTCAGATAAATTACTTTCTTTGTACATTTGTCTATTCTCATGTTGTTAATTTGGTCAGATAAATTACTTTCTTTGTACATTTGTCTATTCCCATGTTGTTAATTTGGTCAGATAAATTACTTTCTTTGTACTTTGTCTATCCACATGTTGTGAATTTGGTCAGATAAATGACTCTCTTTGTACTTTGTCTATCCACATGTTGTGAATTTGGTCAGATAAATGACTTTCTTTGTACTTTGTCTATCCACATGTTGTGAATTTGGTCAGATAAATGACTTTCTTTGTACTTTTTTCTTTCCACATGTTGTTAATTTCGTCACATAATTCACTATATTTGTACTTTTGTCTATCCATATGTTGTTAATTTGGTCAGATAAATGACTTTCTTTGTACTTTGTCTATCCATATGTTGTTAATTTGGTCAGATAAATGACTTTCTTTGTACTTTGTCTATCCACATGTTGTGAATTTGGTCAGATAAATGACTTTCTTTGTACTTTGTCTATCCACATGTTGTGAATTTGGTCAGATAAATGACTTTCTTTGTACTTTTGTCTATTCTCATGTTGTTAATTTGGTCAGATAAATGACTTTCTTTGTACTTTGTCTATCCACATGTTGTGAATTTGGTCAGATAAATGACTTTCTTTGTACTTTGTCTATCCACATGTTGTGAATTTGGTCAGATAAATGACTTTCTTTGTTCTTTGTCTATCCACATGTTGTGAATTTGGTCAGATAAATGACTTTCTTTGTACTTTTGTCTATCCACATGTTGTTAATTTGGTCAGATAAATGACTTTCTTTGTACTTTGTCTATCCACATGTTGTGAATTTGGTCAGATAAATGACTTTCTTTGTACTTTGTCTATCCACATGTTGTGAATTTGGTCAGATAAATGACTCTCTTTGTACTTTGTCTATCCACATGTTGTGAATTTGGTCAGATAAATGACTTTCTTTGTACTTTGTCTATCCACATGTTGTGAATTTGGTCAGATAAATGACTTTCTTTGTACTTTTGTCTATTCTCATGTTGTTAATTTGGTCAGATAAATGACTTTCTTTGTACTTTGTCTATCCACATGTTGTGAATTTGGTCAGATAAATGACTTTCTTTGTACTTTGTCTATCCACATGTTGTGAATTTGGTCAGATAAATGACTTTCTTTGTACTTTGTCTATCCACATGTTGTTAATTTGGTCAGATAAATTACTTTCTTTGTACATTTGTCTATTCTCATGTTGTTAATTTGGTCAGATAAATTACTTTCTTTGTACATTTGTCTATTCCCATGTTGTTAATTTGGTCAGATAAATTACTTTCTTTGTACATTTGTCTATTCTCATGTTGTTAATTTGGTCAGATAAATTACTTTCTTTGTACATTTGTCTATTCCCATGTTGTTAATTTGGTCAGATAAATGACTTTCTTTGTACTTTGTCTATCCACATGTTGTGAATTTGGTCAGATAAATGACTCTCTTTGTACTTTGTCTATCCACATGTTGTGAATTTGGTCAGATAAATGACTTTCTTTGTACTTTGTCTATCCACATGTTGTGAATTTGGTCAGATAAATGACTTTCTTTGTACTTTTGTCTTTCCACATGTTGTTAATTTCGTCACATAATTCACTATATTTGTACTTTTGTCTATCCATATGTTGTTAATTTCGTCAGATAAATGACTTTCTTTGTACTTTGTCTATCCATATGTTGTTAATTTGGTCAGATAAATGACTTTCTTTGTACTTTGTCTATCCACATGTTGTGAATTTGGTCAGATAAATGACTTTCTTTGTACTTTGTCTATCCACATGTTGTGAATTTGGTCAGATAAATGACTTTCTTTGTACTTTTGTCTATTCTCATGTTGTTAATTTGGTCAGATAAATGACTTTCTTTGTACTTTGTCTATCCACATGTTGTGAATTTGGTCAGATAAATGACTTTCTTTGTACTTTGTCTATCCACATGTTGTGAATTTGGTCAGATAAATGACTTTCTTTGTACTTTGTCTATCCACATGTTGTGAATTTGGTCAGATAAATGACTCTCTTTGTACTTTGTCTATCCACATGTTGTGAATTTGGTCAGATAAATGACTTTCTTTGTACTTTGTCTATCCACATGTTGTGAATTTGGTCAGATAAATGACTTTCTTTGTACTTTTGTCTATTCTCATGTTGTTAATTTGGTCAGATAAATGACTTTCTTTGTACTTTGTCTATCCACATGTTGTGAATTTGGTCAGATAAATGACTTTCTTTGTACTTTGTCTATCCACATGTTGTGAATTTGGTCAGATAAATGACTTTCTTTGTACTTTGTCTATCCACATGTTGTTAATTTGGTCAGATAAATTACTTTCTTTGTACATTTGTCTATTCTCATGTTGTTAATTTGGTCAGATAAATTACTTTCTTTGTACATTTGTCTATTCCCATGTTGTTAATTTGGTCAGATAAATTACTTTCTTTGTACATTTGTCTATTCTCATGTTGTTAATTTGGTCAGATAAATTACTTTCTTTGTACATTTGTCTATTCCCATGTTGTTAATTTGGTCAGATAAATGACTTTCTTTGTACTTTGTCTATCCACATGTTGTGAATTTGGTCAGATAAATGACTCTCTTTGTACTTTGTCTATCCACATGTTGTGAATTTGGTCAGATAAATGACTTTCTTTGTACTTTGTCTATCCACATGTTGTGAATTTGGTCAGATAAATGACTTTCTTTGTACTTTTGTCTTTCCACATGTTGTTAATTTCGTCACATAATTCACTATATTTGTACTTTTGTCTATCCATATGTTGTTAATTTCGTCAGATAAATGACTTTCTTTGTACTTTGTCTATCCATATGTTGTTAATTTCGTCAGATAAATGACTTTCTTTGTACTTTGTCTATCCACATGTTGTGAATTTGGTCAGATAAATGACTTTCTTTGTACTTTGTCTATCCACATGTTGTGAATTTGGTCAGATAAATGACTTTCTTTGTACTTTTGTCTATTCTCATGTTGTTAATTTGGTCAGATAAATGACTTTCTTTGTACTTTGTCTATCCACATGTTGTGAATTTGGTCAGATAAATGACTTTCTTTGTACTTTGTCTATCCACATGTTGTGAATTTGGTCAGATAAATGACTTTCTTTGTTCTTTGTCTATCCACATGTTGTGAATTTGGTCAGATAAATGACTTTCTTTGTACTTTTGTCTATCCACATGTTGTTAATTTGGTCAGATAAATGACTTTCTTTGTACTTTGTCTATCCACATGTTGTTAATTTGGTCAGATAAATGACTTTCTTTGTACTTTGTCTATCCACATGTTGTGAATTTGGTCAGATAAATGACTTTCTTTGTACTTTGTCTATCCACATGTTGTGAATTTGGTCAGATAAATGACTCTCTTTGTACTTTGTCTATCCACATGTTGTGAATTTGGTCAGATAAATGACTTTCTTTGTACTTTGTCTATCCACATGTTGTGAATTTGGTCAGATAAATGACTTTCTTTGTACTTTTGTCTATTCTCATGTTGTTAATTTGGTCAGATAAATGACTTTCTTTGTACTTTGTCTATCCACATGTTGTGAATTTGGTCAGATAAATGACTTTCTTTGTACTTTGTCTATCCACATGTTGTGAATTTGGTCAGATAAATGACTCTCTTTGTACTTTGTCTATCCACATGTTGTGAATTTGGTCAGATAAATGACTTTCTTTGTACTTTGTCTATCCACATGTTGTGAATTTGGTCAGATAAATGACTTTCTTTGTACTTTTGTCTTTCCACATGTTGTTAATTTCGTCACATAATTCACTATATTTGTACTTTTGTCTATCCATATGTTGTTAATTTGGTCAGATAAATGACTTTCTTTGTACTTTGTCTATCCACATGTTGTGAATTTGGTCAGATAAATGACTTTCTTTGTACTTTGTCTATCCACATGTTGTGAATTTGGTCAGATAAATGACTTTCTTTGTACTTTGTCTATCCATATGTTGTTAATTTGGTCAGGTAAATGACTTTCTTTGTACTTTTGTCTATCCACATGTAGTTAATTTGGTCAGATAAATTACTTTCTTTGTACATTTGTCTATCCACATATTGTTAAAATGGTCAGATAAATGACTTTCTTTGTACTTTTGTCTATCCATATGTTGTTAATTTGGTCAGATAAATGACTTTCTTTGTACTTTGTCTATCCATATGTTGTTAATTTGGTCAGATAAATGACCTTCTTTGTACTTTGTCTATCCATATGTTGTGAATTTGGTCAGATAAATGACTTTCTTTGTACTTTTGTCTATCCATATGTTGTTAATTTGGACAGATAAATGACTTTCTTTGTACTTTTGTCTATCCACATGTAGTTAATTTGGTCAGATAAATTACTTTCTTTGTACATTTGTCTATCCACATATTGTTAAAATGGTCAGATAAATGACTTTCTTTGTACTTTTGTCTATCCATATGTTGTTAATTTGGTCAGATAAATGACTTTCTTTGTACTTTGTCTATCCACATGTTGTGAATTTGGTCAGATAAATGACTTTCTTTGTACTTTGTCTATCCACATGTTGTGAATTTGGTCAGATAAATGACTTTCTTTGTACTTTGTCTATCCATATGTTGTTAATTTGGTCAGGTAAATGACTTTCTTTGTACTTTTGTCTATCCACATGTAGTTAATTTGGTCAGATAAATTACTTTCTTTGTACATTTGTCTATCCACATATTGTTAAAATGGTCAGATAAATGACTTTCTTTGTACTTTTGTCTATCCATATGTTGTTAATTTGGTCAGATAAATGACTTTCTTTGTACTTTGTCTATCCATATGTTGTTAATTTGGTCAGATAAATGACCTTCTTTGTACTTTGTCTATCCATATGTTGTGAATTTGGTCAGATAAATGACTTTCTTTGTACTTTTGTCTATCCATATGTTGTTAATTTGGACAGATAAATGACTTTCTTTGTACTTTTGTCTATCCACATGTAGTTAATTTGGTCAGATAAATTACTTTCTTTGTACATTTGTCTATCCACATATTGTTAAAATGGTCAGATAAATGACTTTCTTTGTACTTTTGTCTATCCATATGTTGTTAATTTGGTCAGATAAATGACTTTCTTTGTACTTTGTCTATCCACATGTTGTGAATTTGGTCAGATAAATGACTTTCTTTGTACTTTGTCTATCCACATGTTGTGAATTTGGTCAGATAAATGACTTTCTTTGTACTTTGTCTATCCACATGTTGTGAATTTGGTCAGATAAATGACTTTCCTTGTACTTTGTCTATCCACATGTTGTGAATTTGGTCAGATAAATGACTTTCTTTGTACTTTGTCTATCCACATGTTGTGTATTTGGTCAGATAAATGACTTTCTTTGTACTTTTGTCTTGTCACATAATTCACTATTTTTGTACTTTTGTCTATCCATATGTTGTTAATTTGGTCAGATAAATGACTTTCTTTGTACTTTTGTCTATCCACATGTTGTTAATTTGGTCAGATAAATTACTTTCTTTGTACATTTGTCTATTCTCATGTTGTTAATTTGGTCAGATAAATTACTTTCTTTGTACATTTGTCTATTCCCATGTTGTTAATTTGGTCAGATAAATTACTTTCTTTGTACATTTGTCTATTCTCATGTTGTTAATTTGGTCAGATAAATGACTTTCCTTGTACTTTGTCTATCCACATGTTGTGAATTTGGTCAGATAAATGACTTTCTTTGTACTTTGTCTATCCACATGTTGTGTATTTGGTCAGATAAATGACTTTCTTTGTACTTTTGTCTTGTCACATAATTCACTATTTTTGTACTTTTGTCTATCCATATGTTGTGAATTTGGTCAGATAAATGACTTTCTTTGTACTTTTGTCTATCCACATGTTGTTAATTTGGTCAGATAAATTACTTTCTTTGTACATTTGTCTATTCTCATTTTGTTAATTTGGTCAGATAAATTACTTTCTTTGTACATTTGTCTATTCCCATGTTGTTAATTTGGTCAGATAAATTACTTTCTTTGTACATTTGTCTATTCTCATGTTGTTAATTTGGTCAGATAAATTACTTTCTTTGTACATTTGTCTATTCTCATGTTGTTAATTTGGTCAGATAAATTACTTTCTTTGTACATTTGTCTATTCCCATGTTGTTAATTTAGTCAGATAAATTACTTTCTTTGTACATTTGTCTATTCCCATGTTGTTAATTTGGTCAGATAAATTACTTTCTTTGTACTTTTGTCTATCCCATGTTGTTAATTTGGTCAGATAAATTACTATCTTTGTACATTTGTCTACCGGTATTCCCATGTTGTTAATTTGGTCAGATAAATGACTTTCTTTGTCTATCCACATGTTAATTTCTTCAAAACTTTGCATGCTAGCTTTTTACCATGTGAAGATTTACTTATCACTACAGAATTTCGAATAGTCTATTTTTGAAATAGGTATTGCCGTTTCTTGCTTAGAATATTTTATCAAATTGTTTTTACATGCAACTTGCACTACATTTTAAATGTGATTCTTTAAAACTTTGCATGCTTTGTTAGTATTATATGAACATTTTCATGTTTCTATGGCAATTTGATCGGACCATTGTTGAAGTTATTGCCCTTTATGACCTATAAAGTTTATATGTACAACTCCTCATACTTTTTATTAGGGATGGCAACGATTACTCGGTTAACCGGTTAGCTATTTTGCGATTCGATTATTCGTTAAGTTTTGATAAAATATGATGAAAATATCTCGACCTTGTCACTGTTTTTTCAATTCATAAAAGTTAAATAATATTTAAAGTACATGTATAGTGTAACAGTAAATAAACTTAGATATCGGATTAAATCAATAATTAAATAACTGTGATAAGACATGATTAACTATCCCTCGGGCATTCGTGTTTTTACAACCATAACGAATCACAACAATTGTAAAAACTGTTCATCTGTCTAATTAACTTGCAATTGAAATGTTTGAAGTTTCATTACAAAATGCCTCCACCACAATCGAAAGCTTGGTCATATTTTAAACGAGATGTGAAGTGGAAAATTGTGAAATGCAAACTGTGCAATTAGTCCAGTCTATATACGCCAGAAAAGGCGTGACCGAGAACAAATTGCAACAGAAGGTTTCTTGGGCTCATCTTGAAGCTGGGAGTGTCCTCATTAACATATTAAAAGTCGCCGAAAATCCCAAGTTGCCTTCTTGTAATTTTTGGGGTAAAAACAAGGGATTTTGAAGAAAAATCGCTGAAAACTGGAAATTTCACACGTTCACTCTGCTTTACAGAATATTACCAATTTCTCTAAAAATATCTTGTTATTATTGAATATTCTTTCAAACAAAATAAAAAAATCTATCCATATTCTCCCCAGGTGGCTATTTTTTTTGGTAAAATTTCATTAAAAAAAAAAAAATGCTGAAAACTGAAATTTTGAAAAAATCATATTTTCCGTGGCAGAATAAATTAAATCATGACTGTTTCGGTACAGATTAATAAAGAATGTTTTGAAATATAATTAAATGTCAATTGTTAACAATCAGTTGGTGTTTGTTTAATGAAAAAAAATAGAAACATCTTATTTTCCTTCCCTAGATTAACGACATCTAGAAATGACATATACGGGAGAAACATCTGAACAATGATATCTACCGGTTAACTGAGTAATTGGTCGGAAGATTATTCGAGTAACCGGTTAGTAAATTCTGAACGGTTTGCCATCCCTACTTTTTATGTAAGATTTACATGCCTTTAAGACAGTTGAATTCAACCATTTTTGAAGGAGTTATTGCCCTTTTTCACTTAGAATATTACATTAAAAGTTTGTATGCGAAACTCCTCCTACAATTAAAAATGGGACTTACTCAACTCTTTGTAAGCTAGCTTATTACCATATACAGATTAACATATCATTATTGATGGAGTAATTGCACTTTTTTACTTAAAATATTTCATCAAATCTTTGCATGCTTGCCTTTTATGTAAGTGTAGTATTTCATCAAATCTTTGCATGGTTGCCTTTTATGTAAGTGCAGTATTTCATCAAATCTTTGCATGGTTGCCTTTTATGTAAGTGCAGTATTTCATCAAATCTTTGCATTGTTGCCTTTTATGTAAGTGCAGTTTGATCAAATCATTATTAATGGAGTAATTCCACTTTTTCACTTGGAATACTTGATCAAAAAGTTTATTGGCAGAAATCTTCCACCTTTGTAAATGTGAATTACAAGGTATCTCTAAAGAGTAGGTGTTGTCGTGGTCGTCATCATATAGTAGTTGGATTTACAACTACCTGTGCAATCATTGCAGTGCCTATCACCACTAACAGTGTGAGTTCAAATCCCGCTCAGGCAAGGTGCACTTGATACAACATTATGTAATAAAGTTTGTCAGTGACTTGCAGCAGGTTGGTGGTTTTCTCTGGTTCATCCGGTTTCCTCTATCAATAAAGCTGACCACCAGGATATAACTGAAATATTGTTGAAAGTGGCATTA
The DNA here is from genome assembly GCA_963680875.1 of Bathymodiolus brooksi. Taxonomy (NCBI): domain Eukaryota; kingdom Metazoa; phylum Mollusca; class Bivalvia; order Mytilida; family Modiolidae; genus Bathymodiolus; species Bathymodiolus brooksi. Next base: position 118,997,578 of record OY804582.1, read on the forward strand.
AGCACCATTACCCTAACTCTAACTCAAAGATGAAGGAAAGACATATTGTTTTTTGTATCAGATATAACCTTTGGTTTTTGTTTTTTCTTTTTATGTACTCTTTGTCTAAGGAATTAAAAAGAAGAACAAATTAAATGGATCTAACTTAAAACCAACATGAACTTTTGTTTCCAAGGTAACATTCTTCTGGAGATTAGATCTGTTGATTTGTGTGATAATGAGACGCTAGTCATCTACGAAGGTTTGTCAAAGTTTGGTCAACTACTGGCGACTGTTACCAAGGAAACACAAAAACCAGTTTACCCAAAGTTCACTGCCCATGTTGGACAGGGATTGAGGTAATTTATACGGTTTATTGTAAAGAAATAAAATTTGGAATCAAACATGAAAAATGATGCATATCATCTTCTTAAACCATTTTTTTTTTAAATTGTACACTATCTAAATAATACTTAGCTGTGATTTGTGTCTTCTTACACCATTAGTAAATAAAACATGTCTTTATGTATGTTTAATGATTTTAGTTCATATCTACTTGGAAGTACACTAATCATTTTTTGACCGCATCGGTGGGGTAATGGTTAGATAAATGGCCTCGAGTGCGTTAGATCGTGGGGAGTCCCAATCAGGTCAAACCAAAGACTATAAAATTGGTATTTGTTGCTTCTCCGCTAAGCACACAGCATTAAGGACAATGAGCAAAGACTGGTTGACTCGGAAGCAGGATAATATATTTGTTGTTCTTGGTGAGCTAGGATTAAACAAAAATTCAACTAAGTGTGTTGGTCCAGTACAAAACAGACCTCATCATCATCATCTCATTGAAAATTAACTTGTTCTCGCCATGATATAGCTGAAAAATTGCTGAATTGGTGTAAGCAATGATCACTCACTCACTCATAAATCTTTTAACTTTAATCACAACTCTAGGGATGGAACATAAAAAAAAGATATATTTTGATTGGATGACAAATCTGGTATATCTAGGTCATTCCAATACTTTGGACAATAGGTGTATCCAAAGACCAGTTAAAATTAAGGAAGTCTGGTTGTTGTACACCAACAGTAGGTAACAGATGCCATTGATATAGGGCTTCAGATGATGTGTGTAGTGGTATAGGGGTTAGTTTATGGTGTTTAATGCCAAATTCAACAATATTTCAGTTATATCATGGCGGTCAGTTTTATTGGCGTAGGAAACCAGAGTACCGGGAGAAAACCATAAGCCTGTCATAAGTCACTGACAAACTTTATCACATAATGTTGTATTGATTACACCTCACCATGAGCAGGTGATAGGCACTGATTGCACCGGTAGTTGTAAATCAAACTACCATATGATCACGACCATGCCAGCCCCGTGTAGTGGTATAATACAGGATTGTAATCTACGATCACGACCATGCCAGCCCCGTGTAGTGGTATAATACAGGATTGTAATCTACGATCACGACCATGCCAGCCCCGTGTAGTGGTATAATACAGGATTGTAATCTACGATCACGACCATGCCAGCCCCGTGTAGTGGTATAATACAGGATTGTAATCTACGATCACGACCATGCCAGCCCCGTGTAGTGGTATACTACAGGATTGTAATCTACGATCACGACCATGCCAGCCCCGTGTAGTGGTATAATACTGGATTGTAATCTACGATCACGACCATGCCAGCCCCGTGTAGTGGTATACTACAGGATTGTAATCTACGATCACGACCATGCCAGCCCCGTGTAGTGGTATACTACAGGATTGTAATCTACGATCACGACCATGCCAGCCCCGTGTAGTGGTATAATACAGGATTATAATCTACGATCACGACCATGCCAGCCCCGTGTAGTGGTATAATACAGGATTGTAATCTACGATCACGACCATGCCAGCCCCGTGTAGTGGTATAATACAGGATTGTAATCTACGATCACGACCATGCCAGTCCCGTGTAGTGGTATAATACAGGATTGTAATCTGCGATCAAGACCATGCCAGCCCCGTGTAGTGGTATAATACAGGATTGTAATCTACGATCACGACCATGCCAGCCCCGTGTAGTGATATAATACAGGATTGTAATCTACGATCACGATTATGCCAGCCCCGTGTAGTGGTATAATACTGGATTGTAATCTACGATCACGACCATGCCAGCCCCGTGTAGTGGTATAATACTGGATTGTAATCTACGATCACGACCATGCCAGCCCCGTGTAGTGGTATAATACAGGATTGTAATCTGCGATAACGATCATGCCAGCCCCGTGTAGTGGTATAATACAGGATTGTAATCTACGATCACGACCATGCCAGCCCCGTGTAGTGGTATAATACAGGATTGTAATCTACGATCACGACCATGCCAGCCCCGTGTAGTGGTATAATACAGGATTGTAATCTAAGATCACGACCATGCCAGCCCCGTGTAGTGGTATAATACAGGATTGTAATCTACGATCATGACCATGCCAGCCCCGTGTAGTGGTATAATACAGGATTGTAATCTATGATCACGACCATGCCAGCCCCGTGTAGTGGTATACTACAGGATTGTAATCTACGATCACGACCATGCCAGCCCCGTGTAGTGGTATAATACAGGATTGTAATCTACGATCACGACCATGCCAGCCCCGTGTAGTGGTATACTACAGGATTGTAATCTACGATCACGACCATGCCAGCCCCGTGTAGTGGTATAATACAGGATTGTAATCTACGATCACGACCATGCCAGCCCCGTGTAGTGGTATAATACAGGATTGTAATCTACGATCACGACCATGCCAGCCCCGTGTAGTGGTATAATACAGGATTGTAATCTACGATCACGACCATGCCAGCACCGTGTAGTGGTATACTACAGGATTGTAATCTACGATCACGACCATGCCAGCCCCGTGTAGTGGTATAATACTGGATTGTAATCTACGATCACGACCATGCCAGCCCTGTGTAGTGGTATACTACAGGATTGTAATCTACGATCACGACCATGCCAGCACCGTGTAGTGGTATACTACAGGATTGTAATCTACGATCACGACCATGCCAGCCCCGTGTAGTGGTATAATACAGGATTATAATCTACGATCACGACCATGCCAGCCCCGTGTAGTGGTATAATACAGGATTGTAATCTACGATCACGACCATGCCAGCCCCGTGTAGTGGTATACTACAGGATTGTAATCTACGATCACGACCATGCCAGCCCCGTGTAGTGGTATAATACAGGATTGTAATCTGCGATCACGACCATGCCAGCCCCGTGTAGTGGTATAATACAGGATTGTAATCTACGATCACGACCATGCCAGCCCCGTGTAGTGGTATAATACAGGATTGTAATCTACGATCACGACCATGCCAGCCCTGTGTAGTGGTATAATACAGGATTGTAATCTACGATCACGACCATGCCAGCCCCGTGTAGTGGTATAATACTGGATTGTAATCTACGATCACGACCATGCCAGCCCCGTGTAGTGGTATAATACAGGATTGTAATCTACGATCACGACCATGCCAGCCCCGTGTAGTGGTATACTACAGGATTGTAATCTAAATATGTAAACAATAACCTTAGTAGTGTAAGCAAAACAATCTGACACATGTGAGTGAGTAAGTGAGAAAAGGTATCACAAAGACAAGGAAATTAAGATGGATGAGAAAATAAGGAGAGTGTGAGATTTCAATTTCCTTACATGGAAACTGGTTACAAGTGGACCAATTGGGAAATTTCTGGAAAAGATAGAGAAGTGGTAGGCAGCCGAGGGAAGATGAATGATTGCAATGGGAATAGTATACAGTCTTCACGTTAACCCACTTGCCTGAAGCAAGTTAAAAATGGATTCGGACAAGTGAAAATTATGAAAGAATTTGTTTGAATAAATAGAAAATTCTAAATTTGGCTTTTGTGCAAGTAGATGAAACAAATTAAGGCAAAGACTGAGTATACTACACAACAAGTAACTGATGACTTGGAACAGACAGCTACAAATATGACAATATTTGTACTGGTAGATAAATATCAAAGCTCTAAAATAACACTGATGTTGGGTGCTTAAGATGACCTTCACCTCCATAAATATGATTGATTTATCAAAGTTTTTCAGACATATTGTCGTTACCTGATTAGTATTGGAGGAAGTCCCAACTTCCGAGCATCAATAAGTTAACAATATGACCTGATATACAAGATCTTAAACTTTAATAAAATACTTATGGGTAATTTATACATTTGACCTTTGATCTTGAGTGATATTGTCAGTATCAACAGACTGATTCTGATACTATACAATTAATGACTAAAGATAAAGTCAACTCAGAAGAAGTGATAATGACCGAGGCCAACAGCCGAGATGATTTATCACTTCTTGGGTTGATAAATATGGTGTCAAGCGATATCAAAAGTCAACAATTGTTTTATTAAAAAATGTGTCAATGTTAAAGGAGTTGCGATTGGTTTAAAAAAAATACACATTTGATTTAAGGTGAACGTCATCAGGATTTCTCTTGTCTATATTTGGGTACTTGACAGCTATGATACACAAGTTGTCTTGTGCAAGATTGCGCGATGATCATAATGTTTGATCAAAAAGGGCGATGTATGGTTTTGACCAATCAAGAAAACAGATTTTTTAGTCATTTAGTAATGAAAATTATCGGTCAGTGTCAAGTCAAACACATTATGATTACGGATAAAAACAATAACATCAGTTTTGAAGCTGATGTCAACATATGTCATCACTTGTATATGGCTCATCCATCAATACTAGCAATAATATCTGTCTATAGAGTAAAACGTGTCTAAGCCAAACCCTTTTGGGACTGAAGAATTTGTTCAGTTTAGACAGGTGTTTGGTTTACACAGGTTCAAATTACATAGCCATTTAGTATATGGGATTATAAAGTCTGTATGGCTTAGGCAGGATGTTTAGTATATGGGACTATACAGTCTGTATGGCTTAGGCAGGTTTTACTGTAGATAGAACTATGAAGTCTGTATGGTTTAGGCAGGTTTTACTGTAGATAGGACTATAAAGTCTGTATGGTTTAGGCAGGTTTTACTATAGATAGGACTATGAAGTCTGTATGGTTTAGGCAGGTTTTACTGTAGATAGGATTATGAAGTGTATGGTATAGGCAGGTTTTACTGTAAATAGGACTATAAAGTCTATGGTTTAGGCAGGTTTTACTGTAGATATGACTATGAAGTCTGTATGGTTTAGGCAGGTTTTACTGTAGATAGAACTATAAAGTCTGTATGGTTTAGACAGGTTTTACTGTAGATAGGAATATAAAGTCTGTATGGTTTAGGCAGGTTTTACTGTAGATAGGACTATAAAGTCTGTATGGTTTAGGCAGGTTTTACTATAGATAGGACTATGAAGTCTGTATGGCTTAGGCAGGTTTTACTGTAGATAGGATTATGAAGTGTCTGGTTTAGGCAGGTTTTACTGTAGATAGGGCTATAAAGTCTATGGATTAGGCAGGTTTTACTGTAGATAGGACTATAAAGTGAGTATGGTTTAGGCAGGTTTTACTGTAGATAGAACTATAAAGTCTGTATGGTTTAGACAGGTTTTACTGTAGATAGGACTATGAAGTCTGTATGGTTTAGGCAGGTTTTACTGTAGATAGGACTATGAAGTCTGTATGGTTTAGGCAGGTTTTACTGTAGATAGAACTATAAAGTCTGCATGGTTTAGACAGGTCTTACTGTAGATTGGACTATAAAGTCTGTCTGGTTTAGGCAGGTTTTACTGTATATAGAACTATGAAGTCTGTATGGTTTAGGCAGATTTTACTGTAGATAGGACTATAAAGTCTGTATGGCTTAGGCAGGTTTGACTCTAGATAGGACTATAAAGTCTGTATGGTTTAGGCAGGTTTTACTATAGATAGGACTATGAAGTCTGTATGGTTTATGCAGGTTTTACTGTAGATAGGATTATGAAGTGTATGGTATAGGCAGGTTTTACTGTAGATAGGACTATAAAGTCTGTATGGTTTAGGCAGGTTTTACTATAGATAGGACTATGAAGTCTGTATGGTTTATGCAGGTTTTACTGTAGATAGGATTATGAAGTGTATGGTATAGGCAGGTTTTACTGTAGATAGGACTATTAAGTCTGTATGGTTTAGGCAGGTTTGACTCTAGATAGGACAATAAAGTCTGTATGGCTTAGGCAGGTTTTACTATAGATAGGACTATGAAGTCTGTATGGTTTAGGCAGGTTTTACTGTAGATAGGACTATTAAGTCTGTATGGCTTAGGCAGGTTTTATTCTTGATAGGACTCTAAATTCTGTATGGTTTAGGCAGGTTTTACTGTAGGTAGGATTATGAAGTGTATGGTTTAGGCAGGTTTTACTGTAGATAGGACTATGAAGTCTGTATGGTTTAGGCAGGTTTTACTGTAGATAGGACTATGAAGTCTGTATGGTTTAGACAGGTTTTACACTAGATAGGACTCTAAAGTCTGTATGGTTTAGGCAGGTTTTACTGTAGATAGGATTATGAAGTGTATGGTTTAGGCAGGTTTTACTGTAGATAGGACTATAAAGTCTGTATGGTTTAGGCAGGTTTTACTGTAGATAGGACAATGAAGTCTGTATGGCTGAGGCAGGTTTTACTATAGACAGAACTATGCAGTCTGTATGGCTTAGGCAGGTTTTACTGTAGATAGGACAATAAAGTCTGTATGGTTTAGGAAGGTTTTACTGTAGATAGGACTATAAAGTCTCTATGGTTTAGGGAGGTTTTACTGTAGATAGGACTATGAAGTATGTATGGCTTAGGCAGGTTTTACTGTAGATAGGACTATGAAGTCTGTATGGTTTAGGCAGGTGTTACTGTAGATAGGACTATAAAGTCTGTATGGCTTAGACAGGTTTTACTGTAGATAGAACTATAAAGTCTGTCTGATTTAGGCAGGTTTTACTGTAGATAGGATTATAAAGTCTGTATGGTTTAGGCAGGTTTTACTGTAGATAGGACTATAAAGTCTTTATGGTTTAGGCAGGTTTTACTGTAGATAGGACTATGAAGTCTGTATGGTTTAGGCAGGTTTTACTGTAGATAGGATTATAAAGTCTGTATGGTTTAGGCAGGTTTTACTGTAGATAGGACTATTAAGTCTGTATGGTTTAGGCAGGTTTTACTGTAGATAGGATTATAAAGTCTGTATGGTTTAGGCAGGTTTTACTGTAGATAGGACTATAAAGTCTGTATGGTTTAGGCAGGTTTTACTGTAGATAGGACTATAAAGTCTGTATGGTTTAGGCAGGTTTTACTGTAGATAGGATTATAAAGTCTGTATGGTTTAGGCAGGTTTTACTGTAGATAGGACTATGAAGTCTGTATGGTTTAGGCAAGTTTTACTGTAGATAGGACTATAAAGTCTGTATGGTTTAGGCAGGTTTTACTGTAGATAGAACTATAAAGTCTGTCTGATTTAGGCAGGTTTTACCGTAGATAGGACTATGAAGTCTGTATGGCTTAGGCAGGTCTTACTGTAGATAGAACTATAAAGTCTGTCTGTTTTAGGCAGGTTTTACTGTAGATAGAACTATAAAGTCTGTATGGTTTAGGCAGGTTTTACTGTAGATAGGATTATAAAGTCTGTATGGTTTAGGCAGGTTTTACTGTAGATAGGACTATGAAGTCTGTATGGATTAGGCAGGTTTTACTGTAGATAGGATTATAAAGTCTGTATGGTTTAGGCAGGTTTTACTGTAGATAGGACTATTAAGTCTGTATGGTTTAGGCAGGTTTTACTGTAGATAGGATTATAAAGTCTGTATGGTTTAGGCAGGTTTTACTGTAGATAGGACTATGAAGTCTGTATGGTTTAGGCAGGTTTTACTGTAGATAGGACTATAAAGTCTGTATGGTTTAGGCAGGTTTTACTGTAGATAGGATTATAAAGTCTGTATGGTTTAGGCAGGTTTTACTGTAGATAGGACTATGAAGTCTGTATGGTTTAGGCAAGTTTTACTGTAGATAGGACTATGAAGTCTGTATGGCTTAGGCAGGTCTTACTGTAGATAGAACTATAAAGTCTGTCTGTTTTAGGCAGGTTTTACTGTAGATAGAACTATAAAGTCTGTATGGTTTAGGCAGGTTTTACTGTAGATAGGATTATAAAGTCTGTATGGTTTAGGCAGGTTTTACTGTAGATAGGACTATAATGTCTGTATGGTTTAGGCAGGTTTTACTGTAGATAGGATTATAAAGTCTGTATGGTTTAGGCAGGTTTTACTGTAGATAGGACTATAAAGTCTGTATGGTTTAGGCAGGTTTTACTGTAGATAGGACTATAAAGTCTGTATGGTTTAGGCAGGTTTTACTGTAGATAGGATTATAAAGTCTGTATGGTTTAGGCAGGTTTTACTGTAGATAGGACTATAAAGTCTGTCTGGTTTAGGCAGGTTTTACTGTAGATAGGATTATAAAGTCTGTATGGTTTAGGCAGGTTTTACTGTAGATAGGACTATGAAGTCTGTATGGTTTAGGCAGGTTTTACTGTAGATAGGACTATAAAGTCTGTATGGTTTAGGCAGGTTTTACTGTAGATAGGACTATAAAGTCTGTATGGTTTATGCAGGTTTTACTGTAGATAGGACTATAAAGTCTGTATGGTTTATGCAGGTTTTACTGTAGATAGGACTATAAAGTCTGTATGGTTTAGGCAGGTTTTACTGTAGATAGGACTATAAAGTCTGTATGGTTTATGCAGGTTTTACTGTAGATAGGACTATAAAGTCTGTATGGTTTATGCAGGTTTTACTGTAGATAGGACTATAAAGTCTGTATGGTTTATGCAGGTTTTACTGTAGATAGGACTATGAAGTCTGTATGGTTTAGGCAGGTTTTACTGTAGATAGGACTATAAAGTCTGTATGGTTTAGGCAGGTTTTACTGTAGATAGGACTATGAAGTATGTATGGCTTAGACAGGTTTTACTGTAGATAGGACTATAAAGTCTGTCTGGTTTAGGCAGGTTTTACTGTAGATAGGATTATGAACTCTGTATGGTTTAGGCAGGATGTTTGGTTTACATCAGGGTTCAGTTTAGACACGGTTCACTGTATTTCCAATTTTAAATAAAAAATTATTCACTATTTCAGTTTATCAGCATTTTTTAATTATTTATGCTTAATTTTTTTGATTTTTTGCAGCATTTTTCTTATTAAGAAAGGAACCAGCAAGACATGTGAATCTATTGTTCCTTTCAGTTTCTCTGGATCTTACTGGATTACTCCAGGTTTGTTTCATTGTTTTTATTTCGATTAGGCATATTTTAATGCTTAAGTATCGGCAATTGGACGTCATTACAACATTACAACATTATTAAGCCCTCTCCTTTCCAGGAATAATTTGTTTCAGTTAATTAACTGATTTCAGCTATTTTTGTGTGAACATGCTATGCTCAGAACAGGTCAAAAACGACCTTTTTGAAAGGAGGTGTAGATGTTTCAGCTATTTTTCAATGATTTTCAGATATTCTATTTTTTAATCTTCCCTGTTTTTAGAAGTTAAGAAAACTAAAATGTGGGATTTATTAATAAAACAGAAGATTTTAATAATATTAACAGACTTCAATGGAAAAAAAAATGATTATTTTTGCAGGAAAAACATTGTGTGTTATAATTGATTTACTACTATGAAATTCTCCAGTGTCCACAAAGTAGACAAATACCCAAAATTGAAGGAGTTATTGCCCTTTATTATTCCTTTACTAATCGTTAAACTGTTTTGAATGGTTTGGTTTAGACTTATGATGTTTAACACCACTTTCATCAATATTTCAGTTATATTGTTGTGTTCAGTTTTATTGGTGGAGGAGTACCCAGAGAAAACCACCAACCTGTCGCAAGTCACTGACAAACTTTATCACATAATGTTGTATCGAGTACGCCTGGACCGAGCGGGATTCAAACTCACAATGTTAGTGATGACAAACATTATCACATAATGTTTTATTGAACAGTATTCAAACTCACAACTTTAGTGGTGATAGGTACTGATTGCATAGGTAGTTTTTAATCTAACTACCATATGGTCACGACCACGACGGCCCCTAAGCTGTTTTGAATACCACTCCTGTCGCAATTGGATATTTTTAGCAATTTATTTATAAGATATTGGTATGTGAATATTAAAGAACAATTTTGGATGGCAGTCTTTGCTAATATCTACCAACAGACATTTTAGACAAAGCTCGTTGATCAGGCTCTGACTGATATCTGGCAGTGATATTTCCACATATTGTTTAATCATTTCTTTAGAAGACAATATTATACTAAAATCTAATTTATGATTTAAGGCAATCCTGCTAAAATATAAAACGCATATACTGCATTCAACAACATTAAAATAATAAAAACATTGAAAATAACATTCAATCTTATGAAAACATGTGTGATGGCTGAACCTTTATGATACTGACAAAAATTGTGACATTACACTATTATTTTACAAAATAAAAAGTAATAACCTTACTTTTATTTTTAGCTATTTTCTATGAAAAACAATAAAAACCATTCTTTCTTTTGTTATTTAAATAGAGTTTCAATATCACTGAACAGATTGTAATACTAAAATATTGCCTGATGAACTTTTTATTGTCAATTAAAATAAAGGAAACAAAACTTGTGGTTTAAGAAAACACCACCAAAAATTGATGCCCTAATAAAAAAAAATTCCAAGCCTTCTGTTTCCTATAAAATCTACTTTGATCAGGCTAAGCATGGTGCCCTGTTCAGATGTGAACGGGTATAATCTGAGCTATACATGTTTCTACAGTTAGGTAAACAGAGAGAAGCTTTCTAACTGTCTGACCAAATGTCAGACACAAGTTTGAGTATCTTGCATGGATTGGAAAGGAACGTTGACCTTTATGCCCCTTTATAGAATCACATACATGTACATACAGCCTCAACATGAAAATGAGAGTGAAACATGACTTTTTGTGTATAAACATTTGCCTTGTAATTTATTTTCAGATTGCAATACCGAAAACATGACATCATCTGGTCCTATTACAAGTCCTCTCTATCCTGCTCAATACCCTCTAAACTCTGTCTGTAAATGGTCACCAAAGCCTCTAAACAAAACCTCTTCCTTGTATATCACCTTCAACAACCTTGACCTTGCCAAAGGTCATACTGTCAGCATCCTAAATAAATTGGATCCAGTGATGGTGTACAACGGAATGAAGGGTAGTAACTTACCACCTGACTTTATTATGAAGGTTGAGAAGAATAGTACTGCTTCAATCAGCTTTGATTCTAATACCATAGATCTTGGTAAAGGAGTCGAAGCTGTAGGTCAAGGCTTTAGTCTGTTATATAGGACTCTAGGTAAGTTTTTATAAACTTTTTAGTATCTAAAAACAATTGTTTGAACTATCTTTCTTGTGCTTGAGTTATGGTTATGATGTTTAATGCCATTTTTAACAATATTTCAGTTATATCGTGGCAGTCAGATTTATTGGTGGAGGAAATAAGATTGGTGGAGGAAATAAGAGTACTCTGAGAAAACCACTGACCTGCCTGAAAAACTTTATCACATAATGTTGTATCTAATACACCTCGCCTGAGTGGGATTCACACTCACAATGTTAGTGGTGATTGCATAGGTAGTTATAAATCCAACTACCATCTGATCACGACCCACTTGTGCTTGATTCCTGATTAGATTCCATTCTAGGACATACTGATTATTTGCTATCATACAAAAGGGGTAGCGGTTCACTCTGTTGTCTGTCTGTCTGTAAACACAATATCTTGTGTGAATCAGAACTTTTGAAGGATATAAACGATATCAGTTTTATTGTGATCCACCACTGTAAATGTGTCATAAATAAGGTTTGAATGTCTATGTGAAACGACACGATTTACAAATGTAACTGAAATATTGCTAAAGTTGCTGTTAAAACACTAAATTATCAACTACATTGTAATCTGGAAGGACAAGGTCATAAACGTAATTCAGCTGTACCTGTTACATATCCAAATATACAGCACCTCGTGTCCATCTCAGTATTTGAATGTCTTCAGTGGTAACCACATCGTTGGTCTAATGGTTAGCCTGCTCACTTCGAGTGTGGTAGATCGTGGGTTCGAGCCCGGTCGGTTCAAACCAAAGACTATTAAATTGGTATTTGTTGCTTCTCTGCTAAGCATGCAGCATTAAGGAGAAAGAGCAAAGACTGGTTGGCTTGGAATCAAGATAATGTGTTCGAGTGGAACGACATGTCTACCCTCGGACTGTTGTTTCAGTGAGCTAACTCTATAAAAATCCAACTCTGCGAAATGGTCTAGTACAAAGTGGACGTCATCATCAAAATGTAACTTGTTCTCACCATGATATACTGTAAATTCAGAAATTATTGCGATGTTTTTATTAATGCGAATTTTGCGACAGGTCGTTCATCGCATTAACAAAAAAACACGCATTTTTATCTTTGGAAGTAATGTTCTATTGGAACATAAAATGAAATCGCATTAATTAAAACTCGCATTCTGGGTGCTCGTCAGTGATTCGCAATAATGAATGCACGCATAAATTTCTGAATTTACAGTAGCTGAAAAATTGCTCATTTAGCATTAAACAATAATCACTCTCACACAAGGTATTCTGTCAGTTTATAACAAAGGTAACTATGTTAGACTCTAATTAAACTTTCTATTAATAGAATGTGGAAGCACATTTAATGGTTCGGAAGGAACAATAGACAGCACAAAATTGATTCCATCTGGTGCCAAGGAATGCATATGGGTTGTAACTCTGCCCCCTCCAACTGGAAAAACAGTCAACATTGTTTCCTTTACAGTAAGCCTCACTGGTATATTAAAATGGTAAGTCTAGTAAAAGTGGTTTTGTTTTTATACGACAACAAACAATTTCACAGTCATATTATGATGTGAGTCTGTCGTCATTCTGGTCTTTCTTCTGTAAACACAATGGTTTCAGTGCAACAAGTATTGTTCTAGTTGAATAAACCTTTTGAAGCTTTAGCACACTGCTAAAAAATTGAAAAACACAAAAATGATCATAGCAGGTTACTCGCCGAACAGAAATTGATCAAACTTGTAAGGAACAACATCCACATCTAGTGGAACGAGATGAGCCAAAACAATTGGAATCGGTTGGACAAACTTTGCCGCAGTTGTCATAGAAACAAAAAGGGGGGATTAAAAAATATTTGGATTCCTTTCATCAAACTTCATGAAACTTTGTAAGAATATCCACCGTAGTGTGTGGCAGCTTTTGGGGGGTTGAAAAAATTCAAAATGGTGACCGTTGCCATGGTAACCAAGGTGCAAAAAATGTTAAATTCAAACCGTATAGCGGATCCTTTTGAAACTTGACACAAAAATAGATCATCGCTCAAAGTTGTGCTCTTTGTTATTAAAATTTTCAAAATGGCCACCACTATAAAAATATAAAAAAATCGTTAAAAATTCAAAAATGAACAGATTTCAATGGAAATGGATATTTACAGGGAATAAGAAATGCTGCACCATATGGCGACCATTTTGGTTTGCTATGGTGGCCATTTTGAACCAAAAATGGCCGCCAAAATACAAAAATCCTCCGATTTTGGCGGAATTTGGTTTCCAAGTAGATTATGATGTAGCGAATTGATATTCATCGTTTGAGAGCCATATGATATCATATCTTGTTGTGTTTGCTCCGTTTCTTATTATGTCCCCCAAGCGAAGTTTCAGGAGACATATTGTGGTTTGCTCTGTTTCTTATTAAGTCCCCAAACAAAGTTTAGATACTTATTGTTTTTGCACCGTTTCTTATTATTATTATTATTATTATTATTATGAACATATGTCAAAATCTTTGACCTCACTTATATCGGAAACTGCCAAAGGGATTTCCACAAGACTTGGCATATATATTAAATAGGGTTGGTAGAATATTCTGACCAAAAAATTTCAATGTTCTCTGATTTCAATGAAAATTGATATCCATTTTTTGTTTTAAAAGGGGTCCAAATAGGGGTGAGGTTTACAAAAGAAACATATGCATAAATTATTTTTTAGTTTCTGCTCACCTCTCAAATTCTATTACTTCTGACAACAGGGACTCTAATAATGCCCTGAATTCTGATATGGGGGTCGTTTGGGGACTTCTGTGTTTGCATCCAAACACAATCAAACCTCGTTATTCTTTGAAACTAGGAGGTATAATGAATTGTTACTTTGTAGAAATGATGTATGGGAGGCCCTTACAAAATGTTCTTGTTTCATGCCTATTGGACAACCAATATGGCCACCATAGGCAGTTATTGTTTGTGATTGGCCAATTAAAAATATATCTTAAACCATTTGGCCAAATTAATTAAAATATGGTAGGAAGCACATATGGAAGATTCTGTATAAAGTTTCCTCATTTGGTCCAGATTGGAAAAAAACATGGCCACAATGGGAATGTCTTGTTTTTAATTGATTGATTGATTTATTTATACTTAACGTCACTTTCAGCTATATTTCGGCTATATCATGGCGACCAGTTTTAGTGGTGGAAGAAGGTGGTGTACTTGGAGAGAACCACCGACCATGGGCAATTCAAGCAACTGGTAAACTTTATCACTTGTGGCTGCGAGTCGAGTGCACCATTTTTGTGATTTACAAAGCCGGGCACGAACCCATGCCATATTGGTGATAGGCTTGAATGAGTTGTTAGGTAATCCAACTACCTTACTCACCCGGACCCTGTCTTGTTTTTAATGAATTCCTTATGAAAATCCCGTTATAGCGTTATTGTGTAACTATTATCGTTTTTGACATGAAAATTGGAAATCTCAATTTTTTTACTTTTTAGCTCACCTGGCCAAAGGTGTCTGTCGTCATCTGTTGTAAGCCTTCACATTTATATCTTCTCCTCTGAAACCACTTAATCAAATTAGACCAAGCCTGGCAGTTATGGTCCTTTGGTGAGTCCCTTTCAAAGTTGTGTCCATTCAAGATGGCTGCCATTACTAAAAATAGAAATTTCTTTAATTGTCCATTGCTGCTTTATTTTTAATCGAAATGAGGTAAAATTTTAATTGTTGGCTACATGGCATTGAATTGTTTAGCATATATTCTGTGTTTTTCAGTGCAATTTTTCTTTCAGCCTATTTATTCCAATTATGCAAATTAGGCATATTTTGATAAAACAACATGTTCTTAAACCGCTTAACTAAATTAAACCAAATTTCGCTGGGATTCCTTGGGTGGTCCCCTTTCAAAATTGTGTCCGTCCATTCAAGGAGGGGGCCGTTTCTAAAAATGAGTTCAAATTTAAATTGCTACTGCATGACAATAAACATTTCTTCCGGGTTTTTCGATGAAATTTTTCTTTCAGCCGATTTATTCAGATTATGCATATTTTGGTTAAAAATCACATTAATATTGTCTGCTCAGAAGCTTCAGCTGAAATGATTGGCCCACTTTCCAAATTATCTGTGACACCCCCATGTTCTATATACTTTAGGATGTCAAATTGAAAACCAGGTGAGCGATTACAGGCTCCTAAGAGATCTCAGTTTGTATGTGGAGTATTTATTTTCCTCATTAACATTTCCTTATTGTAGCATTCCAACAGCTTTTGTAAACCTCTTGCCTTTTTTCAAGATGGAACGTTAACCAACACCCAAAATCTTGAGACAGGCTGGAAAATTTGGTGGGGCTAAATCGGTTAATGTGATCTCAGCCTCCCCTCTTGATAATCTCCAATAACAATACAGACAGATGTAAGCAAACTATAAAACTCTGCACAGATTCACTTCACTCAAAATGACTACACACTCACAAAAATGAACAATATCAATATTGACAGAATAGCACGCAGCATTTCTATGAGGAAGAGCAGAATACATCGAATGTAACTTGTCCTTGTCATGATAGAGCTGTAATGTAACTTGTCCTTGTCATGATAGAGTTGAAGATGTAACTTGTCCTTGTCATGATAGAGCTGTAATGTAACTTGTCCTTGTCATGATAGAGTTGAAGATGTAACTTGTCCTTGTCATGATAGAGCTGAAGATGTAACTCGTCCTTGTCATTATAGAGCTGAAGATGTAACTCGTCCTTGTCATAATAGAGTTGAAGATGTAACTTGTCCTTGTCATGATAGAGATGAAGATGTAACTTGTCCTTGTCATGATAGAGCTGAAGATGTAACTTGTCCTTGTCATGATAGAGCTGAAGATGTAACTTGTCCTTGTCAAGATAGAGCTGAAGATGTAACTTGTCCTTCTCATGATAGAGCTGAAGATGTAACTTGTCCTTGTCATGATAGAGTTGAAGATGTAACTCGTCCTTGTCATGCTAGAGATGAAGATGTAACTTGTCCTTGTCATGATAGAGCTGAAGATGTAACTTGTCCTTGTCATGATAGAGTTGAAGATGTAACTTGTCCTTGTCATGATAGAGATGAAGATGTAACTTGTCCTTGTCATGATAGAGCTGAAGATGTAACTTGTCCTTGTCAAGATAGAGCTGAAGATGTAACTTGTCCTTGTCATAATAGAGTTGAAGATGTAACTTGTCCTTGTCAAGATAGAGCTGAAGATGTAACTCGTCCTTGTCATGATAGAGCTGAAGATGTAACTTGTCCTTGTCAAGATAGAGCTGAAGATGTACCTCGTCCTTGTCATGATAGAGCTGAAGATGTAACTCGTCCTTGTCATGATAGAGTTGAAGATGTAACTTGTCCTTGTCATAATAGAGTTGAAGATGTAACTTGTCCTTGTCATGATAGAGATGAAGATGTAACTTGTCCTTGTCATGATAGAGCTGAAGATGTAACTTGTCCTTGTCATGATAGAGCTATATATGTAACTTGTCCTTGTCATGATAGAGCTGAAGATGTAACTCGTCCTTGTCATGATAGAGTTAAAGATGTAACTCGTCCTTGTCATGATAGAGCTGAAGATATAACTTGTCCTTGTCATGATAGAGCTGAAGATGTAACTTGTCCTTGTCATGATAGAGTTGAAGATGTAACTTGTCCTTGTCATGATAGAGTTGAAGATGTAACTCGTCCTTGTAATGATAGAGTTGAAGATGTAACTTGTCCTTGTCATGATAGAGCTGAAGATGTAACTCGTCCTTGTCATGATAGAGTTGAAGATGTAACTTGTCCTTGTCATGATAGAGTTGAAGATGTAACTTGTCCTTGTCATGATAGAGTTGAAGATGTAACTTGTCCTTGTCATGATAGAGCTGAAGATGTAACTCGTCCTTGTCATGATAGAGCTGAAGATGTAACTCGTCCTTGTCATGATAGAGTTGAAGATGTAACTCATCCTTGTCATGATAGAGCTGAAGATGTAACTCGTCCTTGTCATGATAGAGCTGAAGATGTAACTCGTCCTTGTCATGATAGAGCTGAAGATGTAACTTGTCCTTGTCATGATAGAGTTGAAAATGTAACTTGTCCTTGTCATGATAGAGCTGAAGATGTAACTTGTCCTTTTCATGATAGAGCTGAAGATGTAACTCGTCCTTGTCATGATAGAGCTGAAGATGTAACTTGTCCTTGTCATGATAGAGCTGAAGATGTAACTTGTCCTTGTCATGATAGAGCTGAAGATGTAACTCGTCCTTGTCATGATAGAGCTGAAGATGTAACTTGTCCTTGTCATGATAGAGTTGAAGATGTAACTTGTCCTTGCCATGATAGAGCTGAAGATGTAACTTGTCCTTGTCATGATAGAGTTGAAGATGTAACTCGTCCTTGTCATGATAGAGTTGAAGATGTAACTTGTCCTTGTCATGATAGAGTTGAAGATGTAACTTGTCCTTGTCATGATAGAGTTGAAGATGTAACTTTTCCTTGTCATGATAGAGCTGAAGATGTAACTTGTCCTTGTCATGATAGAGCTGAAGATGTAACTTGTCCTTGTCATGATAGAGTTGAAGATGTAACTTGTCCTTGTCATGATAGAGTTGAAGATGTAACTTGTCCTTGTCATGATAGAGTTGAAGATGTAACTTGTCCTTGTCATGATAGAGCTGAAGATGTAACTCGTCCTTGTCATGATAGAGTTGAAGATGTAACTCGTCCTTGTCATGATAGAGCTGAAGATGTAACTTGTCCTTGTCATGATAGAGTTGAAGATGTAACTTGTCCTTGTCATGATAGAGTTGAAGATGTAACTCGTCCTTGTCATGATAGAGCTGAAGATGTAACTTGTCCTTGTCATGATAGAGTTGAAGATGTAACTTGTCCTTGTCATGATAGAGTTGAAGATGTAACTTGTCCTTGTCATGATAGAGTTGAAGATGTAACTTGTCCTTGTCATGATAGAGTTGAAGATGTAACTCGTCCTTGTCATGATAGAGTTGAAGATGTAACTTGTCCTTGTCATGATAGAGTTGAAGATGTAACTTGTCCTTGTCATGATAGAGCTGAAGATGTAACTTGTCCTTGTCATGATAGAGTTGAAGATGTAACTCATCCTTGTCATCATAGAGCTGAAGATGTAACTTGTCCTTGTCATGATATAGTTGAAGATGTAACTTGTCCTTGTCATGATAGAGCTGAAGATGTAACTCGTCCTTGTCATGATAGAACTGAAGATGTAACTTGTCCTTGTCATGATGGAGTTGAAGATGTAACTTGTCCTTGTCATGATAGAGCTGAAGATGTAACTTGTCCTTGGCATGATAGAGATGAAGATGTAACTTGTACTTGTCATGATAGAGCTGAAGATGTAACTTGTCCTTGTCATGATAGAGTTGAAGATGTAACTTGTCCTTGTCATGATAGAGCTGAAGATGTAACTCGTCCTTGTCATGATATAGCTGTAATGTAACTTGTCCTTGTCATGATAGAGTTGAAGATGTAAATTGTCCTTGTCATGATAGAGCTGAAGATGTAACTTGTCCTTGTCATGATAGAGTTGAAGATGTAACTTGTCCTTGTCATGATAGAGCTGAAGATGTAACTCGTCCTTGTCATGATAGAGTTGAAGATGTAACTTGTCCTTGTCATGATAGAGTTGAAGATGTAACTTGTCCTTGTCATGATAGAGCTGAAGATGTAACTTGTCTTGTCATGATAGAGTTGAAGATGCAACTTGTCTTTGTCATGATAGAGCTGAAGATGTAACTTGTCCTTGTCATGATAGAGCGGAAGATGTAACTTGTCCTTATCATGATAGAGTTGAAGATGTAACTTGTCCTTGTCATGATAGAGTTGAAGATGTAACTTGTCCTTGTCATGATAGAGTTGAAGATGTAACTTGTCCTTGTCATGATAGAGTTGAAGATGTAACTCATCCTTGACATGATAGAGTTGAAGATGTAACTCGTCCTTGTCATGATAGAGTTGAAGATGTAACTCGTCCTTGTCATGATAGAGCTGAAGATGTAACTTGTCCTTGTCATGATAGAGCTGAAGATGTAACTTGTCCTTGTCATGATAGAGTTGAAGATGTAACTTGTCCTTGTCATGATAGAGTTGAAGATGTAACTTGTCCTTGTCATGATAGAGTTGAAGATGTAACTCATCCTTGTCATGATAGAGTTGAAGATGTAACTTGTCCTTGTCATGATAGAGCTGAAGATGTAACTTGTCCTTGTCATGATAGAGCTGAAGATGTAACTTGTCCTTTTCATGATATAGCTGTAATGTAACTTGTCCTTGTCATGATAAAGCTGAAGATGTAACTCGTCCTTGTCATGATAGAGTTGAAGATGTAACTCGTCCTTGTCATGATAGCGTTGAAGATGTAACTCGTCCTTGTCATGATAGAACTGAAGATGTAACTTGTCCTTGTCATGATAGAGTTGAAGATGTAACTCGTCCTTGTCATGATAGAGTTGAAGATGTAACTTGTCCTTGTCATGATAGAGCTGAAGATGTAACTTGTCCTTGTCATGATAGAGTTGAAGATGTAACTCGTCCTTGTCATGATAGAGTTGAAGATGTAACTTGTCCTTGTCATGATAGAGTTGAAGATGTAACTTGTCCTTGTCATGATAGAGTTGAAGATGTAACTCATCCTTGACATGATAGAGTTGAAGATGTAACTCGTCCTTGTCATGATAGAGTTGAAGATGTAACTCGTCCTTGTCATGATAGAGCTGAAGATGTAACTTGTCCTTGTCATGATAGAGCTGAAGATGTAACTTGTCCTTGTCATGATAGAGTTGAAGATGTAACTTGTCCTTGTCATGATAGAGTTGAAGATGTAACTTGTCCTTGTCATGATAGAGTTGAAGATGTAACTCATCCTTGTCATGATAGAGTTGAAGATGTAACTTGTCCTTGTCATGATAGAGCTGAAGATGTAACTTGTCCTTGTCATGATAGAGCTGAAGATGTAACTTGTCCTTTTCATGATATAGCTGTAATGTAACTTGTCCTTGTCATGATAAAGCTGAAGATGTAACTCGTCCTTGTCATGATAGAGTTGAAGATGTAACTCGTCCTTGTCATGATAGCGTTGAAGATGTAACTCGTCCTTGTCATGATAGAACTGAAGATGTAACTTGTCCTTGTCATGATAGAGTTGAAGATGTAACTCGTCCTTGTCATGATAGAGTTGAAGATGTAACTTGTCCTTGTCATGATAGAGCTGAAGATGTAACTTGTCCTTGTCATGATAGAGTTGAAGATGTAACTCGTCCTTGTCATGATAGAGTTGAAGATGTAACTCGTCCTTGTCATGATAGAGTTGAAGATGTAACTTGTCCTTGTCATGATAGAGTTGAAGATGTAACTCGTCCTTGACATGATAGAGTTGAAGATGTAACTCGTCCTTGTCATGATAGAGTTGAAGATGTAACTTGTCCTTGTCATGATAGAGCTGAAGATGTAACTTGTCCTTGTCATGATAAAGTTGAAGATGTAACTTGTCCTTGTCATGATAGAGTTGAAGATGTAACTTGTCCTTGTCATGATAGAGTTGAAGATGTAACTTGTCCTTGTCATGATAGAGCTGAAGATGTAACTTGTCCTTGTCATGATAGAGTTGAAGATGTAACTTGTCCTTGTCATGATAGAGCTGAAGATGTAACTTGTCCTTGTCATGATAGAGTTGAAGATGTAACTTGTCCTTGTCATGATAGAGCTGAAGATGTAACTTGTCCTTGCCATGATAGAGCTGAAGATGTAACTTGTCCTTGTCATGATAGAGTTGAAGATGGAACTTGTCCTTGTCATGATAGAGTTGAAGATGTAACTCGTCCTTGTAATGATAGAGTTGAAGATGTAACTTGTCCTTGTCATGATAGAGCTGAAGATGTAACTTGTCCTTGTCATGAAAGAGTTGAAGATGTAACTTGTCCTTGTCATGATAGAGTTGAAGATGTAACTCATCCTTGTCATGATAGAGCTGAAGATGTAACTCGTCCTTGTCATGATAGAGTTGAAGATGTAACTTGTCCTTGTCATGATAGAGTTGAAGATGTAACTTGTCCTTGTCATGATAGAGCTGAAGATGTAACTTGTCCTTGTCATGATAGAGCTGAAGATGTAACTTGTCCTTGTCATGATAGAGTTGAAGATGTAACTTGTCCTTGTCATGATAGAGTTGAAGATGTAACTTGTCCTTGTCATGATAGAGTTGAAGATGTAATTCATCCTTGTCATGATAGAGCTGAAGATGTAACTTGTCCTTGTCATGATAGAGTTGAAGATGTAACTTGTCCTTGTCATGATAGAGTTGAAGATGTAACTCGTCCTTGTCATGATAGAGCTGAAGATGTAACTTGTCCTTGTCATGATAGAGTTGAAGATGTAACTCGTCCTTGTCATGATAGAGTTGAAGATGTAACTCGTCCTTGTCATGATAGAGTTGAAGATGTAACTTGTCCTTGTCATGATAGAGTTGAAGATGTAACTCGTCCTTGACATGATAGAGTTGAAGATGTAACTCGTCCTTGTCATGATAGAGTTGAAGATGTAACTTGTCCTTGTCATGATAGAGCTGAAGATGTAACTTGTCCTTTTCATGATAAAGTTGAAGATGTAACTTGTCCTTGTCATGATAGAGTTGAAGATGTAACTTGTCCTTGTCATGATAGAGTTGAAGATGTAACTTGTCCTTGTCATGATAGAGCTGAAGATGTAACTTGTCCTTGTCATGATAGAGTTGAAGATGTAACTTGTCCTTGTCATGATAGAGCTGAAGATGTAACTTGTCCTTGTCATGATAGAGTTGAAGATGTAACTTGTCCTTGTCATGATAGAGCTGAAGATGTAACTTGTCCTTGTCATGATAGAGCTGAAGATGTAACTTGTCCTTGTCATGATATAGTTGAAGATGTAACTTGTCCTTGTCATGATAGAGTTGAAGATGTAACTCGTCCTTGTAATGATAGAGTTGAAGATGTAACTTGTCCTTGTCATGATAGAGCTGAAGATGTAACTCGTCCTTGTCATGAAAGAGTTGAAGATGTAACTTGTCCTTGTCATGATAGAGTTGAAGATGTAAGTCATCCTTGTCATGATAGAGCTGAAGATGTAACTCGTCCTTGTCATGATATAGCTGTAATGTAACTTGTCCTTGTCATGATAGAGTTGAAGATGTAACTTGTCCTTGTCATGAAAGAGCTGAAGATGTAACTCGTCCTTGTCATGATAGAGTTGAAGATGTAACTTGTCCTTGTCATGATAGAGTTGAAGATGTAACTCGTCCTTGTCATGATATAGCTGTAATGTAACTCGTCCTTGTCATGATAGAGTTGAAGATGTAACTTGTCCTTGTCATGATAGAGCTGAAGATGTAACTCGTCCTTGTCATGATAGAGTTGAAGATGTAACTTGTCCTTGTCATGATAGAGTTGAAGATGTAACTCGTCCTTGTCATGATAGAGTTGAAGATGTAACTTGTCCTTGTCATGATAGAGCTGAAGATGTAACTTGTCCTTGTGATGATAGAGTTGAAGATGTAACTCGTCCTTGTCATGATAGAGCTGAAGATGTAACTCGTCCTTGTCATGATAGAGTTGAAGATGTAACTTGTCCTTGTCATGATAGAGTTGAAGATTAACTCGTCCTTGTCATGATAGAGCTGAAGATGTAACTCATCCTTGTCATGATTGAGCTGAAGATGTAACTTGTCCTTGTCATGATGGAGATGAATATGTAACTTGTCCTTGTCATGATAGAGTTGAAGATGTAGCTCATCCTTGTCATGATAGAGCTGAAGATGTAACTTGTCCTTTTCATGACAAGGACGAGTTACATCTTCAACTCTATCATGACAAGGACAAGTTACATCTTCAACTCTATCATGATAAGGACAAGTTACATCTTCAACTCTATCATGACAAGGACAAGTTACATCTTCAACTCTATCATGACAAGGACAAGTTACATCTTCAACTCTATCATGACAAGGACAAGTTACATCTTCAACTCTATCATGACAAGGACGAGTTACATCTTCAACTCTATCATGATAAGGACAAGTTACATCTTCAACTCTATCATGACAAGGACAAGTTACATCTTCAACTCTATCATGACAAGGACAAGTTACATCTTCAGCTCTATCATGAAAAGGACAAGTTACATCTTCAGCTCTATCATGACAAGGATGAGTTACATCTTCAACTCTATCATGACAAGGACAAGTTACATCTTCATCTCCATCATGACATGGACAAGTTACATCTTCAGCTCAATCATGACAAGGATGAGTTACATCTTCAGCTCTATCATGACAAGGACGAGTTACATCTTCAGCTCTATTATGACAAGGACGAGTTACACCTTCAACTCTATCATGACAAGGACGAGTTACATCTTCAACTCTATCATGACAAGGACAAGTTACATCTTCAGCTCTATCATGACAAGGACGAGTTACATCTTCAACTCTATCATTACAAGGACAAGTTACATCTTCAGCTCTATCATGACAAGGACGAGTTACATCTTCAACTCTATCATGACAAGGACAAGTTACATCTTCAACTCTATCATGACAATGACTCACTCACTCTCTCAGTCACTTATTTTACATTAAACAACACTGACTCACTCACTCTCTCACTCACTTATTTTACATTAAGCAACAATGACTCACTCACTCTCTCACTCACTTATTTTACATTAAA
The DNA here is from genome assembly GCA_963680875.1 of Bathymodiolus brooksi. NCBI lineage: Eukaryota > Metazoa > Mollusca > Bivalvia > Mytilida > Modiolidae > Bathymodiolus > Bathymodiolus brooksi. The sequence goes on from OY804582.1 coordinate 119,021,667, forward strand.
CAACAATGACTCACTCACTCTCTCACTCACTTATTTTACATTAAACAACAATGACTCACTCACTCTCTCACTCACTTATTTTACATTAAGCAACAATGACTCACTCACTCTCTCACTCACTTATTTTACATTAAACAACAATGACTTACTCACTCTCTCACTCACTTATTTTACATTAAACAACAATGACTCACTCACTCTCTCACTCACTTATTTTACATTAAACAACAATGACTCACTCACTCTCTCACTCGCTTATTTTACATTAAACAACAATGACTCACTCACTCTCTCACTCGCTTATTTTGCATTAAACAACAATGACTCACTCACTCTCTCACTCACTTATTTTACATTAAACAACAATGACTCACTCACTCTCTCACTCACTTATTTTACATTAAACAACAATGACTCACTCACTCTCTCACTCGCTTATTTTACATTAAACAACAATGACTCACTCACTCTCTCACTCCCTTATTGTATATTAAATAACAATGACTCACTCACTCTCTCACTCCCTTATTATATATTAAATAACAATGACTCACTCACTCTCTCACTCCCTCATTATATATTAAATAACAATGACTCACTCACTCTCTCACTCACTTATTTTACATTAAACAACAATGACTCACTCACTCTCTCACTCACTTATTTTACATTAAACAACAATGACTCACTCACTCTCTCACTCCCTTATTATATATTAAATAACAATGACTCACTCACTCTCTCACTCCCTTATTATATATTAAATAACAATGACTCACTCACTCTCTCACTCCCTTATTATATATTAAACAACAATGACTCACTCACTCTCTCACTCACTTATTATATATTAAACAACAATGACTCACTCACTCTCTCACTCACTTATTTTGTTTTGTTTTCTTTTTTTAATAGGCATAACTTAGAACTAAGAGATGGGGGATCAGTAAGGTCTCCTCTACTAAATACGGCAAATCCTATGGGGAAATCTTTGTCGTTTCTGACCAGATACAATTTGTTGTGGATCCATTATAGAATGAATAAAACAGGAAGTGATGTCACAGCAGACAAAGACAAATTTTCATTTAATCTTGAGTACAACACTTACAGTGAGTTTAAAGCTCATTCTCTTTTTATTGTATTTTATTATGAGTTTAAATTTTATTAACGCATCTTTCTTTCATTTTGAGGTGCAGACGTGGTTGTGATCATATGGTAGGTGGATTTACAACTACCTATGCTATCAGTGACTATCACCACTGAAGTTGCTAGTTCGAATCTTGCTCAGGCAAGGTGTATTCGATACAACATTATGTGATAAAGTTTGTCAGTGACTTGCGACAGGTCGGTAGTTTTCTCTGGGTACCCCGATTTCCTCCACCAATAAAACTGACCGCCACGATATAGCTGAAATATTTTTGAAAGTGGTGTTAAACACCATTACCCTAACACCGTGGAATGATTTTCAATAATTTGTGGATATTACTTCTCAGTATGAGATTTGTACTCGTACTTCAAAATCATCCAATCAATTAAATACAGTATTTATATTGAAAAGATTTATGATTTTGATGGGCTTCTTTTCTTTTATTAAACTGAAAGCTTTCGGTAGTATGTAGACAGATTTCCTCTATCGCTTAGGAATACAGAGATAAACTGAAGCGAACAGAGCCATCAATAAGAAGTTCATACTCCATTTGTGACACCTGCTGTGTTACTGTTTAGATGATCTAGTAGAATAAGAAGTTCCTGTGTGAACTTAGATGATCTAGTAGAATAAGAAGTTCCTGTGTGAACTTAGATCATCTAGTAGAATAAGAAGTTCCTGGGTGAACTTAGATGATCTAGTAGAATAAGAAGTTCCTGGGTGAACTTAGATGATCTAGTAGAATAAGAAGTTCCTACTCCATTAGTGACACCTGTTGTGTTACTCTTTAGATGATCTAGTAGAATAAGAAGTTCTTGGGTGAACTTAGATGATCTAGTAGAATAAGAAGTTCCTGTGTGAACTTAGATGATCTAGTAGAATAAGAAGTTCCTGGGTGAACTTAGATGATCTAGTAGAATAAGAAGTTCCTGGGTGAACTTAGGTGATCTAGTAGAATAAGAAGTTCCTGGGTGAACTTAGATGATCTAGTAGAATAAGAAGTTCCTGGGTGAACTTAGATGATCTAGTAGAATAAGAAGTTCCCGGGTGAACTTAGATGATCTAGTAGAATAAGAAGTTCCTGGGTGAACTTAGATGATCTAGTAGAATAAGAAGTTCCTGGGTGAACTTAGATGATCTAGTAGAATAAGAAGTTCCTGGGTGATCTTAAATGATCTAGTAGAATAAGAGGTTCCTGGGTGAACTTAGATGATCTAGTAGAATAAGAAGTTCCTGTGTGAACTTAGATGATCTAGTAGAATAAGAAGTTCCTGGGTGAACTTAGATGATCTAGTAGAATAAGAAGTTCCTTGGTGAACTTAGATGATCTAGTAGAATAAGAAGTTCCTGGGTGAACTTAGATGATCTAGTAGAATAAGAAGTTCCTGGGTGAACTTAGATGATCTAGTAGAATAAGAAGTTCCTGGGTGAACTTAGATGATCTAGTAGAATACGAAGTTCCTGGGTGAACTTAGATGATCTAGTAGAATAAGAAGTTCCTGGGTGAACTTAGATGATCTAGTAGAATAAGAAGTTCCTGTGTGAACTTAGATGATCTAGTAGAATAAGAAGTTCCTGGGTGAACTTAGATGATCTAGTAGAATAAGAAGTTCCTATTCCATTAGTGACACCTGTTGTGTTACTGTTTAAACAATTAGAGCATCATTTAGTATGGAAATGGTGTTGGATGTCTATTTGTGTAAATGAATACATATACCATAAATAAAACACGAACACCCGTGCAAAACAAATGAGTGTAAAGATGAAGCGAACATCATTTCTACTGGAAATCATAGCAAACCTCACAACACAGAACTAACAACATGAAGACATGTAACAATATGACAAATACAAACCCCACTAAAATTAGGGGAAATCTCAGGTGCTCTGGCAGTTAAAATTCCAGTGATATGTCATGAATGAGGAAATGACGAGATTGTGATTACAACAAACGGACATATCTGTGGTCATATAGATATTGTATACCAATTAACCAAGCCGTAAAACTTTCAAAGTGATTAATGACTTTTCTGTATTAATGACTTTTCTGTATTATACAATCTCTTAGTCTTCTTTAATTCTTCAGCCTTAACACCAAATCTGTAAAAAAAAATGTAACTAACCTGTGACAATCATGTGATCATCTGATCATTTGAAATTTCTTATGTGAGGTGATAAGAGGTATGTTTCAAAAAATAAATTCAGGGTCAACTGGGTCAATGACTTTTGATTGCAACTGAAAAAGAATAGACAGTTGGTTAGGGACGAAAAAATAAGTCTTTGTAGGAATTACAATGCTCTCTTTTTTTCTTTTTTTTTTAATGGAAGTCTCCAAAAGAAAGTGTCTTTGACATGCCGGGATCATGACACTCTCCAAACACGTTACCCACTATGGTCCACGTTCAGGCTTTCTGTATTAGAGTGTGGCACTCTCCTAACACGTTACCTACTATGGTCCACGGTCAGGCTTTCTGTATTAGAGTGTGGCACTCTCCTAACACGTCACCCACTATGGTCCACGGTCAGGCTTTCTGTATTAGAGTGTGGCACTCTCCTAACACGTTACCCACTATGGTCCACGATCAGGTTTTCTGTATTAGAGTGTGGCACTCTCCTAACAAGTTACCCACTATGGTCCATGGTCAGGCTTTCTGTATTAGAGTGTGGCACTCTCCTAACAAGTTACTCACTATGGTCCACGGTCAGGCTTTCTGTATTAGAGTGTGGCACTCTTCTAACACGTTACCCACTATGGCCCATGGTCAGGCTCTCTGTATTAGAGTGTGGCACTCTCCTAACACGTTACCCACTATGGTCCATGGTCAGGCTTTCTGTATTAGAGTGTGGCACTCTCCTAACAAGTTACTCACTATGGTCCACGGTCAGGCTTTCTGTATTAGAGTGTGGCACTCTTCTCAGACGTTATCCACTATGGTCCTCGGTCATGCTTTCTGTATTAGAGTGTGGCACTCTCCTAACACGTTACCCACAATGGTCCACGGTCAGGCTTTCTGTATTAGAGTGTGGCACTCTCCTAACAAGTTACCCACTATGGTCCACGGTCATGCTTTCTGTATTAGAGTGTGGCACTCTCCTAACAAGTTACCCACTATGGTCCACGGTCAAGCTTTCTGTATTAGAGTGTGGCACTCTCCTAACACGTTACCCACTATGCTCCACGGTCAGGCTTTCTGTATTAGAGTGTGGCACTCTCCTAACAAGTTACCCACTATGCTCCACGGTCAGGTTTTCTGTATTAGTGTGTGGCACTCTCTTAACACGTTACCCACTATGGTCCATGGTCAGGCTTTCTGTATTAGAGTGTGGCACTCTCCTAACACGTTACCCACTATGCTCCACGGTCAGGTTTTGTGTATTAGTGTGTGGCACTCTCCTAACACGTTACCCACTATGGTCCACGGTCATGCTTTCTGTATTATAGTGTGGCACTCTCCTAACACGTTACCCACTATGGTCCGCGGTCAGGCTTTCTATATTAGAGTGTGGCACTCTCCTAACAAGTTACCCACTATGGTCCATGGTCAGGCTTTCTGTATTAGAGTGTGGCACTCTCCTAACAAGTTACCCACTATGGTCCACGGTCAGGCTTTCTGTATTAGAGTGTGGCACTCTTCTAACACGTTACCCACTATGGCCCATGGTCAGGCTTTCTGTATTAGAGTGTGGCACTCTCCTAACACGTTACCCACTATGGTCCACGGTCAGGCTTTCTGTATTAGAGTGTGGCACTCTCCTAACACGTAATCCACTATGCTCCACATTCAGGCTTTCTGTATTAGAGTGTAGCACTCTCCAAACACGTTACCCACTATGCTCCAATGTCAGGCTTTCTGTACTAGAGTGTGGCACTCTCCTAACAAGTTATCCACTATGGTCCACGGTCATGCTTTCTGTATTAGAGTGTGGCACTCTCCTAACAAGTTACCCACTATGGTCCACGGTCAAGCTTTCTGTATTAGAGTGTGGCACTCTCCTAACACGTTACCCACTATGGTCCACGGTCAGGTTTTCTGTAATAGAGTGTGGCACTCTTTTAACACGTTACCCACTATGGTCCACGGTCAGACTTTCTATATTAGAGTGTGGCACTCTCTTAACATGTTACCCACTATGGTCCACGGTCAGGCTTTCTGTATTAGAATGTGGCACTCTCCTAACATGTTACCCACTGTGCTCAACGGTCATGCTTTCTGTATTAGAGTGTGGTACTCTTCTAACACGCTACCCACTATGGTCCACGGTCATGCTTTCTGTATTAGAGTGTGGCACTCTCCTAACATGTTACCCACTATGGTCCACGGTCAGGCTTTCTGTATTAGAGTGTGACACTCTTCTAACACGTTATCCACTATGGTCCATGGTCATGCTTTCTGTATTAGAGTGTGGCACTCTCCTAACACGTTACCCACTATGGTCCACGGTCAGGCTTTCTGTATTAGAGTGTGGCACTCTCCTAACATGTTACCCACTATGGTCCACGGTCAAGCTTTCTGTATTAGAGTGTGGCACTCTTCTAACACGTTACCCACTATGGTCGATGGTCAGGTTTTCTGTATTAGAGTGTGGCACTCTTCTAAGACGTTATCCACTATGGTCCATGGTCAGACTTTCTGTATTAGAGTGTGGCCCTCTCCTAACACGTTACCCACTATGGTCCACGATCAGGCTTTCTGTATTAGAGTGTGGCACTCTTCTAACATGTTACCCACTATGGTCCACGGTCAGGCTTTCTGTATTAGAGTGTGGCACTCTTCTAACATGTTATCCACTATGGTCCACGGTCAGCCTTTCTGTATTAGAGTGTGGCACTCTCCTAACACGTTACCCACTATGGTCCACGGTCAGGCTTTCTGTATTAGAGTGTGGTACTCTCCTAACACGTTATCCACTATGGTCCATGGTCAGGCTTTCTGTATTAGAGTGTGGCACTCTCCTAACACGTTACCCACTATGCTCCACGGTCAGGCTTTCTGTATTAGAGTGTGGCACTCTCCTAACAAGTTACCCACTATGCTCCACGGTCAGGTTTTCTGTATTAGTGTGTGGCACTCTCTTAACACGTTACCCACTATGGTCCATGGTCAGGCTTTCTGTATTAGAGTGTGGCACTCTCCTAACACGTTACCCACTATGCTCCACGGTCAGGTTTTCTGTATTAGTGTGTGGCACTCTCCTAACACGTTACCCACTATGGTCCACGGTCATGCTTTCTGTATTAGAGTGTGGCACTCTCCTAACACGTTACCCACTATGGTCCGCGGTCAGGCTTTCTATATTAGAGTGTGGCACTCTCCTAACAAGTTACCCACTATGGTCCATGGTCAGGCTTTCTGTATTAGAGTGTGGCACTCTCCTAACAAGTTACCCACTATGGTCCACGGTCAGGCTTTCTGTATTAGAGTGTGGCACTCTTCTAACACGTTACCCACTATGGCCCATGGTCAGGCTTTCTGTATTAGAGTGTGGCACTCTCCTAACACGTTACCCACTATGGTCCACGGTCAGGCTTTCTGTATTAGAGTGTGGCACTCTCCTAACACGTAATCCACTATGCTCCACATTCAGGCTTTCTGTATTAGAGTGTGGCACTCTCCTAACAAGTTACCCACTATGCTCCACGGTCAGGTTTTCTGTATTAGTGTGTGGCACTCTCTTAACACGTTACCCACTATGGTCCATGGTCAGGCTTTCTGTATTAGAGTGTGGCACTCTCCTAACACGTTACCCACTATGCTCCACGGTCAGGTTTTCTGTATTAGTGTGTGGCACTCTCCTAACACGTTACCCACTATGGTCCACGGTCATGCTTTCTCTATTAGAGTGTGGCACTCTCCAAACACGTTACCCACTATGCTCCAATGTCAGGCTTTCTGTACTAGAGTGTGGCACTCTCCTAACAAGTTATCCACTATGGTCCACGGTCATGCTTTCTGTATTAGAGTGTGGCACTCTCCTAACAAGTTACCCACTATGGTCCACGGTCAAGCTTTCTGTATTAGAGTGTGGCACTCTCCTAACACGTTACCCACTATGGTCCACGGTCAGGTTTTCTGTAATAGAGTGTGGCACTCTTTTAACACGTTACCCACTATGGTCCACGGTCAGACTTTCTATATTAGAGTGTGGCACTCTCTTAACATGTTACCCACTATGGTCCACGGTCAGGCTTTCTGTATTAGAATGTGGCACTCTCCTAACATGTTACTCACTGTGCTCAACGGTCATGCTTTCTGTATTAGAGTGTGGTACTCTTCTAACACGCTACCCACTATGGTCCACGGTCATGCTTTCTGTATTAGAGTGTGGCACTCTCCTAACATGTTACCCACTATGGTCCACGGTCAGGCTTTCTGTATTAGAGTGTGACACTCTTCTAACACGTTATCCACTATGGTCCATGGTCATGCTTTCTGTATTAGAGTGTGGCACTCTCCTAACACGTTACCCACTATGGTCCACGGTCAGGCTTTCTGTATTAGAGTGTGGCACTCTCCTAACATGTTACCCACTATGGTCCACGGTCAAGCTTTCTGTATTAGAGTGTGGCACTCTTCTAACACGTTACCCACTATGGTCGATGGTCAGGTTTTCTGTATTAGAGTGTGGCACTCTTCTAAGACGTTATCCACTATGGTCCATGGTCAGACTTTCTGTATTAGAGTGTGGCCCTCTCCTAACACGTTACCCACTATGGTCCACGATCAGGCTTTCTGTATTAGAGTGTGGCACTCTTCTAACATGTTACCCACTATGGTCCACGGTCAGGCTTTCTGTATTAGAGTGTGGCACTCTTCTAACATGTTGTCCACTATGGTCCACGGTCAGCCTTTCTGTATTAGAGTGTGGCACTCTCCTAACACGTTACCCACTATGGTCCACGGTCAGGCTTTCTGTATTAGAGTGTGGTACTCTCCTAACACGTTATCCACTATGGTCCATGGTCAGGCTTTCTGTATTAGAGTGTGGCACTCTCCTAACATGTTACCCACTATGGTCCAAGGTCAGGCTTTCTGTATTAGAGTGTGGCACTCTTCTAGCACTTTATCCTCTATGCTCCACATTCAGGCTATCTGTATTAGAGTGTGGCACTCTCCAAACACGTTACCCACTATGGTCCACGATCAGGCTTTCTGTATTAGAGTGTGGCACACTCCTGACAAGTTACCCACTATGGTCCACGGTTAGGCTTTCTGTATTAGAGTGTGGCACTCTTCTAACACGTTACCCACTATGGTCCACGGTCAGGCTTTCTGTATTAGAGTGTGGCACTCTCCTAACATGTTACCCACTGTGCTCCACGGTCAGGCTTTCTGTATTAGAGTCTGGTACACTTCTAACACGCTACCCACTATTGTCCACGGTCATGCTTTCTGTATTAGAGTGTGGCACTCTCCTAACATGTTACCCACTATGGTCCACGGTCAGGCTTTCTGTATTAGAGTGTGACACTCTTCTAACACGTTATCCACTATGGTCCATGGTCATGCTTTCTGTATTAGAGTATGGCACTCTCCTAACACGTTACCCACTATGGTCCACGGTCAGGCTTTCTGTATTAGAGTGTGGCACTCTCCTAACATGTTACCCACTATGGTCCACGGTCAAGCTTTCTGTATTAGAGTGTGGCACTCTTCTAACACGTTACCCACTATGGTCGATGGTCAGGTTTTCTGTATTAGAGTGTGGCACTCTTCTAAGACGTTATCCACTATGGTCCATGGTCAGACTTTCTGTATTAGAGTGTGGCCCTCTCCTAACACGTTACCCACTATGGTCCACGATCAGGCTTTCTGTATTAGAGTGTGGCACTCTTCTAACATGTTACCCACTATGGTCCACGGTCAGGCTTTCTGTATTAGAGTGTGGCACTCTTCTAACATGTTATCCACTATGGTCCACGGTCAGCCTTTCTGTATTAGAGTGTGGCACTCTCCTAACACGTTACCCACTATGGTCCACGGTCAGGCTTTCTGTATTAGAGTGTGGTACTCTCCTAACACGTTATCCACTATGGTCCATGGTCAGGCTTTCTGTATTAGAGTGTGGCACTCTCCTAACACGTTACCCACTATGCTCCACGGTCAGGCTTTCTGTATTAGAGTGTGGCACTCTCCTAACAAGTTACCCACTATGCTCCACGGTCAGGTTTTCTGTATTAGTGTGTGGCACTCTCTTAACACGTTACCCACTATGGTCCATGGTCAGGCTTTCTGTATTAGAGTGTGGCACTCTCCTAACACGTTACCCACTATGCTCCACGGTCAGGTTTTCTGTATTAGTGTGTGGCACTCTCCTAACACGTTACCCACTATGGTCCACGGTCATGCTTTCTGTATTAGAGTGTGGCACTCTCCTAACACGTTACCCACTATGGTCCGCGGTCAGGCTTTCTATATTAGAGTGTGGCACTCTCCTAACAAGTTACCCACTATGGTCCATGGTCAGGCTTTCTGTATTAGAGTGTGGCACTCTCCTAACAAGTTACCCACTATGGTCCACGGTCAGGCTTTCTGTATTAGAGTGTGGCACTCTTCTAACACGTTACCCACTATGGCCCATGGTCAGGCTTTCTGTATTAGAGTGTGGCACTCTCCTAACACGTTACCCACTATGGTCCACGGTCAGGCTTTCTGTATTAGAGTGTGGCACTCTCCTAACACGTAATCCACTATGCTCCACATTCAGGCTTTCTGTATTAGAGTGTAGCACTCTCCAAACACGTTACACACTATGCTCCAATGTCAGGCTTTCTGTACTAGAGTGTGGCACTCTCCTAACAAGTTATCCACTATGGTCCACGGTCATGCTTTCTGTATTAGAGTGTGGCACTCTCCTAACAAGTTACCCACTATGGTCCACGGTCAAGCTTTCAGTATTAGAGTGTGGCACTCTCCTAACACGTTACCCACTATGGTCCACGGTCAGGTTTTCTGTAATAGAGTGTGGCACTCTTTTAACACGTTACCCACTATGGTCCACGGTCAGACTTTCTATATTAGAGTGTGGCACTCTCTTAACATGTTACCCACTATGGTCCACGGTCAGGCTTTCTGTATTAGAATGTGGCACTCTCCTAACATGTTACCCACTGTGCTCAACGGTCATGCTTTCTGTATTAGAGTGTGGTACTCTTCTAACACGCTACCCACTATGGTCCACGGTCATGCTTTCTGTATTAGAGTGTGGCACTCTCCTAACATGTTACCTACTATGGTCCACGGTCAGGCTTTCTGTATTAGAGTGTGACACTCTTCTAACACGTTATCCACTATGGTCCATGGTCATGCTTTCTGTATTAGAGTGTGGCACTCTCCTAACACGTTACCCACTATGGTCCACGGTCAGGCTTTCTGTATTAGAGTGTGGCACTCTCCTAACATGTTACCCACTATGGTCCACGGTCAAGCTTTCTGTATTAGAGTGTGGCACTCTTCTAACACGTTACCCACTATGGTCGATGGTCAGGTTTTCTGTATTAGAGTGTGGCACTCTTCTAAGACGTTATCCACTATGGTCCATGGTCAGACTTTCTGTATTAGAGTGTGGCCCTCTCCTAACACGTTACCCACTATGGTCCACGATCAGGCTTTCTGTATTAGAGTGTGGCACTCTTCTAACATGTTACCCACTATGGTCCACGGTCAGGCTTTCTGTATTAGAGTGTGGCACTCTTCTAACATGTTATCCACTATGGTCCACGGTCAGCCTTTCTGTATTAGAGTGTGGCACTCTCCTAACACGTTACCCACTATGGTCCACGGTCAGGCTTTCTGTATTAGAGTGTGGTACTCTCCTAACACGTTATCCACTATGGTCCATGGTCAGGCTTTCTGTATTAGAGTGTGGCACTCTCCTAACATGTTACCCACTATGGTCCAAGGTCAGGCTTTCTGTATTAGAGTGTGGCACTCTTCTAGCACTTTATCCTCTATGCTCCACATTCAGGCTATCTGTATTAGAGTGTGGCACTCTCCAAACACGTTACCCACTATGGTCCACGATCAGGCTTTCTGTATTAGAGTGTGGCACACTCCTGACAAGTTACCCACTATGGTCCACGGTTAGGCTTTCTGTATTAGAGTGTGGCACTCTTCTAACACGTTACCCACTATGGTCCACGGTCAGGCTTTCTGTATTAGAGTGTGGCACTCTCCTAACATGTTACCCACTGTGCTCCACGGTCAGGCTTTCTGTATTAGAGTCTGGTACACTTCTAACACGCTACCCACTATTGTCCACGGTCATGCTTTCTGTATTAGAGTGTGGCACTCTCCTAACATGTTAACCACTATGGTCCACGGTCAGGCTTTTTGTATTAGAGTGTGGCACTCTTCTAACACGTTATCCACTATGCTCCACGGTCATGCTTTCTGTATTAGAGTTTGGCACTCTCCTAGCACGTTACCCACTATGGTCCACGGTCATGCTTTCTGTATTAGAGTGTGGCACTCTCCTAACACGTTACCCACAATGGTCAACGGTCAGGCTTTCTGTATTAGAGTGTGGCACTCTCCTAACAAGTTACCCACTATGGTCCACGGTCAGGCTTTCTGTATTAGAGTGTGGCACTCTCCTAACACGTTACCCACTATGCTCCACGGTCAGGTTTTCTGTATTAGTGTGTGGCACTCTCTTAACACGTTACCCACTATGGTCCATGTTCAGGCTTTCTCTATTAGAGTGTGGCACTCTCCTAACACGTTACCGACTATGCTCCACGGTCAGGTTTTCTGTATTAGTGTGTGGCACTCTCCTAACACGTTACCCACTATGGTCCACGGTCATGCTTTCTGTATTAGAGTGTGGCACTCTCCTAACAAGTTACCCACTATGGTCCACGGTCAAGCTTTCAGTATTAGAGTGTGGCACTCTCCTAACACGTTACCCACTATGCTCCACATTCAGGCTTTCTGTATTAGAGTGTAGCACTCTCCAAACACGTTACACACTATGCTCCAATGTCAGGCTTTCTGTACTAGAGTGTGGCACTCTCCTAACAAGTTATCCACTATGGTCCACGGTCATGCTTTCTGTATTAGAGTGTGGCACTCTCCTAACAAGTTACCCACTATGGTCCACGGTCAAGCTTTCAGTATTAGAGTGTGGCACTCTCCTAACACGTTACCCACTATGGTCCACGGTCAGGTTTTCTGTAATAGAGTGTGGCACTCTTTTAACACGTTACCCACTATGGTCCACGGTCAGACTTTCTATATTAGAGTGTGGCACTCTCTTAACATGTTACCCACTATGGTCCACGGTCAGGCTTTCTGTATTAGAATGTGGCACTCTCCTAACATGTTACCCACTGTGCTCAACGGTCATGCTTTCTGTATTAGAGTGTGGTACTCTTCTAACACGCTACCCACTATGGTCCACGGTCATGCTTTCTGTATTAGAGTGTGGCACTCTCCTAACATGTTACCCACTATGGTCCACGGTCAGGCTTTCTGTATTAGAGTGTGACACTCTTCTAACACGTTATCCACTATGGTCCATGGTCATGCTTTCTGTATTAGAGTGTGGCACTCTCCTAACACGTTACCCACTATGGTCCACGGTCAGGCTTTCTGTATTAGAGTGTGGCACTCTCCTAACATGTTACCCACTATGGTCCACGGTCAAGCTTTCTGTATTAGAGTGTGGCACTCTTCTAACACGTTACCCACTATGGTCGATGGTCAGGTTTTCTGTATTAGAGTGTGGCACTCTTCTAAGACGTTATCCACTATGGTCCATGGTCAGACTTTCTGTATTAGAGTGTGGCCCTCTCCTAACACGTTACCCACTATGGTCCACGATCAGGCTTTCTGTATTAGAGTGTGGCACTCTTCTAACATGTTACCCACTATGGTCCACGGTCAGGCTTTCTGTATTAGAGTGTGGCACTCTTCTAACATGTTATCCACTATGGTCCACGGTCAGCCTTTCTGTATTAGAGTGTGGCACTCTCCTAACACGTTACCCACTATGGTCCACGGTCAGGCTTTCTGTATTAGAGTGTGGTACTCTCCTAACACGTTATCCACTATGGTCCATGGTCAGGCTTTCTGTATTAGAGTGTGGCACTCTCCTAACATGTTACCCACTATGGTCCAAGGTCAGGCTTTCTGTATTAGAGTGTGGCACTCTTCTAGCACTTTATCCTCTATGCTCCACATTCAGGCTATCTGTATTAGAGTGTGGCACTCTCCAAACACGTTACCCACTATGGTCCACGATCAGGCTTTCTGTATTAGAGTGTGGCACACTCCTGACAAGTTACCCACTATGGTCCACGGTTAGGCTTTCTGTATTAGAGTGTGGCACTCTTCTAACACGTTACCCACTATGGTCCACGGTCAGGCTTTCTGTATTAGAGTGTGGCACTCTCCTAACATGTTACCCACTGTGCTCCACGGTCAGGCTTTCTGTATTAGAGTCTGGTACACTTCTAACACGCTACCCACTATTGTCCACGGTCATGCTTTCTGTATTAGAGTGTGGCACTCTCCTAACATGTTAACCACTATGGTCCACGGTCAGGCTTTTTGTATTAGAGTGTGGCACTCTTCTAACACGTTATCCACTATGCTCCACGGTCATGCTTTCTGTATTAGAGTTTGGCACTCTCCTAGCACGTTACCCACTATGGTCCACGGTCATGCTTTCTGTATTAGAGTGTGGCACTCTCCTAACACGTTACCCACAATGGTCAACGGTCAGGCTTTCTGTATTAGAGTGTGGCACTCTCCTAACAAGTTACCCACTATGGTCCACGGTCAGGCTTTCTGTATTAGAGTGTGGCACTCTCCTAACACGTTACCCACTATGCTCCACGGTCAGGTTTTCTGTATTAGTGTGTGGCACTCTCTTAACACGTTACCCACTATGGTCCATGTTCAGGCTTTCTCTATTAGAGTGTGGCACTCTCCTAACACGTTACCGACTATGCTCCACGGTCAGGTTTTCTGTATTAGTGTGTGGCACTCTCCTAACACGTTACCCACTATGGTCCACGGTCATGCTTTCTGTATTAGAGTGTGGCACTCTCCTAACAAGTTACCCACTATGGCCCACGTTCAGGCTTTCTGTATTAGAGTGTGGCACTCTCCTAACAAGTTACCCACTATGGTCCATGGTCAGGCTTTCTGTATTAGAGTGTGGCACTCTCCTAACAAGTTACCCACTATGGTCCATGGTCAGGCTTTCTGTATTAGAGTGTGGCACTCTTCTAACACGTTACCCACAATGGCCCATGGTCAGGCTTTCTGTATTAGAGTGTGGCACTCTCCTAACACGTTACCCACTATGGTCCACGGTCAGGCTTTCTGTATTAGAGTGTGGCACTCTCCTAACACGTAATCCACTATGCTCCACATTCAGGCTTTCTGTATTAGAGTGTAGCACTCTCCAAACACGTTACCCACTATGCTCCAATGTCAGGCTTTCTGTACTAGAGTGTGGCACTCTCCTAGCAAGTTATCCACTATGGTCCACGGTCATGCTTTCTGTATTAGAGTGTGGCACTCTCCTAACAAGTTACCCACTATGGTCCACGGTCAAGCTTTCTGTATTAGAGTGTGGCACTCTCCTAACACGTTACCCACTATGGTCCACGGTCAGGTTTTCTGTAATAGAGTGTGGCACTCTTTTAACACGTTACCCACTATGGTCCACGGTCAGACTTTCTATATTAGAGTGTGGCACTCTCTTAACATGTTACCCACTATGGTCCACGGTCAGGCTTTCTGTATTAGAATGTGGCACTCTCCTAACATGTTACCCACTGTGCTCAGCGGTCATGCTTTCTGTATTAGAGTGTGGTACTCTTCTAACACGCTACCCACTATGGTCCACGGTCAGGCTTTCTGTATTAGAGTGTGGCACTCTCCTAACATGTTACCCACTATGGTCCACGGTCAGGCTTTCTGTATTAGAGTGTGACACTCTTCTAACACGTTATCCACTATGGTCCATGGTCATGCTTTCTGTATTAGAGTGTGGCACTCTCCTAACACGTTACCCACTATGGTCCACGGTCAGGCTTTCTGTATTAGAGTGTAGCACTCTCCTAACATGTTACCCACTATGGTCCACGGTCAAGCTTTCTGTATTAGAGTGTGGCACTCTTCTCACACGTTACCCACTATGGTCGATGGTCAGGTTTTCTGTATTAGTGTGTGGCACTCTTCTAAGACGTTATCCACTATGGTCCACGGTCAGACTTTCTGTATTAGAGTGTGGCACTCTCTTAACATGTTACCCACTATGGTCCATGGTCAGGCTTTCTGTATTAGAGTGTGGCACTCTCCTAACAAGTTACCCACTATGGTCCACGGTCAGGCTTTCTGTATTAGAGTGTGGCACTCTTCTAACACGTTACCCACTATGGCCCATGGTCAGGCTTTCTGTATTAGAGTGTGGCACTCTCCTAACACGTTACCCACTATGGTCCACGGTCAGGCTTTCTGTATTAGAGTGTGGCACTCTCCTAACACGTAATCCACTATGCTCCACATTCAGGCTTTCTGTATTAGAGTGTAGCACTCTCCAAACACGTTACACACTATGCTCCAATGTCAGGCTTTCTGTACTAGAGTGTGGCACTCTCCTAACAAGTTATCCACTATGGTCCACGGTCATGCTTTCTGTATTAGAGTGTGGCACTCTCCTAACAAGTTACCCACTATGGTCCACGGTCAAGCTTTCAGTATTAGAGTGTGGCACTCTCCTAACACGTTACCCACTATGGTCCACGGTCAGGTTTTCTGTAATAGAGTGTGGCACTCTTTTAACACGTTACCCACTATGGTCCACGGTCAGACTTTCTATATTAGAGTGTGGCACTCTCTTAACATGTTACCCACTATGGTCCACGGTCAGGCTTTCTGTATTAGAATGTGGCACTCTCCTAACATGTTACCCACTGTGCTCAACGGTCATGCTTTCTGTATTAGAGTGTGGTACTCTTCTAACACGCTACCCACTATGGTCCACGGTCATGCTTTCTGTATTAGAGTGTGGCACTCTCCTAACATGTTACCTACTATGGTCCACGGTCAGGCTTTCTGTATTAGAGTGTGACACTCTTCTAACACGTTATCCACTATGGTCCATGGTCATGCTTTCTGTATTAGAGTGTGGCACTCTCCTAACACGTTACCCACTATGGTCCACGGTCAGGCTTTCTGTATTAGAGTGTGGCACTCTCCTAACATGTTACCCACTATGGTCCACGGTCAAGCTTTCTGTATTAGAGTGTGGCACTCTTCTAACACGTTACCCACTATGGTCGATGGTCAGGTTTTCTGTATTAGAGTGTGGCACTCTTCTAAGACGTTATCCACTATGGTCCATGGTCAGACTTTCTGTATTAGAGTGTGGCCCTCTCCTAACACGTTACCCACTATGGTCCACGATCAGGCTTTCTGTATTAGAGTGTGGCACTCTTCTAACATGTTACCCACTATGGTCCACGGTCAGGCTTTCTGTATTAGAGTGTGGCACTCTTCTAACATGTTATCCACTATGGTCCACGGTCAGCCTTTCTGTATTAGAGTGTGGCACTCTCCTAACACGTTACCCACTATGGTCCACGGTCAGGCTTTCTGTATTAGAGTGTGGTACTCTCCTAACACGTTATCCACTATGGTCCATGGTCAGGCTTTCTGTATTAGAGTGTGGCACTCTCCTAACATGTTACCCACTATGGTCCAAGGTCAGGCTTTCTGTATTAGAGTGTGGCACTCTTCTAGCACTTTATCCTCTATGCTCCACATTCAGGCTATCTGTATTAGAGTGTGGCACTCTCCAAACACGTTACCCACTATGGTCCACGATCAGGCTTTCTGTATTAGAGTGTGGCACACTCCTGACAAGTTACCCACTATGGTCCACGGTTAGGCTTTCTGTATTAGAGTGTGGCACTCTTCAAACACGTTACCCACTATGGTCCACGGTCAGGCTTTCTGTATTAGAGTGTGGCACTCTCCTAACATGTTACCCACTGTGCTCCACGGTCAGGCTTTCTGTATTAGAGTCTGGTACACTTCTAACACGCTACCCACTATTGTCCACGGTCATGCTTTCTGTATTAGAGTGTGGCACTCTCCTAACATGTTAACCACTATGGTCCACGGTCAGGCTTTTTGTATTAGAGTGTGGCACTCTTCTAACACGTTATCCACTATGCTCCACGGTCATGCTTTCTGTATTAGAGTTTGGCACTCTCCTAGCACGTTACCCACTATGGTCCACGGTCATGCTTTCTGTATTAGAGTGTGGCACTCTCCTAACACGTTACCCACAATGGTCAACGGTCAGGCTTTCTGTATTAGAGTGTGGCACTCTCCTAACAAGTTACCCACTATGGTCCACGGTCAGGCTTTCTGTATTAGAGTGTGGCACTCTCCTAACACGTTACCCACTATGCTCCACGGTCAGGTTTTCTGTATTAGTGTGTGGCACTCTCTTAACACGTTACCCACTATGGTCCATGTTCAGGCTTTCTCTATTAGAGTGTGGCACTCTCCTAACACGTTACCGACTATGCTCCACGGTCAGGTTTTCTGTATTAGTGTGTGGCACTCTCCTAACACGTTACCCACTATGGTCCACGGTCATGCTTTCTGTATTAGAGTGTGGCACTCTCCTAACAAGTTACCCACTATGGTCCACGGTCAAGCTTTCAGTATTAGAGTGTGGCACTCTCCTAACACGTTACCCACTATGCTCCACATTCAGGCTTTCTGTATTAGAGTGTAGCACTCTCCAAACACGTTACACACTATGCTCCAATGTCAGGCTTTCTGTACTAGAGTGTGGCACTCTCCTAACAAGTTATCCACTATGGTCCACGGTCATGCTTTCTGTATTAGAGTGTGGCACTCTCCTAACAAGTTACCCACTATGGTCCACGGTCAAGCTTTCAGTATTAGAGTGTGGCACTCTCCTAACACGTTACCCACTATGGTCCACGGTCAGGTTTTCTGTAATAGAGTGTGGCACTCTTTTAACACGTTACCCACTATGGTCCACGGTCAGACTTTCTATATTAGAGTGTGGCACTCTCTTAACATGTTACCCACTATGGTCCACGGTCAGGCTTTCTGTATTAGAATGTGGCACTCTCCTAACATGTTACCCACTGTGCTCAACGGTCATGCTTTCTGTATTAGAGTGTGGTACTCTTCTAACACGCTACCCACTATGGTCCACGGTCATGCTTTCTGTATTAGAGTGTGGCACTCTCCTAACATGTTACCCACTATGGTCCACGGTCAGGCTTTCTGTATTAGAGTGTGACACTCTTCTAACACGTTATCCACTATGGTCCATGGTCATGCTTTCTGTATTAGAGTGTGGCACTCTCCTAACACGTTACCCACTATGGTCCACGGTCAGGCTTTCTGTATTAGAGTGTGGCACTCTCCTAACATGTTACCCACTATGGTCCACGGTCAAGCTTTCTGTATTAGAGTGTGGCACTCTTCTAACACGTTACCCACTATGGTCGATGGTCAGGTTTTCTGTATTAGAGTGTGGCACTCTTCTAAGACGTTATCCACTATGGTCCATGGTCAGACTTTCTGTATTAGAGTGTGGCCCTCTCCTAACACGTTACCCACTATGGTCCACGATCAGGCTTTCTGTATTAGAGTGTGGCACTCTTCTAACATGTTACCCACTATGGTCCACGGTCAGGCTTTCTGTATTAGAGTGTGGCACTCTTCTAACATGTTATCCACTATGGTCCACGGTCAGCCTTTCTGTATTAGAGTGTGGCACTCTCCTAACACGTTACCCACTATGGTCCACGGTCAGGCTTTCTGTATTAGAGTGTGGTACTCTCCTAACACGTTATCCACTATGGTCCATGGTCAGGCTTTCTGTATTAGAGTGTGGCACTCTCCTAACATGTTACCCACTATGGTCCAAGGTCAGGCTTTCTGTATTAGAGTGTGGCACTCTTCTAGCACTTTATCCTCTATGCTCCACATTCAGGCTATCTGTATTAGAGTGTGGCACTCTCCAAACACGTTACCCACTATGGTCCACGATCAGGCTTTCTGTATTAGAGTGTGGCACACTCCTGACAAGTTACCCACTATGGTCCACGGTTAGGCTTTCTGTATTAGAGTGTGGCACTCTTCTAACACGTTACCCACTATGGTCCACGGTCAGGCTTTCTGTATTAGAGTGTGGCACTCTCCTAACATGTTACCCACTGTGCTCCACGGTCAGGCTTTCTGTATTAGAGTCTGGTACACTTCTAACACGCTACCCACTATTGTCCACGGTCATGCTTTCTGTATTAGAGTGTGGCACTCTCCTAACATGTTAACCACTATGGTCCACGGTCAGGCTTTTTGTATTAGAGTGTGGCACTCTTCTAACACGTTATCCACTATGCTCCACGGTCATGCTTTCTGTATTAGAGTTTGGCACTCTCCTAGCACGTTACCCACTATGGTCCACGGTCATGCTTTCTGTATTAGAGTGTGGCACTCTCCTAACACGTTACCCACAATGGTCAACGGTCAGGCTTTCTGTATTAGAGTGTGGCACTCTCCTAACAAGTTACCCACTATGGTCCACGGTCAGGCTTTCTGTATTAGAGTGTGGCACTCTCCTAACACGTTACCCACTATGCTCCACGGTCAGGTTTTCTGTATTAGTGTGTGGCACTCTCTTAACACGTTACCCACTATGGTCCATGTTCAGGCTTTCTCTATTAGAGTGTGGCACTCTCCTAACACGTTACCGACTATGCTCCACGGTCAGGTTTTCTGTATTAGTGTGTGGCACTCTCCTAACACGTTACCCACTATGGTCCACGGTCATGCTTTCTGTATTAGAGTGTGGCACTCTCCTAACAAGTTACCCACTATGGCCCACGTTCAGGCTTTCTGTATTAGAGTGTGGCACTCTCCTAACAAGTTACCCACTATGGTCCATGGTCAGGCTTTCTGTATTAGAGTGTGGCACTCTCCTAACAAGTTACCCACTATGGTCCATGGTCAGGCTTTCTGTATTAGAGTGTGGCACTCTTCTAACACGTTACCCACAATGGCCCATGGTCAGGCTTTCTGTATTAGAGTGTGGCACTCTCCTAACACGTAACCCACTATGGTCCACGGTCAGGCTTTCTGTATTAGAGTGTGGCACTCTCCTAACACGTAATCCACTATGCTCCACATTCAGGCTTTCTGTATTAGAGTGTAGCACTCTCCAAACACGTTACCCACTATGCTCCAATGTCAGGCTTTCTGTACTAGAGTGTGGCACTCTCCTAGCAAGTTATCCACTATGGTCCACGGTCATGCTTTCTGTATTAGAGTGTGGCACTCTCCTAACAAGTTACCCACTATGGTCCACGGTCAAGCTTTCTGTATTAGAGTGTGGCACTCTCCTAACACGTTACCCACTATGGTCCACGGTCAGGTTTTCTGTAATAGAGTGTGGCACTCTTTTAACACGTTACCCACTATGGTCCACGGTCAGACTTTCTATATTAGAGTGTGGCACTCTCTTAACATGTTACCCACTATGGTCCACGGTCAGGCTTTCTGTATTAGAATGTGGCACTCTCCTAACATGTTACCCACTGTGCTCAGCGGTCATGCTTTCTGTATTAGAGTGTGGTACTCTTCTAACACGCTACCCACTATGGTCCACGGTCAGGCTTTCTGTATTAGAGTGTGGCACTCTCCTAACATGTTACCCACTATGGTCCACGGTCAGGCTTTCTGTATTAGAGTGTGACACTCTTCTAACACGTTATCCACTATGGTCCATGGTCATGCTTTCTGTATTAGAGTGTGGCACTCTCCTAACACGTTACCCACTATGGTCCACGGTCAGGCTTTCTGTATTAGAGTGTAGCACTCTCCTAACATGTTACCCACTATGGTCCACGGTCAAGCTTTCTGTATTAGAGTGTGGCACTCTTCTCACACGTTACCCACTATGGTCGATGGTCAGGTTTTCTGTATTAGTGTGTGGCACTCTTCTAAGACGTTATCCACTATGGTCCACGGTCAGACTTTCTGTATTAGAGTGTGGCACTCTCTTAACATGTTACCCACTATGGTCCACGGTCAGGCTTTCTGTATTAGAGTGTGGCACTCTCCTAACATGTTACCCACTGTGCTCCATGGTCAGGCTTTCTGTATTAGAGTTTGGCACTCTCCTAGCACGTTACCCACTATGGTCCACGGTCATGCTTTCTGTATTAGAGTGTGGCACTCTCCTAACACGTTACCCACAATGGTCCACGGTCAGGCTTTCTGTATTAGAGTGTGGCACTCTCCTAACAAGTTACCCACTATGGTCCACGGTCAGGCTTTCTGTATTAGAGTGTGGCACTCTCCTAACACGTTACCCACTATGGTCCATGGTCAGGTTTTCTGTATTAGTGTGTGGCACTCTCTTAACACGTTACCCACTATGGTCCATGGTCAGGCTTTCTCTATTAGAGTGTGGCACTCTCCTAACACGTTACCGACTATGCTCCACGGTCAGGTTTTCTGTATTAGTGTGTGGCACTCTCCTAACACGTTACCCACTATGGTCCACGGTCATGCTTTCTGTATTAGAGTGTGGCACTCTCCTAACAAGTTACCCACTATGGCCCACGTTCAGGCTTTCTGTATTAGAGTGTGGCACTCTCCTAACAAGTTACCCACTATGGTCCACGGTCATGCTTTCTGTATTAGAATGTGGCACTCTCCTAACAAGTTACCCACTATGGTCCACGGTCAAGCTTTCTGTATTAGAGTGTGGCACTCTCCTAACAAGCTACATACTATGCTCCACGGTCAGGCTTTCTGTATTAGAATGTGGCACTCTTCTAACACGTTACCCACTATGGTCCACGGTCAGGCTTTCTGTATTAGAGTGTGGCACTCTCCTAACACGTTATCCACTATGCTCCACATTCAGGCTTTCTGTATTAGAGTGTAGCACTCTCCAAACACGTTACCCACTATGCTCCACGGTCAGGCTTTCTGTACTAGAGTGTGGCACTCTCCTAACAAGTTATCCACTATGGTCCACGGTCATGCTTTCTGTATTAGAGTTTGGCACTCTCCTAACAAGTTACCCACTATGGTCCACGGTCATCCTTTCTGTATTAGAGTGTGGCACTCTCCTAACACGTTACCCACAATGGTCCACGGTCAGGCTTTCTGTATTAGAGTGTGGCACTCTCCTAACAAGTTACCCACTATGGTCCACGGTCAGGCTTTCTGTATTAGAGTGTGGCACTCTCCTAACACGTTACCCACTATGCTCCACGGTCAGGTTTTCTGTATTAGTGTGTGGCACTCTCTTAACACGTTACCCACTATGGTCCATGGTCAGGCTTTCTCTATTAGAGTGTGGCACTCTCCTAACACGTTACCGACTATGCTCCACGGTCAGGTTTTCTGTATTAGTGTGTGGCACTCTCCTAACACGTTACCCACTATGGTCCACGGTCATGCTTTCTGTATTAGAGTGTGGCACTCTCCTAACAAGTTACCCACTATGGCCCACGTTCAGGCTTTCTGTATTAGAGTGTGGCACTCTCCTAACAAGTTACCCACTATGGTCCACGGTCATGCTTTCTGTATTAGAGTGTGTCACTCTCCTAACAAGTTACCCACTATGGTCCACGGTCAAGCTTTCTGTATTAGAGTGTGGCACTCTCCTAACAAGCTACATACTATGCTCCACGGTCAGGCTTTCTGTATTAGAATGTGGCACTCTTCTAACACGTTACCCACTATGGTCCACGGTCAGGCTTTCTGTATTAGAGTGTGGCACTCTCCTAACAAGTTACCCACTATGGCCCACGTTCAGGCTTTCTGTATTAGAGTGTGGCACTCTCCTAACAAGTTACCCACTATGGTCCACGGTCATGCTTTCTGTATTAGAATGTGGCACTCTCCTAACAAGTTACCCACTATGGTCCACGGTCAAGCTTTCTGTATTAGAGTGTGGCACTCTCCTAACAAGCTACATACTATGCTCCACGGTCAGGTTTTCTGTATTAGTGTGTGGCACTCTCCTAACACGTTACCCACTATGGTCCACGGTCATGCTTTCTGTATTAGAGTGTGGCACTCTCCTAACAAGTTACCCACTATGACCCACGTTCAGGCTTTCTGTATTAGAGTGTGGCACTCTCCTAACAAGTTACCCACTATGGTCCACGGTCATGCTTTCTGTATTAGAGTGTGTCACTCTCCTAACAAGTTACCCACTATGGTCCACGGTCAAGCTTTCTGTATTAGAGTGTGGCACTCTCCTAACAAGCTACATACTATGCTCCACGGTCAGGCTTTCTGTATTAGAATGTGGCACTCTTCTAACACGTTACCCACAATGGTCCACGGTCAGGCTTTCTGTATTAGAGTGTGGCACTCTCCTAACAAGTTACCCACTATGGTCCACGGTCAGGCTTTCTGTATTAGAGTGTGGCACTCTCCTAACACGTTACCCACTATGGTCCATGGTCAGGTTTTCTGTATTAGTGTGTGGCACTCTCTTAACACGTTACCCACTATGGTCCATGGTCAGGCTTTCTCTATTAGAGTGTGGCACTCTCCTAACACGTTACCGACTATGCTCCACGGTCAGGTTTTCTGTATTAGTGTGTGGCACTCTCCTAACACGTTACCCACTATGGTCCACGGTCATGCTTTCTGTATTAGAGTGTGGCACTCTCCTAACAAGTTACCCACTATGGCCCACGTTCAGGCTTTCTGTATTAGAGTATGGCACTCTCCTAACAAGTTACCCACTATGGTCCACGGTCATGCTTTCTGTATTAGAATGTGGCACTCTCCTAACAAGTTACCCACTATGGTCCACGGTCAAGCTTTCTGTATTAGAGTGTGGCACTCTCCTAACAAGCTACATACTATGCTCCACGGTCAGGCTTTCTGTATTAGAATGTGGCACTCTTCTAACACGTTACCCACTATGGTCCACGGTCAGGCTTTCTGTATTAGAGTGTGGCACTCTCCTAACACGTTATCCACTATGCTCCACATTCAGGCTTTCTGTATTAGAGTGTAGCACTCTCCAAACACGTTACCCACTATGCTCCACGGTCAGGCTTTCTGTACTAGAGTGTGGCACTCTCCTAACAAGTTATCCACTATGGTCCACGGTCATGCTTTCTGTATTAGAGTTTGGCACTCTCCTAACAAGTTACCCACTATGGTCCACGGTCATGCTTTCTGTATTAGAGTGTGGCACTCTCCTAACACGTTACCCACAATGGTCCACGGTCAGGCTTTCTGTATTAGAGTGTGGCACTCTCCTAACAAGTTACCCACTATGGTCCACGGTCAGGCTTTCTGTATTAGAGTGTGGCACTCTCCTAACACGTTACCCACTATGCTCCACGGTCAGGTTTTCTGTATTAGTGTGTGGCACTCTCTTAACACGTTACCCACTATGGTCCATGGTCAGGCTTTCTCTATTAGAGTGTGGCACTCTCCTAACACGTTACCGACTATGCTCCACGGTCAGGTTTTCTGTATTAGTGTGTGGCACTCTCCTAACACGTTACCCACTATGGTCCACGGTCATGCTTTCTGTATTAGAGTGTGGCACTCTCCTAACAAGTTACCCACTATGGCCCACGTTCAGGCTTTCTGTATTAGAGTGTGGCACTCTCCTAACAAGTTACCCACTATGGTCCACGGTCATGCTTTCTGTATTAGAGTGTGTCACTCTCCTAACAAGTTACCCACTATGGTCCACGGTCAAGCTTTCTGTATTAGAGTGTGGCACTCTCCTAACAAGCTACATACTATGCTCCACGGTCAGGCTTTCTGTATTAGAATGTGGCACTCTTCTAACACGTTACCCACTATGGTCCACGGTCAGGCTTTCTGTATTAGAGTGTGGCACTCTCCTAACACGTTATCCACTATGCTCCACATTCAGGCTTTCTGTATTAGAGTGTAGCACTCTCCAAACACGTTACCCACTATGCTCCAAGGTCAGGCTTTCTGTATTAGAGTGTGGCACTCTCCTAACAAGTTACCCACTATGGTCCACGGTCAGGCTTTCTGTATTAGAGTGTGGCACTCTCCTAACACGTTACCCACTATGGTCCATGGTCAGGTTTTCTGTATTAGTGTGTGGCACTCTCTTAACACGTTACCCACTATGGTCCATGGTCAGGCTTTCTCTATTAGAGTGTGGCACTCTCCTAACACGTTACCGACTATGCTCCACGGTCAGGTTTTCTGTATTAGTGTGTGGCACTCTCCTAACACGTTACCCACTATGGTCCACGGTCATGCTTTCTGTATTAGAGTGTGGCACTCTCCTAACAAGTTACCCACTATGGCCCACGTTCAGGCTTTCTGTATTAGAGTGTGGCACTCTCCTAACAAGTTACCCACTATGGTCCACGGTCATGCTTTCTGTATTAGAATGTGGCACTCTCCTAACAAGTTACCCACTATGGTCCACGGTCAAGCTTTCTGTATTAGAGTGTGGCACTCTCCTAACAAGCTACATACTATGCTCCACGGTCAGGCTTTCTGTATTAGAATGTGGCACTCTTCTAACACGTTACCCACTATGGTCCACGGTCAGGCTTTCTGTATTAGAGTGTGGCACTCTCCTAACACGTTATCCACTATGCTCCACATTCAGGCTTTCTGTATTAGAGTGTAGCACTCTCCAAACACGTTACCCACTATGCTCCACGGTCAGGCTTTCTGTACTAGAGTGTGGCACTCTCCTAACAAGTTATCCACTATGGTCCACGGTCATGCTTTCTGTATTAGAGTTTGGCACTCTCCTAACAAGTTACCCACTATGGTCCACGGTCATGCTTTCTGTATTAGAGTGTGGCACTCTCCTAACACGTTACCCACAATGGTCCACGGTCAGGCTTTCTGTATTAGAGTGTGGCACTCTCCTAACAAGTTACCCACTATGGTCCACGGTCAGGCTTTCTGTATTAGAGTGTGGCACTCTCCTAACACGTTACCCACTATGCTCCACGGTCAGGTTTTCTGTATTAGTGTGTGGCACTCTCTTAACACGTTACCCACTATGGTCCATGGTCAGGCTTTCTCTATTAGAGTGTGGCACTCTCCTAACACGTTACCGACTATGCTCCACGGTCAGGTTTTCTGTATTAGTGTGTGGCACTCTCCTAACACGTTACCCACTATGGTCCACGGTCATGCTTTCTGTATTAGAGTGTGGCACTCTCCTAACAAGTTACCCACTATGGCCCACGTTCAGGCTTTCTGTATTAGAGTGTGGCACTCTCCTAACAAGTTACCCACTATGGTCCACGGTCATGCTTTCTGTATTAGAGTGTGTCACTCTCCTAACAAGTTACCCACTATGGTCCACGGTCAAGCTTTCTGTATTAGAGTGTGGCACTCTCCTAACAAGCTACATACTATGCTCCACGGTCAGGCTTTCTGTATTAGAATGTGGCACTCTTCTAACACGTTACCCACTATGGTCCACGGTCAGGCTTTCTGTATTAGAGTGTGGCACTCTCCTAACACGTTATCCACTATGCTCCACATTCAGGCTTTCTGTATTAGAGTGTAGCACTCTCCAAACACGTTACCCACTATGCTCCAAGGTCAGGCTTTCTGTATTAGAGTGTGGCACTCTCCTAACAAGTTATCCACTATGGTCCACGGTCATGCTTTCTGTATTAGAGTTTGGCACTCTCCTAACAAGTTACCCACTATGGTCCACGGTCATGCTTTCTGTATTAGAGTGTGGCACTCTCCTAACACGTTACCCACAATGGTCCACGGTCAGGCTTTCTGTATTAGAGTGTGGCACTCTCCTAACAAGTTACCCACTATGGTCCACGGTCAGGCTTTCTGTATTAGAGTGTGGCACTCTCCTAACACGTTACCCACTATGCTCCACGGTCAGGTTTTCTGTATTAGTGTATGGCACTCTCTTAACACGTTACCCACTATGGTCCATGGTCAGGCTTTCTCTATTAGAGTGTGGCACTCTCCTAACACGTTACCGACTATGCTCCACGGTCAGGTTTTCTGTATTAGTGTGTGGCACTCTCCTAACACGTTATCCACTATGGTCCACGGTCATGCTTTCTGTATTAGAGTGTGGCACTCTCCTAACAAGTTACCCACTATGGCCCACGTTCAGGCTTTCTGTATTAGAGTGTGGCACTCTCCTAACAAGTTACCCACTATGGTCCACGGTCATGCTTTCTGTATTAGAGTGTGTCACTCTCCTAACAAGTTACCCACTATGGTCCACGGTCAAGCTTTCTGTATTAGAGTGTGGCACTCTCCTAACAAGCTACATACTATGCTCCACTGTCAGGCTTTCTGTATTAGAATGTGGCACTCTTCTAACACGTTACCCACTATGGTCCACGGTCAGGCTTTCTGTATTAGAGTGTGGCACTCTCCTAACACGTTATCCACTATGCTCCACATTCAGGCTTTCTGTATTAGAGTGTAGCACTCTCCAAACACGTTACCCACTATGCTCCAAGGTCAGGCTTTCTGTATTAGAGTGTGGCACTCTCCTAACACGTTACCCACTATGCTCCACGGTCAGGCTTTCTGTATTAGAGTGTGGCACTCTCCTAACACGTTACCCACTATGCTCCACGGTCAGGTTTTCTGTATTAGTGTGTGGCACTCTCTTAACACGTTACCCACTATGGTCCATGGTCAGGCTTTCTCTATTAGAGTGTGGCACTCTCCTAACACGTTACCGACTATGCTCCACGGTCAGGTTTTCTGTATTAGTGTGTGGCACTCTCCTAACACGTTACCCACTATGGTCCACGGTCAAGCTTTCTGTATTAGAGTGTGGCACTCTCCTAACAAGCTACATACTATGCTCCACGGTCAGGTTTTCTGTATTAGTGTGTGGCACTCTCCTAACACGTTACCCACTATGGTCCACGGTCATGCTTTCTGTATTAGAGTGTGGCACTCTCCTAACAAGTTACCCACTATGGCCCACGTTCAGGCTTTCTGTATTAGAGTGTGGCACTCTCCTAACAAGTTACCCACTATGGTCCACGGTCATGCTTTCTGTATTAGAGTGTGTCACTCTCCTAACAAGTTACCCACTATGGTCCACGGTCAAGCTTTCTGTATTAGAGTGTGGCACTCTCCTAACAAGCTACATACTATGCTCCACGGTCAGGCTTTCTGTATTAGAATGTGGCACTCTTCTAACACGTTACCCACAATGGTCCACGGTCAGGCTTTCTGTATTAGAGTGTGGCACTCTCCTAACAAGTTACCCACTATGGTCCACGGTCAGGCTTTCTGTATTAGAGTGTGGCACTCTCCTAACACGTTACCCACTATGGTCCATGGTCAGGTTTTCTGTATTAGTGTGTGGCACTCTCTTAACACGTTACCCACTATGGTCCATGGTCAGGCTTTCTCTATTAGAGTGTGGCACTCTCCTAACACGTTACCGACTATGCTCCACGGTCAGGTTTTCTGTATTAGTGTGTGGCACTCTCCTAACACGTTACCCACTATGGTCCACGGTCATGCTTTCTGTATTAGAGTGTGGCACTCTCCTAACAAGTTACCCACTATGGCCCACGTTCAGGCTTTCTGTATTAGAGTGTGGCACTCTCCTAACAAGTTACCCACTATGGTCCACGGTCATGCTTTCTGTATTAGAATGTGGCACTCTCCTAACAAGTTACCCACTATGGTCCACGGTCAAGCTTTCTGTATTAGAGTGTGGCACTCTCCTAACAAGCTACATACTATGCTCCACGGTCAGGCTTTCTGTATTAGAATGTGGCACTCTTCTAACACGTTACCCACTATGGTCCACGGTCAGGCTTTCTGTATTAGAGTGTGGCACTCTCCTAACACGTTATCCACTATGCTCCACATTCAGGCTTTCTGTATTAGAGTGTAGCACTCTCCAAACACGTTACCCACTATGCTCCACGGTCAGGCTTTCTGTACTAGAGTGTGGCACTCTCCTAACAAGTTATCCACTATGGTCCACGGTCATGCTTTCTGTATTAGAGTTTGGCACTCTCCTAACAAGTTACCCACTATGGTCCACGGTCATGCTTTCTGTATTAGAGTGTGGCACTCTCCTAACACGTTACCCACAATGGTCCACGGTCAGGCTTTCTGTATTAGAGTGTGGCACTCTCCTAACAAGTTACTCACTATGGTCCACGGTCAGGCTTTCTGTATTAGAGTGTGGCACTCTCCTAACACGTTACCCACTATGCTCCACGGTCAGGTTTTCTGTATTAGTGTGTGGCACTCTCTTAACACGTTACCCACTATGGTCCATGGTCAGGCTTTCTCTATTAGAGTGTGGCACTCTCCTAACACGTTACCGACTATGCTCCACGGTCAGGTTTTCTGTATTAGTGTGTGGCACTCTCCTAACACGTTACCCACTATGGTCCACGGTCATGCTTTCTGTATTAGATTGTGGCACTCTCCTAACAAGTTACCCACTATGGCCCACGTTCAGGCTTTCTGTATTAGAGTGTGGCACTCTCCTAACAAGTTACCCACTATGGTCCACGGTCATGCTTTCTGTATTAGAGTGTGTCACTCTCCTAACAAGTTACCCACTATGGTCCACGGTCAAGCTTTCTGTATTAGAGTGTGGCACTCTCCTAACAAGCTACATACTATGCTCCACGGTCAGGCTTTCTGTATTAGAATGTGGCACTCTTCTAACACGTTACCCACTATGGTCCACGGTCAGGCTTTCTGTATTAGAGTGTGGCACTCTCCTAACACGTTATCCACTATGCTCCACATTCAGGCTTTCTGTATTAGAGTGTAGCACTCTCCAAACACGTTACCCACTATGCTCCAAGGTCAGGCTTTCTGTATTAGAGTGTGGCACTCTCCTAACAAGTTACCCACTATGGTCCACGGTCAGGCTTTCTGTATTAGAGTGTGGCACTCTCCTAACACGTTACCCACTATGGTCCATGGTCAGGTTTTCTGTATTAGTGTGTGGCACTCTCTTAACACGTTACCCACTATGGTCCATGGTCAGGCTTTCTCTATTAGAGTGTGGCACTCTCCTAACACGTTACCGACTATGCTCCACGGTCAGGTTTTCTGTATTAGTGTGTGGCACTCTCCTAACACGTTACCCACTATGGTCCACGGTCATGCTTTCTGTATTAGAGTGTGGCACTCTCCTAACAAGTTACCCACTATGGCCCACGTTCAGGCTTTCTGTATTAGAGTGTGGCACTCTCCTAACAAGTTACCCACTATGGTCCACGGTCATGCTTTCTGTATTAGAATGTGGCACTCTCCTAACAAGTTACCCACTATGGTCCACGGTCAAGCTTTCTGTATTAGAGTGTGGCACTCTCCTAACAAGCTACATACTATGCTCCACGGTCAGGCTTTCTGTATTAGAATGTGGCACTCTTCTAACACGTTACCCACTATGGTCCACGGTCAGGCTTTCTGTATTAGAGTGTGGCACTCTCCTAACACGTTATCCACTATGCTCCACATTCAGGCTTTCTGTATTAGAGTGTAGCACTCTCCAAACACGTTACCCACTATGCTCCACGGTCAGGCTTTCTGTACTAGAGTGTGGCACTCTCCTAACAAGTTATCCACTATGGTCCACGGTCATGCTTTCTGTATTAGAGTTTGGCACTCTCCTAACAAGTTACCCACTATGGTCCACGGTCATGCTTTCTGTATTAGAGTGTGGCACTCTCCTAACACGTTACCCACAATGGTCCACGGTCAGGCTTTCTGTATTAGAGTGTGGCACTCTCCTAACAAGTTACCCACTATGGTCCACGGTCAGGCTTTCTGTATTAGAGTGTGGCACTCTCCTAACACGTTACCCACTATGCTCCACGGTCAGGTTTTCTGTATTAGTGTGTGGCACTCTCTTAACACGTTACCCACTATGGTCCATGGTCAGGCTTTCTCTATTAGAGTGTGGCACTCTCCTAACACGTTACCGACTATGCTCCACGGTCAGGTTTTCTGTATTAGTGTGTGGCACTCTCCTAACACGTTACCCACTATGGTCCACGGTCATGCTTTCTGTATTAGAGTGTGGCACTCTCCTAACAAGTTACCCACTATGGCCCACGTTCAGGCTTTCTGTATTAGAGTGTGGCACTCTCCTAACAAGTTACCCACTATGGTCCACGGTCATGCTTTCTGTATTAGAGTGTGTCACTCTCCTAACAAGTTACCCACTATGGTCCACGGTCAAGCTTTCTGTATTAGAGTGTGGCACTCTCCTAACAAGCTACATACTATGCTCCACGGTCAGGCTTTCTGTATTAGAATGTGGCACTCTTCTAACACGTTACCCACTATGGTCCACGGTCAGGCTTTCTGTATTAGAGTGTGGCACTCTCCTAACACGTTATCCACTATGCTCCACATTCAGGCTTTCTGTATTAGAGTGTAGCACTCTCCAAACACGTTACCCACTATGCTCCAAGGTCAGGCTTTCTGTATTAGAGTGTGGCACTCTCCTAACAAGTTATCCACTATGGTCCACGGTCATGCTTTCTGTATTAGAGTTTGGCACTCTCCTAACAAGTTACCCACTATGGTCCACGGTCATGCTTTCTGTATTAGAGTGTGGCACTCTCCTAACACGTTACCCACAATGGTCCACGGTCAGGCTTTCTGTATTAGAGTGTGGCACTCTCCTAACAAGTTACCCACTATGGTCCACGGTCAGGCTTTCTGTATTAGAGTGTGGCACTCTCCTAACACGTTACCCACTATGCTCCACGGTCAGGTTTTCTGTATTAGTGTATGGCACTCTCTTAACACGTTACCCACTATGGTCCATGGTCAGGCTTTCTCTATTAGAGTGTGGCACTCTCCTAACACGTTACCGACTATGCTCCACGGTCAGGTTTTCTGTATTAGTGTGTGGCACTCTCCTAACACGTTATCCACTATGGTCCACGGTCATGCTTTCTGTATTAGAGTGTGGCACTCTCCTAACAAGTTACCCACTATGGCCCACGTTCAGGCTTTCTGTATTAGAGTGTGGCACTCTCCTAACAAGTTACCCACTATGGTCCACGGTCATGCTTTCTGTATTAGAGTGTGTCACTCTCCTAACAAGTTACCCACTATGGTCCACGGTCAAGCTTTCTGTATTAGAGTGTGGCACTCTCCTAACAAGCTACATACTATGCTCCACTGTCAGGCTTTCTGTATTAGAATGTGGCACTCTTCTAACACGTTACCCACTATGGTCCACGGTCAGGCTTTCTGTGTTAGAGTGTGGCACTCTCCTAACACGTTATCCACTATGCTCCACATTCAGGCTTTCTGTATTAGAGTGTAGCACTCTCCAAACACGTTACCCACTATGCTCCAAGGTCAGGCTTTCTGTATTAGAGTGTGGCACTCTCCTAACACGTTACCCACTATGCTCCACGGTCAGGCTTTCTGTATTAGAGTGTGGCACTCTCCTAACACGTTACCCACTATGCTCCACGGTCAGGTTTTCTGTATTAGTGTGTGGCACTCTCTTAACACGTTACCCACTATGGTCCATGGTCAGGCTTTCTCTATTAGAGTGTGGCACTCTCCTAACACGTTACCGACTATGCTCCACGGTCAGGTTTTCTGTATTAGTGTGTGGCACTCTCCTAACACGTTACCCACTATGGTCCACGGTCATGCTTTCTGTATTAGAGTGTGGCACTCTCCTAACAAGTTACCCACTATGGCCCACGTTCAGGCTTTCTGTATTAGAGTGTGGCACTCTCCTAACAAGTTACCCACTATGGTCCACGGTCATGCTTTCTGTATTAGAGTGTGTCACTCTCCTAACAAGTTACCCACTATGGTCCACGGTTAAGCTTTCTGTATTAGAGTGTGGCACTCTCCTAACAAGCTACATACTATGCTCCACGGTCAGGCTTTCTGTATTAGAATGTGGCACTCTTCTAACACGTTACCCACTATGGTCCACGGTCAGGCTTTCTGTATTAGAGTATGGCACTCTCCTAACACGTTATCCACTATGCTCCACATTCAGGCTTTCTGTATTAGAGTGTAGCACTCTCCAAACACGTTACCCACTATGCTCCACGGTCAGGCTTTCTGTACTAGAGTGTGGCACTCTCCTAACACGTTACCCACTATGGTCCACGGTCAGGTTTTCTGTATTAGAGTGTGGCACTCTTTTAACACGTTACCCACTATGGTCCACGGTCATACTTTCTATATTAGAGTGTGGCACTCTCTTAACATGTTACCCACTATGGTGCACGGTCAGGCTTTCTGTATTAGAATGTGGCACTCTCCTAACATGTTACCCACTGTGCTCCACGGTCAGGCTTTCTGTATTAGAGTGTGGTACTCTTCTAACACGCTACCCACTATGGTCCACGGTCAGGCTTTCTGTATTAGAGTGTGGCACTCTCCTAACATGTTACCCACTATGGTCCACGGTCAGGCTTTCTGTATTAGAGTGTGACACTCTTCTAACACGTTATCCACTATGCTCCACGGTCATGCTTTCTGTATTAGAGTGTGGCACTCTCCTAACACGTTACCTACTATGGTCCACGGTCAGGCTTTCTGTATTAGAGTGTGGCACTCTCCTAACATGTTATCCACTATAGTCCACGGTCAGGCTTTCTGTATTAGAGTGTGGCACTCTCCTAACACGTTACCCACTATGGTCCACGGTCAGGCTTTCTGTATTAGAGTGTGGCACTCTTCTAACACGTTATCCACTATGGTCCATGGTCAGGTTTTCTGTATTACAGTGTGGCACTCTTCTAACACGTTATCCACTATACTCCACGGTCAGGCTTTCTATATTAGAGTGTGTCACTCTCCTAACAAGTTACCCACTATGGTCCACGGTCAAGCTTTCTGTATTAGAGTGTGGCACTCTCCTAACAAGCTACATACTATGCTCCACGGTCAGGCTTTCTGTATTAGAATGTGGCACTCTTCTAACACGTTACCCACTATGGTCCACGGTCAGGCTTTCTGTATTAGAGTGTGGCACTCTCCTAACACGTTATCCACTATGCTCCACATTCAGGCTTTCTGTATTAGAGTGTAGCACTCTCCAAACACGTTACCCACTATGCTCCAAGGTCAGGCTTTCTGTATTAGAGTGTGGCACTCTCCTAACACGTTACCCACTATGCTCCACATTCAGGCTTTCTGTATTAGAGTGTGGTACTCTCCTAACACGTTACCCACTATGCTCCACGGTCAGGTTTTCTGTATTAGTGTGTGGCACTCTCTTAACACGTTACCCACTATGGTCCATGGTCAGGCTTTCTCTATTAGAGTGTGGCACTCTCCTAACACGTTACCGACTATGCTCCACGGTCAGGTTTTCTGTATTAGTGTGTGGCACTCTCCTAACACGTTACCCACTATGGTCCACGGACATGCTTTCTGTATTAGAGTGTGGCACTCTCCTAACAAGTTACCCACTATGGCCCACGTTCAGGCTTTCTGTATTAGAGTGTGGCACTCTCCTAACAAGTTACCCACTATGGTCCACGGTCATGCTTTCTGTATTAGAGTGTGTCACTCTCCTAACAAGTTACCCACTATGGTCCACGGTCAAGCTTTCTGTATTAGAGTGTGGCACTCTCCTAACAAGCTACATACTATGCTCCACGGTCAGGCTTTCTGTATTAGAATGTGGCACTCTTCTAACACGTTACCCACTATGGTCCACGGTCAGGCTTTCTGTATTAGAGTGTGGCACTCTCCTAACACGTTATCCACTATGCTCCACATTCAGGCTTTCTGTATTAGAGTGTAGCACTCTCCAAACACGTTACCCACTATACTCCATGGTCAGGCTTTCTGTACTAGAGTGTGGCACTCTCCTAACAAGTTATCCACTATGGTCCACGGTCATCCTTTCTGTATTAGAGTGTGGCACTCTCCTAACAAGTTACCCACTATGGTCCACGGTCAAGCTTTCTGTATTAGAGTGTGGCACTCTCCTAACACGTTACCCACTATGGTCCACGGTCAGGTTTTCTGTATTAGAGTGTGGCACTCTTTTAACACGTTACCCACTATGGTCCACGGTCAGACTTTCTGTATTAGAGTGTGGCACTCTCCTAACATGTTACCCACTATGGTCCACGGTCAGGCTTTCTGTATTAGAGTGTGACACTCTTCTAACACGTTATCCACTATGCTCCACGGTCATGCTTTCTGTATTAGAGTGTGGCACTCTCCTAACACGTTACCTACTATGGTCCACGGTCAGGCTTTCTGTATTAGAGTGTGGCACTCTCCTAACATGTTATCCACTATAGTCCACGGTCAGGCTTTCTGTATTAGAGTGTGGCACTCTCCTAACACGTTACCCACTATGGTCCACGGTCAGGCTTTCTGTATTAGAGTGTGGCACTCTTCTAACACGTTATCCACTATGGTCCATGGTCAGGTTTTCTGTATTACAGTGTGGCACTCTTCTAACACGTTATCCACTATACTCCAAGGTCAGGCTTTCTATATTAGAGTGTGGCACTCTCCTAACAAGTTACCCACTATGGTCCACGGTCAAGCTTTGTGTATTAGAGTGCGGCACTCTCCTAACACGTTACCCACTATGCTCCACGGTCAGGCTTTCTGTATTAGAGTGTGGCACTCTCCTAACATTTTACCCACTATGGTCCACGGTCAGGCTTTCTGTATTAGAGTGTGGCACTCTCCTAACATGTTACCCACTATCCACGGTCAGGCTTTCTGTATTAGAGTGTTACACTCTTCTAACACGTTATCCACTATGCTCCACGGTCATGCTTTCTGTATTAGAGTGTGGCACTCACCTAACACGTTACCCACTATGGTCCATGGTCAGGCTTTCTGTATTAGAGTGTCGCACTCTTCTAACACGTTACCCACTATGGTCCACGGTCAGGCTTTCTGTATTAGAGTGTGGCACTCTCCTAACATGTTACCCACTATGGTCCACGGTCAGGCTTTCTGTATTAGAGTGTGGCACTCTCCTAACACGTTACCCACTATGGTCCATGGTCAGGTTTTCTGTATTAGAGTGTGGCACTCTTCTAACACGTTACCCAATATGGTCCACGGTCAGGCTTTCTGTATTAGAGTGTGGCACTCTCCTAACATGTTATCCACTATGCTCCACGGTCAGGCTTTCTGTATTAGAGTGTGGCACTCTCCTAACATGTTACCCACTATGCTTCACGGTCAGGCTTTCTGTATTAGAGTGTGGCACTCTCCTAACACGTTACCCACTATGCTCCACGGTCAGGCTTTCTGTATTAGAGTGTGGCACTCTCCTAACACGTTACCCACTATGGTCCACGTCAAGCTTTCTGTATTAGAGTGTGGCACTCTCCAAACACGTTACCCACTATGGTCCACGGTCAGGTTTTCTGTATTAGAGTGTGGCACTCTCCTAACAAGTTACCCACTATGGTCCACGGTCAAGCTTTCTGTATTAGAGTGCGGCACTCTCCTAACACGTTACCCACTATGCTCCACGGTCAGGCTTTCTGTATTAGAGTGTGGCACTCTTCTAACACGTTACCCACTATGGTCTACGGTCAGGCTCTGTATTAGAGTGTGGCACTCTCCTAACATTTTACCCACTATGGTCCACGGTCAGGCTTTCTGTATTAGAGTGTGGCACTCTTCTAACACGTTATCCACTATGCTCCACGGTCATGCTTTCTGTATTAGAGTGTGGCACTCTCCTAACACGTTACCCACTATGGTCCATGGTCAGGCTTTCTGTATTAGAGTGTGGCACTCTTCTAACACGTTACCCACTATGCTCCACGGTCAGGCTTTCTGTATTAGAGTGTGCCACTCTCCTAACACGTTACCTACTATGGTCCACGGTCAGGCTTTCTGTATTAGAGTGTGGCACTCTCCTAACATGTTACCCACTATCCACGGTCAGGCTTTCTGTATTAGAGTGTTACACTCTTCTAACACGTTATCCACTATGCTCCACGGTCATGCTTTCTGTATTAGAGTGTGGCACTCTCCTAACATGTTACCACTATGCTCCACGGTCAGGCTTTCTGTATTAGAGTGTGACACTCTCCTAACACGTTACCCACTATGGTCCACGGTCAGGCTTTCTGTATTAGAGTGTGGCACTCTCCTAACATGTTACCCACTATCCACGGTCAGGCTTTCTGTATTAGAGTGTTACACTCTTCTAACACGTTATCCACTATGCTCCACGGTCATGCTTTCTGTATTAGAGTGTGGCACTCACCTAACACGTTACCCACTATGGTCCATGGTCAGGCTTTCTGTATTAGAGTGTCACACTCTTCTAACACGTTACCAACTATGGTCCACGGTCAGGCTTTCTGTATTAGAGTGTGGCACTCTCCTAACATGTTACCCACTATGGTCCACGGTCAGGCTTTCTGTATTAGAGTGTGGCACTCTCCTAACACGTTACCCACTATGGTCCATGGTCAGGTTTTCTGTATTAGAGTGTGGCACTCTTCTAACACGTTACCCAATATGGTCCACGGTCAGGCTTTCTGTATTAGAGTGTGGCACTCTCCTAACATGTTATCCACTATGCTCCACGGTCAGGCTTTCTGTATTAGAGTGTGGCACTCTCCTAACATGTTACCCACTATGCTTCACGGTCAGGCTTTCTGTATTAGAGTGTGGCACTCTCCTAACACGTTACCCACTATGCTCCACGGTCAGGCTTTCTGTATTAGAGTGTGGCACTCTCCTAACACGTTACCCACTATGGTCCACGTCAGGCTTTCTGTATTAGAGTGTGGCACTCTCCAAACACGTTACCCACTATGGTCCACGGTCAGGTTTTCTGTATTAGAGTGTGGCACTCTTCTAACACGTTACCCACTATGCTCCACGGTCAGGCTTTCTGTATTAGAGTGTGGTACTCTCCTAACATGTTACCCACTATGCTCCACGGTCAGGCTTTCTGTATTAGAGTATGGCACTCTCCTAACACGTTACCCACTATGCTCCACGGTCAGGCTTTCTGTATTAGAGTGTGGCACTCTCCTAACAAGTTACCCACTATGGTCCACGGTCAAGCTTTCTGTATTAGAGTGTGGCACTCTCCTAACAAGTTACCCACTATGCTCCACGGTCAGGCTTTCTGTATTAGAGTGTGGCACTCTTCTAACACGTTACCCACTATGGTCTACGGTCAGGCTCTGTATTAGAGTGTGGCACTCTCCTAACATTTTACCCATTATGGTCCACGGTCAGGCTTTCTGTATTAGAGTGTGGCACTCTTCTAACACGTTATCCACTATGCTCCACGGTCATGCTTTCTGTATTAGAGTGTGGCACTCTCCTAACACGTTACCCACTATGGTCCATGGTCAGGCTTTCTGTATTAGAGTGTGGCACTCTTCTAACACGTTACCCACTATGCTCCACGGTCAGGCTTTCTGTATTAGAGTGTGCCACTCTCCTAACACGTTACCTACTATGGTCCACGGTCAGGCTTTCTGTATTAGAGTGTGGCACTCTCCTAACATGTTACCCACTATCCACGGTCAGGCTTTCTGTATTAGAGTGTTACACTCTTCTAACACGTTATCCACTATGCTCCACGGTCATGCTTTCTGTATTAGAGTGTGGCACTCTCCTAACATGTTACCACTATGCTCCACGGTCAGGCTTTCTGTATTAGAGTGTGACACTCTCCTAACACGTTACCCACTATGGTCCACGGTCAGGCTTTCTGTATTAGAGTGTGGCACTCTCCTAACATGTTACCCACTATCCACGGTCAGGCTTTCTGTATTAGAGTGTTACACTCTTCTAACACGTTATCCACTATGCTCCACGGTCATGCTTTCTGTATTAGAGTGTGGCACTCACCTAACACGTTACCCACTATGGTCCATGGTCAGGCTTTCTGTATTAGAGTGTCGCACTCTTCTAACACGTTACCAACTATGGTCCACGGTCAGGCTTTCTGTATTAGAGTGTGGCACTCTCCTAACATGTTACCCACTATGGTCCACGGTCAGGCTTTCTGTATTAGAGTGTGGCACTCTCCTAACACGTTACCCACTATGGTCTACGGTCAGGCTCTGTATTAGAGTGTGGCACTCTCCTAACATTTTACCCACTATGGTCCACGGTCAGGCTTTCTGTATTAGAGTGTGGCACTCTTCTAACACGTTATCCACTATGCTCCACGGTCATGCTTTCTGTATTAGAGTGTGGCACTCTCCTAACACGTTACCCACTATGGTCCATGGTCAGGCTTTCTGTATTAGAGTGTGGCACTCTTCTAACACGTTACCCACTATGCTCCACGGTCAGGCTTTCTGTATTAGAGTGTGCCACTCTCCTAACACGTTACCTACTATGGTCCACGGTCAGGCTTTCTGTATTAGAGTGTGGCACTCTCCTAACATGTTACCCACTATCCACGGTCAGGCTTTCTGTATTAGAGTGTTACACTCTTCTAACACGTTATCCACTATGCTCCACGGTCATGCTTTCTGTATTAGAGTGTGGCACTCTCCTAACATGTTACCACTATGCTCCACGGTCAGGCTTTCTGTATTAGAGTGTGACACTCTCCTAACACGTTACCCACTATGGTCCACGGTCAGGCTTTCTGTATTAGAGTGTGGCACTCTCCTAACATGTTACCCACTATCCACGGTCAGGCTTTCTGTATTAGAGTGTTACACTCTTCTAACACGTTATCCACTATGCTCCACGGTCATGCTTTCTGTATTAGAGTGTGGCACTCACCTAACACGTTACCCACTATGGTCCATGGTCAGGCTTTCTGTATTAGAGTGTCACACTCTTCTAACACGTTACCAACTATGGTCCACGGTCAGGCTTTCTGTATTAGAGTGTGGCACTCTCCTAACATGTTACCCACTATGGTCCACGGTCAGGCTTTCTGTATTAGAGTGTGGCACTCTCCTAACACGTTACCCACTATGGTCCATGGTCAGGTTTTCTGTATTAGAGTGTGGCACTCTTCTAACACGTTACCCAATATGGTCCACGGTCAGGCTTTCTGTATTAGAGTGTGGCACTCTCCTAACATGTTATCCACTATGCTCCACGGTCAGGCTTTCTGTATTAGAGTGTGGCACTCTCCTAACATGTTACCCACTATGCTTCACGGTCAGGCTTTCTGTATTAGAGTGTGGCACTCTCCTAACACGTTACCCACTATGCTCCACGGTCAGGCTTTCTGTATTAGAGTGTGGCACTCTCCTAACACGTTACCCACTATGGTCCACGTCAGGCTTTCTGTATTAGAGTGTGGCACTCTCCAAACACGTTACCCACTATGGTCCACGGTCAGGTTTTCTGTATTAGAGTGTGGCACTCTTCTAACACGTTACCCACTATGCTCCACGGTCAGGCTTTCTGTATTAGAGTGTGGTACTCTCCTAACATGTTACCCACTATGCTCCACGGTCAGGCTTTCTGTATTAGAGTATGGCACTCTCCTAACACGTTACCCACTATGCTCCACGGTCAGGCTTTCTGTATTAGAGTGTGGCACTCTCCTAACAAGTTACCCACTATGGTCCACGGTCAAGCTTTCTGTATTAGAGTGTGGCACTCTCCTAACAAGTTACCCACTATGCTCCACGGTCAGGCTTTCTGTATTAGAGTGTGGCACTCTTCTAACACGTTACCCACTATGGTCTACGGTCAGGCTCTGTATTAGAGTGTGGCACTCTCCTAACATTTTACCCATTATGGTCCACGGTCAGGCTTTCTGTATTAGAGTGTGGCACTCTTCTAACACGTTATCCACTATGCTCCACGGTCATGCTTTCTGTATTAGAGTGTGGCACTCTCCTAACACGTTACCCACTATGGTCCATGGTCAGGCTTTCTGTATTAGAGTGTGGCACTCTTCTAACACGTTACCCACTATGCTCCACGGTCAGGCTTTCTGTATTAGAGTGTGCCACTCTCCTAACACGTTACCTACTATGGTCCACGGTCAGGCTTTCTGTATTAGAGTGTGGCACTCTCCTAACATGTTACCCACTATCCACGGTCAGGCTTTCTGTATTAGAGTGTTACACTCTTCTAACACGTTATCCACTATGCTCCACGGTCATGCTTTCTGTATTAGAGTGTGGCACTCTCCTAACATGTTACCACTATGCTCCACGGTCAGGCTTTCTGTATTAGAGTGTGACACTCTCCTAACACGTTACCCACTATGGTCCACGGTCAGGCTTTCTGTATTAGAGTGTGGCACTCTCCTAACATGTTACCCACTATCCACGGTCAGGCTTTCTGTATTAGAGTGTTACACTCTTCTAACACGTTATCCACTATGCTCCACGGTCATGCTTTCTGTATTAGAGTGTGGCACTCACCTAACACGTTACCCACTATGGTCCATGGTCAGGCTTTCTGTATTAGAGTGTCGCACTCTTCTAACACGTTACCAACTATGGTCCACGGTCAGGCTTTCTGTATTAGAGTGTGGCACTCTCCTAACATGTTACCCACTATGGTCCACGGTCAGGCTTTCTGTATTAGAGTGTGGCACTCTCCTAACACGTTACCCACTATGGTCCATGGTCAGGTTTTCTGTATTAGAGTGTGGCACTCTTCTAACACGTTACCCAATATGGTCCACGGTCAGGCTTTCTGTATTAGAGTGTGGCACTCTCCTAACATGTTATCCACTATGCTCCACGGTCAGGCTTTCTGTATTAGAGTGTGGCACTCTCCTAACATGTTACCCACTATGCTTCACGGTCAGGCTTTCTGTATTAGAGTGTGGCACTCTCCTAACACGTTACCCACTATGCTCCACGGTCAGGCTTTCTGTATTAGAGTGTGGCACTCTCCTAACACGTTACCCACTATGGTCCACGTCAGGCTTTCTGTATTAGAGTGTGGCACTCTCCAAACACGTTACCCACTATGGTCCACGGTCAGGTTTTCTGTATTAGAGTGTGGCACTCTTCTAACACGTTACCCACTATGCTCCACGGTCAGGCTTTCTGTATTAGAGTGTGGTACTCTCCTAACATGTTACCCACTATGCTCCACGGTCAGGCTTTCTGTATTAGAGTATGGCACTCTCCTAACACGTTACCCACTATGCTCCACGGTCAGGCTTTCTGTATTAGAGTGTGGCACTCTCCTAACAAGTTACCCACTATGGTCCACGGTCAAGCTTTCTGTATTAGAGTGCGGCACTCTCCTAACACGTTACCCACTATGCTCCACGGTCAGGCTTTCTGTATTAGAGTGTGGCACTCTTCTAACACGTTACCCACTATGGTCCACGGTCAGGCTCTGTATTAGAGTGTGGCACTCTCCTAACATTTTACCCACTATGGTCCAAGGTCAGGCTTTCTGTATTAGAGTGTGGCACTCTTCTAGCACGTTATCCTCTATGCTCCACATTCAGGCTATCTGTATTACAGTGTGGCACTCTTCTAACACGTTACCCACTATGGTCCACGGTCAGGCTCTGTATTAGAGTGTGGCACTCTCCTAACATTTTATCCACTATGGTCCACGGTCAGGCTTTCTTTATTAGAGTGTGGCACTCTTCTAACACGTCATCCACTA
Organism: Bathymodiolus brooksi; assembly: GCA_963680875.1. NCBI lineage: Eukaryota > Metazoa > Mollusca > Bivalvia > Mytilida > Modiolidae > Bathymodiolus > Bathymodiolus brooksi. The sequence continues at coordinate 119,064,399 of OY804582.1, forward strand.
TGCTCCACGGTCATGCTTTCTGTATTAGAGTGTGGCACTCTCCTAACACGTTACCCACTATGGTCCATGGTCAGGCTTTCTGTATTAGAGTGTGGCACTCTTCTAACACGTTACCCACTATGCTCCACGGTCAGGCTTTCTGTATTAGAGTGTGCCACTCTCCTAACACGTTACCCACTATGGTCCACGGTCAGGCTTTCTGTATTAGAGTGTGGCACTCTCCTAACATGTTACCTACTATCCACGGTCAGGCTTTCTGTATTAGAGTGTTACACTCTTCTAACACGTTATCCACTATGCTCCACGGTCATGCTTTCTGTATTAGAGTGTGGCACTCACCTAACACGATACCCACTATGGTCCACGGTCAGGCTTTCTTTATTAGAGTGTCGCACTCTTCTAACACGTCATCCACTATGCTCCACGGTCATGCTTTCTGTATTAGAGTGTGGCACTCTCCTAACACGTTACCCACTATGGTCCATGGTCAGGCTTTCTATATTAGAGTGTGGCACTCTCCTAACACGTTACCCACTATGGTCCATGGTCAGGTTTTCTGTATTAGAGTGTGACACTCTCCTAACACGTTACCCACTATGGTCCACGGTCAGGCTCTGTATTAGAGTGTGGCACTCTCCTAACATTTTACCCACTATGGTCCAAGGTCAGGCTTTCTGTATTAGAGTGTGGCACTCTTCTAGCACGTTATCCTCTATGCTCCACATTCAGGCTATCTGTATTACAGTGTGGCACTCTTCTAACACGTTACCCACTATGGTCCACGGTCAGGCTCTGTATTAGAGTGTGGCACTCTCCTAACATTTTATCCACTATGGTCCACGGTCAGGCTTTCTTTATTAGAGTGTGGCACTCTTCTAACACGTCATCCACTATGCTCCACGGTCATGCTTTCTGTATTAGAGTGTGGCACTCTCCTAACACGTTACCCACTATGGTCCATGGTCAGGCTTTCTGTATTAGAGTGTGGCACTCTTCTAACACGTTACCCACTATGCTCCACGGTCAGGCTTTCTGTATTAGAGTGTGCCACTCTCCTAACACGTTACCCACTATGGTCCACGGTCAGGCTTTCTGTATTAGAGTGTGGCACTCTCCTAACATGTTACCCACTATCCACGGTCAGGCTTTCTGTATTAGAGTGTTACACTCTTCTAACACGTTATCCACTATGCTCCACGGTCATGCTTTCTGTATTAGAGTGTGGCACTCACCTAACACGATACCCACTATGGTCCACGGTCAGGCTTTCTTTATTAGAGTGTGGCACTCTTCTAACACGTCATCCACTATGCTCCACGGTCATGCTTTCTGTATTAGAGTGTGGCACTCTCCTAACACGTTACCCACTATGGTCCATGGTCAGGCTTTCTGTATTAGAGTGTGGCACTCTCCTAACACGTTACCCACTATGGTCCATGGTCAGGTTTTCTGTATTAGAGTGTGACACTCTCCTAACACGTTACCCACTATGGTCCACGGTCAGGCTCTGTATTAGAGTGTGGCACTCTCCTAACATTTTACCCACTATGGTCCAAGGTCAGGCTTTCTGTATTAGAGTGTGGCACTCTTCTAGCACGTTATCCTCTATGCTCCACATTCAGGCTATCTGTATTACAGTGTGGCACTCTTCTAACACGTTACCCACTATGGTCCACGGTCAGGCTCTGTATTAGAGTGTGGCACTCTCCTAACATTTTATCCACTATGGTCCACGGTCAGGCTTTCTTTATTAGAGTGTGGCACTCTTCTAACACGTCATCCACTATGCTCCACGGTCATGCTTTCTGTATTAGAGTGTGGCACTCTCCTAACACGTTACCCACTATGGTCCATGGTCAGGCTTTCTGTATTAGAGTGTGGCACTCTTCTAACACGTTACCCACTATGCTCCACGGTCAGGCTTTCTGTATTAGAGTGTGCCACTCTCCTAACACGTTACCCACTATGGTCCACGGTCAGGCTTTCTGTATTAGAGTGTGGCACTCTCCTAACATGTTACCTACTATCCACGGTCAGGCTTTCTGTATTAGAGTGTTACACTCTTCTAACACGTTATCCACTATGCTCCACGGTCATGCTTTCTGTATTAGAGTGTGGCACTCACCTAACACGATACCCACTATGGTCCACGGTCAGGCTTTCTTTATTAGAGTGTCGCACTCTTCTAACACGTCATCCACTATGCTCCACGGTCATGCTTTCTGTATTAGAGTGTGGCACTCTCCTAACACGTTACCCACTATGGTCCATGGTCAGGCTTTCTATATTAGAGTGTGGCACTCTCCTAACACGTTACCCACTATGGTCCATGGTCAGGTTTTCTGTATTAGAGTGTGACACTCTCCTAACACGTTACCCACTATGGTCCACGGTCAGGCTCTGTATTAGAGTGTGGCACTCTCCTAACATTTTACCCACTATGGTCCAAGGTCAGGCTTTCTGTATTAGAGTGTGGCACTCTTCTAGCACGTTATCCTCTATGCTCCACATTCAGGCTATCTGTATTACAGTGTGGCACTCTTCTAACACGTTACCCACTATGGTCCACGGTCAGGCTCTGTATTAGAGTGTGGCACTCTCCTAACATTTTATCCACTATGGTCCACGGTCAGGCTTTCTTTATTAGAGTGTGGCACTCTTCTAACACGTCATCCACTATGCTCCACGGTCATGCTTTCTGTATTAGAGTGTGGCACTCTCCTAACACGTTACCCACTATGGTCCATGGTCAGGCTTTCTGTATTAGAGTGTGGCACTCTTCTAACACGTTACCCACTATGCTCCACGGTCAGGCTTTCTGTATTAGAGTGTGCCACTCTCCTAACACGTTACCCACTATGGTCCACGGTCAGGCTTTCTGTATTAGAGTGTGGCACTCTCCTAACATGTTACCCACTATCCACGGTCAGGCTTTCTGTATTAGAGTGTTACACTCTTCTAACACGTTATCCACTATGCTCCACGGTCATGCTTTCTGTATTAGAGTGTGGCACTCACCTAACACGATACCCACTATGGTCCACGGTCAGGCTTTCTTTATTAGAGTGTGGCACTCTTCTAACACGTCATCCACTATGCTCCACGGTCATGCTTTCTGTATTAGAGTGTGGCACTCTCCTAACACGTTACCCACTATGGTCCATGGTCAGGCTTTCTGTATTAGAGTGTGGCACTCTCCTAACACGTTACCCACTATGGTCCATGGTCAGGTTTTCTGTATTAGAGTGTGACACTCTCCTAACACGTTACCCACTATGGTCCACGGTCAGGCTCTGTATTAGAGTGTGGCACTCTCCTAACATTTTACCCACTATGGTCCAAGGTCAGGCTTTCTGTATTACAGTGTGGCACTCTTCTAACACGTTACCCACTATGGTCCACGGTCAGGCTCTGTATTAGAGTGTGGCACTCTCCTAACATTTTATCCACTATGGTCCACGGTCAGGCTTTCTTTATTAGAGTGTGGCACTCTTCTAACACGTCATCCACTATGCTCCACGGTCATGCTTTCTGTATTAGAGTGTGGCACTCTCCTAACACGTTACCCACTATGGTCCATGGTCAGGCTTTCTGTATTAGAGTGTGGCACTCTTCTAACACGTTACCCACTATGCTCCACGGTCAGGCTTTCTGTATTAGAGTGTGCCACTCTCCTAACACGTTACCCACTATGGTCCACGGTCAGGCTTTCTGTATTAGAGTGTGGCACTCTCCTAACATGTTACCCACTATCCACGGTTAGGCTTTCTGTATTAGAGTGTTACACTCTTCTAACACGTTATCCACTATGCTCCACGGTCATGCTTTCTGTATTAGAGTGTGGCACTCACCTAACACGATACCCACTATGGTCCACAGTCAGGCTTTCTTTATTAGAGTGTGGCACTCTTCTAACACGTCATCCACTATGCTCCACGGTCATGCTTTCTGTATTAGAGTGTGGCACTCTCCTAACACGTTACCCACTATGGTCCATGGTCAGGCTTTCTGTATTAGAGTGTGGCACTCTCCTAACACGTTACCCACTATGGTCCATGGTCAGGTTTTCTGTATTAGAGTGTGACACTCTCCTAACACGTTACCCACTATGGTCCACGGTCAGGCTTTCTGTATTAGAGAGTGGCACTCTCCTAACATGTTACCCACTATCCACGGTCAGGCTTTCTGTATTAGAGTGTTACACTCTTCTAACACGTTATCCACTATGCTCCACGGTCATGCTTTCTGTATTAGAGTGTGGCACTCACCTAACACGTTACCCACTATGGTCCATGGTCAGGCTTTCTGTATTAGAGTGTCGCACTCTTCTAACACGTTACCCACTATGGTCCACGGTCAGGCTTTCTGTATTAGAGTGTGGCACTCTCCTAACATGTTACCCACTATGGTCCACGGTCAGGCTTTCTGTATTAGAGTGTGGCACTCTCCTAACACGTTACCCACTATGGTCCATGGTCAGGTTTTCTGTATTAGAGTGTGGCACTCTTCTAACACGTTACCCAATATGGTCCACGGTCAGGCTTTCTGTATTAGAGTGTGGCACTCTCCTAACATGTTATCCACTATGCTCCACGGTCAGGCTTTCTGTATTAGAGTGTGGCACTCTCCTAACATGTTACCCACTATGCTTCACGGTCAGGCTTTCTGTATTAGAGTGTGGCACTCTCCTAACACGTTACCCACTATGCTCCACGGTCAGGCTTTCTGTATTAGAGTGTGGCACTCTCCTAACACGTTACCCAATATGGTCCACGTCAGGCTTTCTGTATTAGAGTGTGGCACTCTCCAAACACGTTACCCACTATGGTCCACGGTCAGGTTTTCTGTATTAGAGTGTGGCACTCTTCTAACACGTTACCCACTATGGTCCATGGACAGGCTTTCTGTATTAGAGTGTGGCACTCTTCTAACACGTTATCCACTATGCTCCACGGTCATGCTTTCTGTATTAGAGTGTGGCACTCTCCTAACATGTTACCACTATGCTCCACGGTCAGGCTTTCTGTATTAGAGTGTGACACTCTCCTAACACGTTACCCACTATGGTCCACGGTCAGGCTTTCTGTATTAGAGTGTGGCACTCTCCTAACATGTTACCCACTATCCACGGTCAGGCTTTCTGTATTAGAGTGTTACACTCTTCTAACACGTTATCCACTATGCTCCACGGTCATGCTTTCTGTATTAGAGTGTGGCACTCACCTAACACGTTACCCACTATGGTCCATGGTCAGGCTTTCTGTATTAGAGTGTCGCACTCTTCTAACACGTTACCAACTATGGTCCACGGTCAGGCTTTCTGTATTAGAGTGTGGCACTCTCCTAACATGTTACCCACTATGGTCCACGGTCAGGCTTTCTGTATTAGAGTGTGGCACTCTCCTAACACGTTACCCACTATGGTCTAGGGTCAGGTTTTCTGTATTAGAGTGTGGCACTCTTCTAACACGTTACCCAATATGGTCCACGGTCAGGCTTTCTGTATTAGAGTGTGGCACTCTCCTAACATGTTATCCACTATGCTCCACGGTCAGGCTTTCTGTATTAGAGTGTGGCACTCTCCTAACATGTTACCCACTATGCTTCACGGTCAGGCTTTCTGTATTAGAGTGTGGCACTCTCCTAACACGTTACCCACTATGCTCCACGGTCAGGCTTTCTGTATTAGAGTGTGGCACTCTCCTAACACGTTACCCACTATGGTCCACGTCAGGCTTTCTGTATTAGAGTGTGGCACTCTCCAAACACGTTACCCACTATGGTCCACGGTCAGGTTTTCTGTATTAGAGTGTGGCACTCTTCTAACACGTTACCCACTATGCTCCACGGTCAGGCTTTCTGTATTAGAGTGTGGTACTCTCCTAACATGTTACCCACTATGCTCCACGGTCAGGCTTTCTGTATTAGAGTATGGCACTCTCCTAACACGTTACCCACTATGCTCCACGGTCAGGCTTTCTGTATTAGAGTGTGGCACTCTCCTAACAAGTTACCCACTATGGTCCACGGTCAAGCTTTCTGTATTAGAGTGCGGCACTCTCCTAACACGTTACCCACTATGCTCCACGGTCAGGCTTTCTGTATTAGAGTGTGGCACTCTTCTAACACGTTACCCACTATGGTCCACGGTCAGGCTCTGTATTAGAGTGTGCCACTCTCCTAACACGTTACCCACTATGGTCCACGGTCAGGCTTTCTGTATTAGAGTGTGGCACTCTCCTAACATGTTACCCACTATCCACGGTCAGGCTTTCTGTATTAGAGTGTTACACTCTTCTAACACGTTATCCACTATGCTCCACGGTCATGCTTTCTGTATTAGAGTGTGACACTCACCTAACACGATACCCACTATGGTCCACGGTCAGGCTTTCTTTATTAGAGTGTGGCACTCTTCTAACACGTCATCCACTATGCTCCACGGTCATGCTTTCTGTATTAGAGTGTGGCACTCTCCTAACACGTTACCCACTATGGTCCATGGTCAGGCTTTCTGTATTAGAGTGTGGCACTCTCCTAACACGTTACCCACTATGGTCCATGGTCAGGTTTTCTGTATTAGAGTGTGACACTCTCCTAACACGTTACCCACTATGGTCCACGGTCAGGCTTTCTGTATTAGAGAGTGGCACACTTCTAACATGTTACCCACTATCCACGGTCAGGCTTTCTGTATTAGAGTGTTACACTCTTCTAACACGTTATCCACTATGCTCCACGGTCATGCTTTCTGTATTAGAGTGTGGCACTCACCTAACACGTTACCCACTATGGTCCATGGTCAGGCTTTCTGTATTAGAGTGTCGCACTCTTCTAACACGTTACCCACTATGGTCCACGGTCAGGCTTTCTGTATTAGAGTGTGGCACTCTCCTAATATGTTACCCACTATGGTCCACGGTCTGGCTTTCTGTATTAGAGTGTGGCACTCTCCTAACACGTTACCCACTATGGTCCATGGTCAGGTTTTCTGTATTAGAGTGTGGCACTCTTCTAACACGTTACCCAATATGGTCCACGGTCAGGCTTTCTGTATTAGAGTGTGGCACTCTCCTAACATGTTATCCACTATGCTCCACGGTCAGGCTTTCTGTATTAGAGTGTGGCACTCTCCTAACATGTTACCCACTATGCTTCACGGTCGGGCTTTCTGTATTAGAGTGTGGCACTCTCCTAACACGTTACCCACTATGCTCCACGGTCAGGCTTTCTGTATTAGAGTGTGGCACTCTCCTAACACGTTACCCAATATGGTCCACGTCAGGCTTTCTGTATTAGAGTGTGGCACTCTCCAAACACGTTACCCACTATGGTCCACGGTCAGGTTTTCTGTATTAGAGTGTGGCACTCTTCTAACACGTTACCCACTATGGTCCATGGACAGGCTTTCTGTATTAGAGTGTGGCACTCTTCTAACACGTTACCCACTATGCTCCACGGTCAGGCTTTCTGTATTAGAGTGTGGTACTCTCATAACATGTTACCCACTATGCTCCACGGTCAGGCTTTCTGTATTAGAGTATGGCACTCTCCTAACACGTTACCCACTATGCTCCACGGTCAGGCTTTCTGTATTAGAGTGTGGCACTCTTCTAACACGTTACCCACTATGGTCCACGGTCAGGCTCTGTATTAGAGTGTGGCACTCTCCTAACATTTTACCCACTATGGTCCAAGGTCAGGCTTTCTGTATTAGAGTGTGGCACTCTTCTAGCACGTTATCCTCTATGCTCCACATTCAGGCTATCTGTATTACAGTGTGGCACTCTTCTAACACGTTACCCACTATGGTCCACGGTCAGGCTCTGTATTAGAGTGTGGCCCTCTCCTAACATTTTACCCACTATGGTCCACGGTCAGGCTTTCTTTATTAGAGTGTGGCACTCTTCTAACACGTCATCCACTATGCTCCACGGTCATGCTTTCTGTATTAGAGTGTGGCACTCTCCTAACACGTTACCCACTATGGTCCATGGTCAGGCTTTCTGTATTAGAGTGTGGCACTCTTCTAACACGTTACCCACTATGCTCCACGGTCAGGCTTTCTGTATTAGAGTGTGCCACTCTCCTAACACGTTACCCACTATGGTCCACGGTCATGCTTTCTGTATTAGAGTGTGGCACTCTCCTAACACGTTACCCACAATGGTCCACGGTCAGGCTTTCTGTATTAGAGTGTGGCACTCTCCTAACAAGTTACCCACTATGGTCCACGGTCATGCTTTCTGTATTAGAGTGTGGCACTCTCCTAACAAGTTACCCACTATGGTCCACGGTCAAGCTTTCTGTATTAGAGTGTGGCACTCTCCTAACACGTTACCCACTATGCTCCACGGTCAGGCTTTCTTTATTAGAGTGTGGCACTCTCCTAACACGTTACCCACTATGGTCCATGGTCAGGCTTTCTGTATTAGAGTGTGGCACTCTTCTAACACGTTACCCACTATGCTCCACGGTCAGGCTTTCTGTATTAGAGTGTGCCACTCTCCTAACACGTTACCCACTATGGTCCACGGTCAGGCTTTCTGTATTAGAGTGTGGCACTCTCCTAACATGTTACCCACTATCCACGGTCAGGCTTTCTGTATTAGAGTGTGGCACTCTCCTAACACGTTACCCACTATGGTCCATGGTCAGGCTTTCTGTATTAGAGTGTGGCACTCTCCTAACACGTTACCCACTATGGTCCATGGTCAGGTTTTCTGTATTAGAGTGTGACACTCTCCTAACACGTTACCCACTATGGTCCACGGTCAGGCTTTCTGTATTAGAGAGTGGCACTCTCCTAACATGTTACCCACTATCCACGGTCAGGCTTTCTGTATTAGAGTTTTACACTCTTCTAACACGTTATCCACTATGCTCCACGGTCATGCTTTCTGTATTAGAGTGTGGCACTCACCTAACACGTTACCCACTATGGTCCATGGTCAGGCTTTCTGTATTAGAGTGTCGCACTCTTCTAACACGTTACCCACTATGGTCCACGGTCAGGCTTTCTGTATTAGAGTGTGGCACTCTCCTAACATGTTACCCACTATGGTCCACGGTCAGGCTTTCTGTATTAGAGTGTGGCACTCTCCTAACACGTTACCCACTATGGTCCATGGTCAGGTTTTCTGTATTAGAGTGTGGCACTCTTCTAACACGTTACCCAATATGGTCCACGGTCAGGCTTTCTGTATTAGAGTGTGGCACTCTCCTAACATGTTATCCACTATGCTCCACGGTCAGGCTTTCTGTATTAGAGTGTGGCACTCTCCTAACATGTTACCCACTATGCTTCACGGTCAGGCTTTCTGTATTAGAGTGTGGCACTCTCCTAACACGTTACCCACTATGCTCCACGGTCAGGCTTTCTGTATTAGAGTGTGGCACTCTCCTAACACGTTACCCAATATGGTCCACGTCAGGCTTTCTGTATTAGAGTGTGGCACTCTCCAAACACGTTACCCACTATGGTCCACGGTCAGGTTTTCTGTATTAGAGTGTGGCACTCTTCTAACACGTTACCCACTATGGTCCATGGACAGGCTTTCTGTATTAGAGTGTGGCACTCTTCTAACACGTTACCCACTATGCTCCACGGTCAGGCTTTCTGTATTAGAGTGTGGTACTCTCATAACATGTTACCCACTATGCTCCACGGTCAGGCTTTCTGTATTAGAGTATGGCACTCTCCTAACACGTTACCCACTATGCTCCACGGTCAGGCTTTCTGTATTAGAGTGTGGCACTCTCCTAACAAGTTACCCACTATGGTCCACGGTCAAGCTTTCTGTATTAGAGTGCGGCACTCTCCTAACACGTTACCCACTATGCTCCACGGTCAGGCTTTCTGTATTAGAGTGTGGCACTCTTCTAACACGTTACCCACTATGGTCCACGGTCAGGCTCTGTATTAGAGTGTGGCACTCTCCTAACATTTTACCCACTATGGTCCAAGGTCAGGCTTTCTGTATTAGAGTGTGGCACTCTTCTAGCACGTTATCCTCTATGCTCCACATTCAGGCTATCTGTATTACAGTGTGGCACTCTTCTAACACGTTACCCACTATGGTCCACGGTCAGGCTCTGTATTAGAGTGTGGCACTCTCCTAACATTTTACCCACTATGGTCCACGGTCAGGCTTTCTTTATTAGAGTGTGGCACTCTTCTAACACGTCATCCACTATGCTCCACGGTCATGCTTTCTGTATTAGAGTTTGGCACTCTCCTAACACGTTACCCACTATGGTCCATGGTCAGGCTTTCTGTATTAGAGTGTGGCACTCTTCTAACACGTTACCCACTATGCTCCACGGTCAGGCTTTCTGTATTAGAGTGTGCCACTCTCCTAACACGTTACCCACTATGGTCCACGGTCATGCTTTCTGTATTAGAGTGTGGCACTCTCCTAACACGTTACCCACAATGGTCCACGGTCAGGCTTTCTGTATTAGAGTGTGGCACTCTCCTAACAAGTTACCCACTATGGTCCACGGTCATGCTTTCTGTATTAGAGTGTGGCACTCTCCCAACAAGTTACCCACTATGGTCCACGGTCAAGCTTTCTGTATTAGAGTGTGGCACTCTCCTAACACGTTACCCACTATGCTCCACGGTCAGGCTTTCTGTATTAGAGTGTGGCACTCTCCTAACACGTTACCCACTATGCTCCACGGTCAGGTTTTCTGTATTAGTGTGTGGCACTCTCTTAACACGTTACCCACTATGGTCCATGGTCAGGCTTTCTCTATTAGAGTGTGGCATTCTCCTAACACGTTACCGACTATGCTCCACGGTCAGGTTTTCTGTATTAGTGTGTGGCACTCTCCTAACACGTTACCCACTATGGTCCACGGTCATGCTTTCTGTATTAGAGTGTGGCACTCTCCTAACAAGTTACCCACTATGGCCCACGTTCAGGCTTTCTGTATTAGAGTGTGGCACTCTCCTAACAAGTTACCCACTATGGTCCACGGTCATGCTTTCTGTATTAGAGTGTGTCACTCTCCTAACAAGTTACCCACTATGGTCCACGGTCAAGCTTTCTGTATTAGAGTGTGGCACTCTCCTAACAAGCTACATACTATGCTCCACGGTCAGGCTTTCTGTATTAGAATGCGGCACTCTTCTAACACGTTACCCACTATGGTCCACGGTCAGGCTTTCTGTATTAGAGTGTGGCACTCTCCTAACACGTTATCCACTATGCTCCACATGCAGGCTTTCTGTATTAGAGTGTAGCACTCTCCAAACACGTTACCCACTATGCTCCAAGGTCAGGCTTTCTGTACTAGAGTGTGGCACTCTCCTAACAAGTTATCCACTATGGTCCACGGTCATGCTTTCTGTATTAGAGTGTGGCACTCTCCTAACAAGTTACCCACTATGGTCCACGGTCAAGCTTTCTGTATTAGAGTGTGGCACTCTCCTAATACGTTACCCACTATGGTCCACGGTCAGGTTTTCTGTATTAGAGTGTGGCACTCTTTTAACACGTTACCCACTATGGTCCACGGTCAGACTTTCTATATTAGAGTGTGGCACTCTCTTAACATGTTACCCACTATGGTGCACGGTCAGGCTTTCTGTATTAGAATGTGGCACTCTCCTAACATGTTACCCACTGTGCTCCACGGTCAGGCTTTCTGTATTAGAGTGTGGTACTCTTCTAACACGCTACCCACTATGGTCCACGGTCAGGCTTTCTGTATTAGAGTGTGGCACTCTCCTAACATGTTACCCACTATGGTCCACGGTCAGGCTTTCTGTATTAGAGTGTGACACTCTTCTAACACGTTATCCACTATGCTCCACGGTCATGCTTTCTGTATTAGAGTGTGGCACTCTCCTAACACGTTACCTACTATGGTCCACGGTCAGGCTTTCTGTATTAGAGTGTGGCACTCTCCTAACATGTTATCCACTATAGTCCACGGTCAGGCTTTCTGTATTAGAGTGTGGCACTCTCCTAACACGTTACCCACTATGGTCCACGGTCAGGCTTTCTGTATTAGAGTGTGGCACTCTTCTAACACGTTATCCAATATGGTCCATGGTCAGGCTTTCTGTATTACAGTGTGGCACTCTTCTAACACGTTATCCACTATACTCCACGGTCGGGCTTTCTATATTAGAGTGTGGCACTCTCCTAACAAGTTACCCACTATGGTCCACGGTCATGCTTTCTGTATTAGAGTGTGGCACTCTCCTAACAAGTTACCCACTATGGTCCACGGTCAAGCTTTCTGTATTAGAGTGCGGCACTCTCCTAACACGTTACCCACTATGCTCCACGGTCAGGCTTTCTGTATTAGAGTGTGGCACTCTTCTAACACGTTACCCACTATGGTCCACGGTCAGGCTCTTTATTAGAGTGTGGCACTCTCCTAACATTTTACCCACTATGGTCCACGGTCAGGCTTTCTGTATTAGAGTGTGGCACTCTTCTAACACGTTATCCACTATGCTCCACGGTCAGGCTTTCTGTATTAGAGTGTGGCACTCTCCTAACATGTTACCCACTATGGTCCACGGTCAGGCTTTCTGTATTAGAGTGTGGCACTCTTCTAACATGTCATCCACTATGCTCAACGGTCATGCTTTCTGTATTAGAGTGTGGCACTCTCCTAACACGTTACCCACTATGGTCCATGGTCAGGCTTTCTGTATTAGAGTGTGGCACTCTTCTAACACGTTACCCACTATGCTCCACGGTCAGGCTTTCTGTATTAGAGTGTGACACTCTCCTAACACGTTACCCACTATGGTCCACGGTCAGGCTTTCTGTATTAGAGTGTGGCACTCTCCTAACATGTTACCCACTATCCACGGTCAGGCTTTCTGTATTAGAGTGTTACACTCTTCTAGCACGTTATCCACTATGCTCCACGGTCATGCTTTCTGTATTAGAGTTTGGCACTCACCTAACACGTTACCCACTATGGTCCATGGTCAGGCTTTCTGTATTAGAGTGTCGCACTCTTCTAACACGTTACCCACTATGGTCCACGGTCAGGCTTTCTGTATTAGAGTGTGGCACTCTCCTAACATGTTACCACTATGCTCCACGGTTAGGCTTTCTGTATTAGAGTGTGGCACTCTCCTAACACGTTACCCACTATGGTCCATGGTCAGGTTTTCTGTATTAGAGTGTGACACTCTCCTAACACGTTACCCACTATGGTCCACGGTCAGGCTTTCTGCATTAGAGTGTTGCACTCTCCTAACATGTTACCCACTATCCACGGTCAGGCTTTCTGTATTAGAGTGTTACACTCTTCTAACACGTTACCCACTATGGTCCATGGTCAGGTTTTCTGTATTAGAGTGTGACACTCTCCTAACACGTTATCCACTATGCTCCACGGTCATGCTTTCTGTATTAGAGTGTGGCACTCTCCTAACACGTTACCCACTATGGTCCACGGTCAGGCTTTCAGTATTAGAGTGTGGCACTCTTCTAACACGTTATCCAATATGGTCCATGGTCAGGCTTTCTGTATTACAGTGTGGCACTCTTCTAACACGTTATCCACTATACTCCACGGTCAGGCTTTCTATATTAGAGTGTGGCACTCTCCTAACAAGTTACCCACTATGGTCTACGGTCATGCTTTCTGTATTAGAGTGTGGCACTCTCCTAACAAGTTACCCACTATGGTCCACGGTCAAGCTTTCTGTATTAGAGTGCGGCACTCTCCTAACACGTTACCCACTATGCTCCACGGTCAGGCTTTCTGTATTAGAGTGTGGCACTCTTCTAACACGTTACCCACTATGGTCCACGGTCAGGCTCTTTATTAGAGTGTGGCACTCTCCTAACATTTTACCCACTATGGTCCACGGTCAGGCTTTCTGTATTAGAGTGTGGCACTCTTCTAACACGTTATCCACTATGCTCCACGGTCAGGCTTTCTGTATTAGAGTGTGGCACTCTCCTAACATGTTACCCACTATGGTCCACGGTCAGGCTTTCTGTATTAGAGTGTGGCACTCTTCTAACACGTCATCCACTATGCTCAACGGTCATGCTTTCTGTATTAGAGTGTGGCACTCTCCTAACACGTTACCCACTATGGTCCATGGTCAGGCTTTCTGTATTAGAGTGTGGCACTCTTCTAACACGTTACCCACTATGCTCCACGGTCAGGCTTTATGTATTAGAGTGTGACACTCTCCTAACACGTTACCCACTATGGTCCACGGTCAGGCTTTCTGTATTAGAGTGTGGCACTCTCCTAACATGTTACCCACTATCCACGGTCAGGCTTTCTGTATTAGAGTGTTACACTCTTCTAGCACGTTATCCACTATGCTCCACGGTCATGCATTCTGTATTAGAGTTTGGCACTCACCTAACACGTTACCCACTATGGTCCATGGTCAGGCTTTCTGTATTAGAGTGTCGCACTCTTCTAACACGTTACCCACTATGGTCCACGGTCAGGCTTTCTGTATTAGAGTGTGGCACTCTCCTAACATGTTACCACTATGCTCCACGGTTAGGCTTTCTGTATTAGAGTGTGGCACTCTCCTAACACGTTACCCACTATGGTCCATGGTCAGGTTTTCTGTATTATAGTGTGACACTCTCCTAACACGTTACCCACTATGGTCCACGGTCAGGCTTTCTGCATTAGAGTGTGGCACTCTCCTAACATGTTACCCACTATCCACGGTCAGGCTTTCTGTATTAGAGTGTTACACTCTTCTAACACGTTACCCACTATGGTCCATGGTCAGGTTTTCTGTATTAGAGTGTGACACTCTCCTAACACGTTATCCACTATGCTCCACGGTCATGCTTTCTGTATTAGAGTGTGGCACTCTCCTAACACGTTACCCACTATGGTCCACGGTCAGGCTTTCAGTATTAGAGTGTGGCACTCTTCTAACACGTTATCCAATATGGTCCATGGTCAGGCTTTCTGTATTACAGTGTGGCACTCTTCTAACACGTTATCCACTATACTCCACGGTCAGGCTTTCTATATTAGAGTGTGGCACTCTCCTAACAAGTTACCCACTATGGTCTACGGTCATGCTTTCTGTATTAGAGTGTGGCACTCTCCTAACAAGTTACCCACTATGGTCCACGGTCAAGCTTTCTGTATTAGAGTGCGGCACTCTCCTAACACGTTACCCACTATGCTCCACGGTCAGGCTTTCTGTATTAGAGTGTGGCACTCTTCTAACACGTTACCCACTATGGTCCACGGTCAGGCTCTTTATTAGAGTGTGGCACTCTCCTAACATTTTACCCACTATGGTCCACGGTCAGGCTTTCTGTATTAGAGTGTGGCACTCTTCTAACACGTTATCCACTATGCTCCACGGTCAGGCTTTCTGTATTAGAGTGTGGCACTCTCCTAACATGTTACCCACTATGGTCCACGGTCAGGCTTTCTGTATTAGAGTGTGGCACTCTTCTAACACGTCATCCACTATGCTCAACGGTCATGCTTTCTGTATTAGAGTGTGGCACTCTCCTAACACGTTACCCACTATGGTCCATGGTCAGGCTTTCTGTATTAGAGTGTGGCACTCTTCTAACACGTTACCCACTATGCTCCACGGTCAGGCTTTCTGTATTAGAGTGTGACACTCTCCTAACACGTTACCCACTATGGTCCACGGTCAGGCTTTCTGTATTAGAGTGTGGCACTCTCCTAACATGTTACCCACTATCCACGGTCAGGCTTTCTGTATTAGAGTGTTACACTCTTCTAGCACGTTATCCACTATGCTCCACGGTCAGGCTTTCTGTATTAGAGTTTGGCACTCACCTAACACGTTACCCACTATGGTTCATGGTCAGGCTTTCTGTATTAGAGTGTCGCACTCTTCTAACACGTTACCCACTATGGTCCACGGTCAGGCTTTCTGTATTAGAGTGTGGCACTCTCCTAACACGTTACCCACTATGCTCCACGGTCAGGCTTTCTGTATTAGAGTGTGGCACTCTCCTAACACGTTACCCACTATGGTCCACGTCAGGCTTTCTGTATTAGAGTGTGGCACTCTCCAAACACGTTACCCACTATGGTCCACGGTCAGGTTTTCTGTATTAGAGTGTGGCACTCTTCTAACACGTTACCCACTATGGTCCATGGACAGGCTTTCTGTATTAGAGTGTGGCACTCTTCTAACACGTTACCCACTATGCTCCACGGTCAGGCTTTCTGTATTAGAGTGTGGCACTCTCCTAACAAGTTACCCACTATGGTCCACGGTCAAGCTTTCTGTATTAGAGTGCGGCACTCTCCTAACACGTTACCCACTATGCTCCACGGTCAGGCTTTCTGTATTACAGTGTGGCACTCTTCTAACACGTTACCCACTATGGTCCACGGTCAGGCTCTGTATTAGAGTGTGGCACTCTCCTAACATTTTACCCACTATGGTCCACGGTCAGTCTTTCTTTATTAGAGTGTGGCACTCTTCTAACACGTTATCCACTATGCTCCACGGTCAGGCTTTCTGTATTAGAGTGTGGCACTCTTCTAACACGTTACCCACTATGGTCCATGGACAGGCTTTCTGTATTAGAGTGTGGCACTCTTCTAACACGTCATCCACTATGCTCCACGGTCATGCTTTCTGTATTAGAGTGTGGCACTCTCCTAACACGTTACCCACTATGGTCCATGGTCAGGCTTTCTGTATTAGAGTGTGGCACTCTCCTAACAAGTTACCCACTATGGTCCACGGTCAAGCTTTCTGTATTAGAGTGCGGCACTCTCCTAACACGTTACCCACTATGCTCCACGGTCAGGCTTTCTGTATTACAGTGTGGCACTCTTCTAACACGTTACCCACTATGGTCCACGGTCAGGCTCTGTATTAGAGTGTCGCACTCTCCTAACATTTTACCCACTATGGTCCACGGTCAGTCTTTCTTTATTAGAGTGTGGCACTCTTCTAACACGTTATCCACTATGCTCCACGGTCAGGCTTTCTGTATTAGAGTGTGGCACTCTCCTAACATGTTACCCACTATGGTCCACGGTCAGGCTTTCTGTATTAGAGTGTGGCACTCTTCTAACACGTCATCCACTATGCTCCACGGTCATGCTTTCTGTATTAGAGTGTGGCACTCTCCTAACACGTTACCCACAATGGTCCATGGTCAGGCTTTCTGTATTAGAGTGTGGCACTCTTCTAACACGTTACCCACTATGCTCCACGGTCAGGCTTTCTGTATTAGAGTGTGACACTCTCCTAACACGTTACCCACTATGGTCCACGGTCAGGCTTTCTGTATTAGAGTGTGGCACTCTCCTAACATGTTACCCACTATCCACGGTCAGGCTTTCTGTATTAGAGTGTTACACTCTTCTAACACGTTATCCACTATGCTCCACGGTCATGCTTTCTGTATTAGAGTTTGGCACTCACCTAACACGTTACCCACTATGGTCCATGGTCAGGCTTTCTGTATTAGAGTGTCGCATTCTTCTAACACGTTACCCACTATGGTCCACGGTCAGGCTTTCTGTATTAGAGTGTGACACTCTCCTAACATGTTACCCACTATGCTCCACGGTCAGGCTTTCTGTATTAGAGTGTGGCACTCTCCTAACACGTTACCCACTATGCTCCACGGTCAGGCTTTCTGTATTACAGTGTGGCACTCTTCTAACACGTTACCCACTATGGTCCACGGTCATGCTCTGTATTAGAGTGTGGCACTCTCCTAACATTTTACCCACTATGGTCCACGGTCAGGCTTTCTTTATTAGAGTGTGGCACTCTTCTAACACGTTATCCACTATGCTCCACGGTCAGGCTTTCTGTATTAGAGTGTGGCACTCTCCTAACATGTTACCCACTATGGTCCACGGTCAGGCTTTCTGTATTAGAGTGTGGCACTCTTTTAACACGTCATCCACTATGCTCCACGGTCATGCTTTCTGTATTAGAGTGTGACACTCTCCTAACACGTTACCCACTATGGTCCACGGTCAGGCTTTCTGTATTAGAGTGTGGCACTCTCCTAACATGTTACCCACTATGGTCCACGGTCAGGCTTTCTGTATTAGAGTGTGACACTCTCCTAACATGTTACCCACTATGCTCCACGGTCAGGCTTTCTGTATTAGAGTGTGGCACTCTCCTAACACGTTACCCACTATGGTCCACGGTCAGGCTTTCTGTATTAGAGTGTGGCACTCTCCTAACATGTTACCCACTATCCACGGTCAGGCTTTCTGTATTAGAGTGTTACACTCTTCTAACACGTTATCCACTATGCTCCACGGTCATGCTTTCTGTATTAGAGAGTGGCACTCACCTAACACGTTACCCACTATGGTCCATGGTCAGGCTTTCTGTATTAGAGTGTCGCACTCTTCTAACACGTTACCCACTATGGTCCACGGTCAGGCTTTCTGTATTAGAGTGTGGCACTCTCCTAACATGTTACCCACTATGGTCCACGGTCAGGCTTTCTGTATTAGAGTGTGGCACTCTCCTAACACGTTACCCACTATGGTCCATGGTCAGGTTTACTGTATTAGAGTGTGACACTCTTCTAACACGTTACCCAATATGGTCCACGGTCAGGCTTTCTGTATTAGAGTGTGGCACTCTCCTAACATGTTATCCACTATGCTCCACGGTCAGGCTTTCTGTATTAGAGTGTGGCACTCTCCTAACATGTTACCCACTATGCTCCACGGTCAGGCTTTCTGTATTAGAGTGTGGCACTCTCCTAACACGTTACCCACTATGCCCCACGGTCAGGCTTTCTGTATTAGAGTGTAGCACTCTCCTAACACGTTACCCACCATGGTCCACGTCAGGCTTTCTGTATTAGAGTGTGGCACTCTCCAAACACGTTACCCACTATGGTCCACGGTCAGGTTTTCTGTATTAGAGTGTGGCACTCTTCTAACACGTTACCCACTATGGTCCATTGACAGGCTTTCTGTATTAGAGTGTGGCACTCTTCTAACACGTTACCCACTATGCTCCACGGTCAGGCTTTCTGTATTAGAGTGTGGCACTCTCCTAACACGTTACCCACTATGCTCCACGGTCAGGCTTTCTGTATTAGAGAGTGGCACTCTTCTAACACGTTACCCACTATGGTCCACGGTCAGGCTTTCTGTATTAGAGTGTGGCACTCTCCTAACACGTTACCCACTATGGTCCATGGTCAGGCTTTCTGTATTAGAGTGTGGCACTCTTCTAACATGTTATCCACTATGCTCCACGGTCAGGCTTTCTGTATTAGAGTGTGGCACTCTCCTAACATGTTACCCACTATGGTCCACGGTCAGGTTTTCTGTATTAGAGTGTGGCACTCTTCTAACACGTTACCCACTACGGTCCACGGTCAGGTTTTCTGTATTCGAGTGTGGCACTCTCCTAACACGCTACCCACTATGGTCTACGGTCAGGCTTTCTGTATTAGAGTGTGGCACTCCCCTAACATGTTACCCACTATGGTCCACGGTCAGGCTTTCTGTGTCAGTGTGTGGCACTCTCCTAACATGTTACCCACTATGGTCCACGGTCAGGCTTTCTGTATTAGAGTGTGGCACTCTTCTAACACGTTATCCACTATGTTCCACGGTCAGGCTTTCTGTATTAGAGTGTGGCACGCTCCTAACAAGTTACCCACTATGGTCCACGGTCAGGTTTTCTGTAATAGAGTTTGGCACACTCCTAACATGTTACCCACTATGCTCCACGGTCAGGCTTTCAGAAGCTTTAAGACAATTATGAAAGTTTGTTATTCAAAGCATAATTAATACTGTTTTCACTGCTCTGATTTATGGTGTTTAATGCCACCTTCAACATTATTTCAGTTTTATAGTGCTCTGTCTTACAGGCTTTCAAGCTGGCCCTTATTTTCCTAATGTTCCTTATTTTTTGACAGCAGCCCTAATATTCCTTATTAAATCTTCAAAATCCTAAAAAAAAGCCCTAATTGTTTGGTAAAAATCCTAAATTTTCAAATTTTGAAAATTGTTGATAAATGCAACATAAAATAAGTGTTGGAATTAATTAAATCTAGCCTTAGTATACTTTCAGATAATGAATATGTTGAATTAATGTATTTCTCAGAAGACATCTTGGTGGTTATCAGCATCATATTCAGCATGGATTAGCACCGTATCAGATTACTTTTAAATCTGGTTGTATTGATATGCTGAATATCGCTGTTGATGACCATTGGCATGATCTTCTGAGTTGGTAATTAGCTTTTTAGTTCACCTGGACCAAAGGTCCATGGGAACTATTGCCATCACTTGGCATCCGTCGTCTGTAAACTTTTCACATTTCAAGCTTCTTCTCCAAAACCAATGGGCCAATTGGAACCAAACTCAGCAGGAATGTTCCTTGGATGGTCCTCTACAAAGCTTCTGTTTTTCATTCCTGTCGGATATTCAACATGGCTGCCAGGGCCAATAATATGCTCTGTTTGGCTGAAATTTCAAAGATCTTCTTCTCTGAAACTAATGAACTGACTAAACCCAAACTGTAAATGAATGATCATTAGAATGTCCTTTACCAAATTTCTGTTTTTTATGCCGATCGGAAATCTAAGATGGCCGCCACCGCAGGACATAGATTAACATTGGACCCTATGGGAAAATTTGCAAATGCCTTATGCTCAGAAACTACAAATATGATTAAAGCCAAACTGTGCATGAATGTTCATTGGATGGTCCTCTACACACTATAGGTTTTTTGTTCCGATATGAAATTCAAAATGGCGGTTACGGTCAGGGGTTTCAAAGTTTTTTATAACAGGAGGTACTTCTTAAATTTTAGGAGGTACCTAAAAAATTAGGCCGGGGGGCTGGGGCCCGCCTGAGGGACGTAAGGGGTCCAGGGTTGCTTTGCCCCCCGGAAGCTCCTGAAATCTAGCATTTTGTGGACCAAAAAATGTACTTCAGAGACTGCAAAACATTAAGTGTTTTTGAAAGAATAATCCCATTAACTTTCTCTTTAGAGTTCAGATTTCACCATGCATAATAATGGATTTGTTGGCGTTGTCCTTTTCTTTTTCACAATACCTTGGCTTGTGTGTTTCTTTACTTTATTACCAGTAATTAAACTCATCAAAGACCATTGGCACGGATCAAGACATACAAGTGTCATAATTAATGAAACATAAATTTATTTTGCAATCATCATTAATAAAATTTACAATTTTAATAAATAGATCAATACAAATATAATTAAACAAAAACAATATATATTGTTACTTTCACGCAAAAAAAAAAAGCTCGAACAAAAATGATTCGCGGGAAGACATTTATTAACATTTGAATCACAAAAGTTAAATTATTTTGGAAAAAAAGTGGGGCCGGCGTTTTGACATTAGCACACAGGCACTTGTTTCTGGTAAATTTTTTTTACCTAGATACTATATATATATATAGTATCTAGGTAAAAAAAAAATACCAGAAACAAGTGCCTGTGCATTACTCCATTAGCATCGTGTTATCGGTTTTCGTGCTATTATCGATTTTCCGACATAGCGATTAACAGTGTTCACCCTTCATTCATATGACGATTGAAATTTTCAAAGAATGGCTAGTTAAATATTTCTTTGTACATAAGATTGTTTTTAAAGCCATTCTTGTATTTTAATATACTCTCGATTATCTGCAAACTTTTGTTGTCAGTAAAATGCCGTCATCTGTTTTCGTGTGAAGTAAAAACAAGGCCGATATACGGGATGGAAACGAATATATATTCCGGAAGTGGCTGGTTTTAAAATTTCATGGTTCTGGCCATCTACCAAATCATACTACATCTAAATAAAATAACAGAATGTTTGAAAATTACCACCTTCAAAATTGTGTTTACTTTAGATGTTTTGTTTAGTGCTGAAACCACAATGCACTGCAAAGTGACATGTATTTTATATAAGAAACAGGCACATTTCAGTCAGCTCTTTTGTTTACAAGTACGATCAACGACCCCATGACAGTTACATGACAGGAAGAGCCGGTGTCTGAGAGACAGACGACATAGTTAAATTTTATACAGCCCTTCTGGATTTTTTTCCCAGCTACTTTATAAGGGAACGACCATTTAACTTGAAAGGGGGGGGGGGTTATGGTTTTTTTCTAAAAAAATATTCTGATTCCCAATGTTGCTGAAAAAAATATTCTGATTTTGGTGGAGGAAAAAAAAATAATCTGATTCAGAGTTTTTGTCATATAACCTAATGTTAAATTCTTGAAAAAAATTTAGCGCTTTGCGCGACAAAACAAATAAATATTCTAACTCTTGTGTTGTCCTAAAAAAAAATTCTGAACGAAACAAAAAACCATAATCCCCCCCCCCTTCAAGTTAAATGGTCGGTCCCTAAATGAAGTAAATTTTTAGCATTACAAAAAGTATGGTTCAGTAGGTAGGTTCACTGTTTTTGGTACTTACGTCTTTAGAAGCAAACTTTAACATTTTTTACAGATGTCACGTTGTAGTCCTGTTTACGTTCCATAAATAGAAACCGGAAGACACGTCAAAAATAATGCGTTCGCTGTGGAAATCAAAATAAAATGGATAAAACGAAAACATATGACACACGAAAACACATACCGTGACGATACAATGTAATTCGTATTTGAGCTATGTCCGGTCCTTTTTCAAGATTCCTAGTAATTTTCTATCCCTGATCTCCTCGTACCCCCTTTTAAAAATGCTTTTCAGCACACTTTCATTTCTGTGAACAACCGCGGTAGGGCCCCGTCAAAATATGTAAATAAATTAGCCATGTAGGTTTTTATTTTTTTATACCGGAAGTTAAACAATATAGATGGAGTTAAGCAACAAGACAGTACGCCCCAAAATGAATCGAACCTGGGTTTTAAATGGATAAAAAAATATTGTGTAGTCATATATTCATAATACATAAATGATCATACTTATATTACTGAAGATTACACTAGTTTGTGTTTGAACATAAT
The DNA here is from genome assembly GCA_963680875.1 of Bathymodiolus brooksi. Classification (NCBI taxonomy): domain Eukaryota; kingdom Metazoa; phylum Mollusca; class Bivalvia; order Mytilida; family Modiolidae; genus Bathymodiolus; species Bathymodiolus brooksi. The sequence goes on from OY804582.1 coordinate 119,087,343, forward strand.
TTGTAATCGGTCATTTTTTATTTTGAAATGATGTCAGCCTTGTTCCGGTCCGAGTTTTACACAAGGATGAAAAGATATTGGGGCGAAAACATATCTATTTACCGCATGCGCAAACTGCTATTTACGATTCTAAAGGTAAAGTTATTTTTAAAACAGGGAATATCCCGTCAACTTGGTCGTGGCTGAACGCAGTTGTTCGATTTGAATGCGAGAATTCAGCAATTGACGTGATCATTAATTTTTTATGAAAAATATTCCACAAGCCAATCGTACCTGTGGTTTTGACCACAGCTAATTTTTTTTGGGGGGGGTTCAGTAATTTCTACCGGTACTATACACGATCTCAGACGGGTAAAAGTACCGGGTACCGGTGTTACATACTCATTTTTCCCCCATACTCAGTTTTCCCCCCGGAAAAATGAGTATATACTGAGATTTCCCCCCCGGAAAAATGAGTATATACTGAATTTTCCCCCCGGAAATCCAAGTATGTGTTAACCCATACTCATTTTTCCCCTCATACTAGTTTTTCCCCTCTCCTTTTTTAATAGGGTTTTTCTTGTGTACACTTATATTCATGTATATGGTGGAAGACATAATAGTTAAATGTGGACGAAAGAGGGTATCAACAATGATAATAGTAATAACTAAGGCAAGCATGAACATGGAGTGAGAACGGATAAGGAGGTAGGAGGAAAGGATGGGAAAAACACTTGAGTGATAAAGCGATCTTCCTTAGTGCAAGTGAGAAAAACTCAAGTTTGCTAAGTGCCGGAAGGCACAGCTGACAGGTATGAGGAAGAGGGCAGGAAGGAAGGAATATAAAGAGAAGGATAGAGAGGACGGAGGGAGAATGGTAAAAAGACGATGGAGAGGAAGGAGAGATACTAGAGGTATAAAATAAGGAGGATGACGGGGAGGAATTAGGGAGGGAGTCAATATGGAAAAGGATGGAGATAGTGAGGGGGAAGTAGTGAAACAGGTATTGAAGAGGAGATTTGAAGGAAGAGGATAGAAAGGACGAAGTGATAATGGTAAACGAGGAGGAGAGAAGTAGTGAGGAGGAGGTAATAAGGAGGATGATGATGACGACGGAGGAGAAAAGTATACGGAGAAGGTAATTAGGAAGAGTTAATAAGGAGGATGGAGACGGAAGAAAGACAGAGGTAATGAGGTGGATGATAATATTACAGGAAAGAGAAGAGAGGTAATGAGGTGGCGGATTGAAAGGAATGAAGGATGGAGAGGTGGTGAGGATGACTGGGAGGAAGGAGGAAGAGAGGTAGTGAGGATGACTGAGAGGAAGGAGGGAGAGAGGTAGTGAAGATGACTGAGAGGAAGGAGGGATAGAGGTAGTGAGGAGGATGGATAGGAATGAGGGAGAGAAGTAGTGAGGAGGATTGAGAGGAAGGAAGGAGAGCGGTAGTGAGGAGGATGCCAGAGGAAGGAGGGAGAGAGGTAGTGAGAAGGATGGAGAAGAAGGAGAGAGAGGTAGTGAGGAGGAGGATTGAGAGGAAGGAGGGGGAGAGGATGACTCAGAGGAAGGAGGGAGAGAGATAGTGATGAAGTGGATGGAGAGGGAGGAGGAGGATTGAGAGAAAGGAGGGAGAGAGGCAGTGAGTAGGAATGAGAGGAAGAAGGGAGAGAGGTAGTAAGAAGAGGAGAGCAAGGAGGGAGATAAGTAGAGAAGAGGAAGGAGGGAGAGAGGTAGTGAGGATGACTGAGAGGAAGGAGGGAGATAGGTAGTGAGGAAGTGGATGGAAAGGAATGAGGGAGGAGAAGTAGTGAGGAGGAGGATTGAGATGAAGGAGGGAGAGAGGCAGTGAGTAGGAGGGAGAGAGGTGGTAAGAAGAGGAGAGCAAGGAGGGAGAGAAGTAGAGAAGAGGAAGGAGGGAGAGAGGTAGTGAGGAAGAGGATGGAGAAGAAGGAGAGAGAGAGGCAGTGAGGAAGAGGAAGGATGAGAAAGGTAGTGAGGAGGACGACTACTTTAATAAATTTCCCCCGACAATGCCTTCAGTGGTTCTTGAAAATCGATTAATCAGAATGTTCAAAGTCTCCTATATCGATCTGCACCAAAGAAACAACACTTGTGTAGTACCTCATAGTGAACACCCTCAAAGTTAAATTGGTTAAATTATGTTCTGTGGTTCTCAATGAGATTACGAAAATGTAATTCATAGGTTTTCAAAGCAATTTTGACCTTCGCTGTCGACCATTTTGAATTTCCGATCGGCATAAAACCATTATCACCTGTAAAGGACTCTGAAATTTCAAGACAATGTTTACAACCATAATATGCAGGTCAGGTTCAATTGCAGCCAGATCCCATATACGGCTTGGAAGTTAGGCCCACTTAGCTGAAAGCGGAGAACTCCGTGTCCTCAGACACATTCTTCTTTTATTAATTTTTCAGCGAATCGGCATGAAAAGTAACAACACTTGCGTAGGACATAATAGTGAACACCTCTGCCAAGTGTGGTTAAATTCTGTTCAGTGTTTTCCAAGTAGACCATGAAAATGTTGCTTTACATATGGTTTCAAAGCAAACTTTGACCTCCGCTGGCAACGATTTTGAATTTCCGTTGGGCTCAAAAAGTAACAAGACCTGTCAAGGACCTTAAAATGAACATACAAATCACGTTTCCATACCATCGCTTCAGTGTTTCTTGAAAAAAGATTATTGAAAAACTAACAATGTTTCCAATGTCTCCTGATGACCATTTGTTGACGAATCGGAAAAAATCCCTCATCCGATCTAAACAAACACCAGATCCCTCAGTACAATTTCTAGTCATATGTAAACCACAGATAAATTCAATGCAGACGAACAATTACGCATTGGTTGACCATATGCGAACGCTAACTGATTTCAAATCCGATACGACAATTATAACGGATTTAAATTCGATCTAATGATTCAGTTTCAATCCGGAATACGTGTGAATATGGTATTATAGTGCTACCACTTTCGGTAGATCAATCAAAAAAGATGGAGACAAACGCATTTATCAAGATGGCTCAATTTTATAATAATTTGATCATGAAACGAAGCAAAAAATAGTTGTGCTGATATAGTAGAGGGGGTTAGGAGGGGGTCTGACCTCGAAACCCCGAACTAAAAAACTTGAAATACCCTTAGTCCCGAAATAAAAAACTTGAAATCCAGAAGTCCCGAATATAATAAAATTTCAATCCCGAATCCCGAAATGGTCAATCCCGAATTCTCGAGCTTAAAAAAACACCATCCCGGAGTCCTCAAAAGGATCTTCCCCCCTCATAGTAGTAGTTTAATTTAGAGAATACTGTTACCGTTTAGTTCATCATTTGAAATGAACATAATATGATAAATTGGTATAATTATGTTCGGTAAAACAAATCCACACTCTGACAGTAGAACTAATAATTGTATCATTCATAGTTATGCGTCATTGATGGACACTGCCATTCTATAGTTACTATAGATTACAAACAAACAAGCTACCACAAAATAGTTTGTTTAGTTTAAAACTAATTATGTTGTGTCTCGGTGTACTGTAAACAGTTGAAATTCTTAAGAATAAATTAGTAGATAACCATTGGCGAATCCAGGGGGGTTCCGGTGGTCGGACCCCCCACCCCCGTCCTTCACATTGCGTTCGTCGTCCGTCCGTTAACTTTTTACATTTTGATATTCTTCTTGAGAACCACTGAACATAATTTAACCAAACTTGGTATGAATGATCCTTAGGGTGTGTAGACTATAGTTTGTGAATTATATATCCGTCGAAGAAAAAACATGGCCGCCATGGCTAAAAATAGAACATAGGGGTCAAACTGCAGTCATTGGCTAATATTTCAAAAAGTATTACATATAGAGAAAAATAGAGGTGATCTTCCTTCTTCAGCATCAAAAGCTCTACAAAAGTCTCCATAGGGTCGACCCCTTATAGGAGTTATTGCCCTTGCATAGTCTATCAGTGCAAAGGGGGAGAATTGAGTATGAGGGGGAAACTTCAGTATATACTCAGATTTCCCCCCTAAAAATCAGGGAGAAAGATGAGTATATACTGATCTTTCCGGGGGAAAAACTAGTATATACTCATTTTTCCGGGGGGAAAAATGAGTAGGGGGAAAAATGAGTATGTAACACCGGCCCACTTTGAAACCCCTGACGGTTACGGCAGGACTTAGTTTAACATTGGACCCTATGGGGAAAATGTTTCAAAACGCTTCTTCTCTGAAACCACTTGGACAATTGAAACCAAACTGCCCAGGAATAATCGTTTGAAGGTCCTCTAAAGTTTGTGTTTTTTATGCCGATCCGAAATCCAAGATGGCTGCCTATGCAGGACATAGTTTTAACACAGTACCATATTGGAAAATATAGAAAAAATCTTTTTCTTAAAAACTACTGAGCTAAATGAACCCATTCTGTGCATGAATGATCATTGAATGATCATTGAATGGTCTCTTATTAAGTTTGTGTTTTTGCGATGATCTGAAATCCAAGATGGCCACCACCACAGGTCATAGTATTAACACAGGACCATATGGGAAAATACAGAAATATTTTCTTCTCTGAAGCTATTGCACTGATTGAACCTAAACTGTGCATCAATCATTGGAAGGTCCTTTACAAACTTTGTGTTTTTTATGTTGATCGGAATTCCAAGATGACGATACAGACTGTTGAGATCCTCGGGTGTATTTATGTTCTCCCTGTAGATGAGTACAGAATGTTTTTCTTATATATTGATTTTTGAATTTCAGCCTTTATTTTTGTCAAAAAATTCCTAAAAATAGCCATTATTTTTTAAGAATTTTGCCCTAAAAAAAGCCATTATTTTTCACAAAATCTTGCTTGAAAGCCTGGTCTTAGGAAATACTTGATTATATATGAAACAGGTGAATTATTTAACGAGTTTTCATCTCTATAAATTGTAGGCTGTGATACCAAACATCAGTGTAAGAATACTGTCTGTTTACATCCAGACTGGAGATGTAACAATGTGGATGACTGTGGAGACAATACAGATGAAATAGGATGTGAATCTTCTAGTACTACAGTAAAGGGAGGTAAGTCATTCAATGTAGGTAGTGATACCAAACATCAGTGTAAGAATAAAATACAGTGGAACTTTGATAGTTCGAACTCAGATGACTAGAATACCATGGATCGCTCGAACTGTTTTTTAGTCCCATCAATTTTTCCGTTAATTCCTTGTCGAATAAACCCTAATATCTTGAACATCAGTTTCTCGAACAGTCAAACTATTTTTATGGTTCCGTAATAATAAAACAGACAAATTACCTTTTTAAACTCCAACTCAAATTCATCGGATCTTTCAAGCATTTAATTAAGCATTATTACAATATCCAGATCAAAGAAAAATACCTATACTGCATAGCTGTTTTAGCTGTAGCTTGATTTTTAACCGTTAATTACGATTAAATAAGAAAGATTATTGAACCTGAGACATATGTCGCTGATTGCACCAAGCTGAGCCTACATTTGACAATAATTGAAACAATCAGAAGATCAAATGTTTACACTCGTAATAAAGTTTATTATTAAAAAAAAACAATCTCAATAATACTAATTGATAATAATAATTTTAAATATTGTTATATTATCAATTAGTATTATTGAGATTATTATTTTTTTCAATTTGTATAGTTGCTGGAATCAAATAAATAATGTCATCTCAAGGTTCATCTAAATACCAAAAAAAATAAGATGTACTGGTAGTGAAATTTCGATTAATCTGAGTGTGTATGTCTATATTATACTAAAAGAAACAAATATAATTGCTTTCAATTCAAATTTTATTTAAAAGAAAATGATCATTTGCTAAAATTTGAAATTTGGACATTAAAAATATATATCCGAATTATCAAACATTATCGATCCAACCCGACCTTGTATTTCCTGTATGTAAAACAGATCACAAGCACAATGAAAACAAGTTTCTAAGGTACATTTGAAGATACCGAAGAGGTATTCAGAAACCGTAGTCTTTGAGAACTTTCTAAAGGATTAATTTTCTTTTTTACGACAAAGGACCGCTGTACCATGCATCAGTTTATCATAGCGTAATGAAACTGTCACCATCAGTTTATCATAGCGTAATGAAACTGTCACCATCAGTTTATCATAGCGTAATGAAACTGTCACCATCAGTTTATCATAGCGTAATGAAACTGTCACCATCAGTTTATCATAGCGTAATGAAACTGTCACCATCAGTTTATCATAGCGTAATGAAACTGTCACCATCAATTTATCATAGCGTAATGAAACTGTCACCATCAGTTTATCATAGCGTATTGAAACTGTCACCATCAGTTTATCATAGCGTAATGAAACTGTCACCATCAATTTATCATAGCGTAATGAAACTGTCACCATCAGTTTATCATAGCGTAATGAAACTGTCACCATCAGTTTATCATAGCGTAATGAAACTGTCACCATCAGTTTATCATAGCGTAATGAAACTGTCACATGTCAGAACCAGATTTTTAACTCTCTGAAATTACGGAACATCGTCGGCTCGTACTTCCGATAACTCGCACACATTTTTACAGTCCCTTGGAGTTCGAGCCACCAAAGTTCTACTGTATGTTTGCATCCAGATTGGATATGTAGCAATGTGGATGACTGTGTAGACAATACAGAAGACATTTTCTTTTTGTTTGCCTGATATGAATTCATACTTTAATCTGTATTTTTTTCAGTGACAATTTGGTTGGCAGCCGTTATTGGTGCAGTAGCTTTCTTGGTTGGAGTTGTCTTGGCGATAGTGATACCAGCCCTATGCAAGAGATACAAATACCCAAACTATGCTCAATTTAAGGATGATATGGACCCGGCAGATTCATAAACTGTTAGTCCTTGGAAAGAGAGTGTTATTAATGTTTTATTCATAAGGAATAACTTAATTTTTAGGGGTATTACTTGCGGAAATTATTGATTTTACTGTCACAAATTTTGTTGGTGAATGTTATTTTTATTATTATTATTAGGTCACCTGGCCAAATGCCATGTGAGCTTTTGCCATCACTTGGCATCCATCGTCCGTCTATTAACTCTGTAACGTCTTGGCCAAATAAAGCAAAATTTTACAGGAACATCTATGGAAGATCCTCATTAAGATTTTTTTATTTCATCCCACTTGGACAAAAAACATGGGGAATTCTTTTATCTTCTCATCTGAAACCAGGAGGCACAATGAATTGTTATTTTGTAGGAATGGTGTATGGGAGATACATAGGCAGTTCTTATTTGTGGATTGGCCAATTCAAAAAAATCTTCTCTAAAACCATTTGGCCAAATTAATTGAAATTTGGTAGGAAGCACCTATGGAAGGTTCTGTATAAAGTTTCCTCAAAACAAAATGACAGGTGAGCGACACAGGCACCACTCACTGAGCCTCTAGTTTATATATATTTGCCAACAGCAATTATTGGTTTTTCTTTCACAAATTTAATTTTGTTAGTGAATTTTTAAGATTGGAAAGGGTCACTATGCCTGACAAAATCAAAATCTAGTTTTAGTTTATTTGTTTAGTGTGACTGGGAACAGATAATTCCAGAACATTATTACAAGTTGAGCACATAAATTCTTAATATTCGGTTGAACAGAGTGAACTTTGAACATAACATTGTATGTTGTTCCAACTTGCATCGATGTGTAATAGTTAGCGTACTCACCTTCATTACAATAGATCGTGGGTTTGAGTCCCAATCGGATCAAACCAAAGACTGTTAAATTGGTATTTGTTGTTTCTCCGCTAAGTATGCAGCATTAAGGAGAAAGAGCAAACACTGGCTGGCTTGGTATCAGGATAAAGTGTCCGAGTGGGGCGACATGTCTATCTGTGGACTGGCTTGGAATCAGGATAATGTGTCTGAATGGAGCGACATGTCTATCTGTGGACTGTTGTTTCAGTGAACTAGCACTGTAAAAATACAACTAAGTGTGTTGGTCTAGTACAAAGTGGACCTCATCATCATTTCATTGAAAATTAACTTGTCAACATGATATAGCTGAAAATTTGCTGAGTTGGGATTAAACAACAATCACTCACTCTGTAAGTTGTTCCAGTTACTTAATTAGGTATTATACATCCTTAGATTGATTTGTGCAATCAAAATTTATATGACATACTTTGTTGTGTTTTTTAATTTTGGATTCCCAGTCACAGAGACAGGAAATGATTTGTAAATTTATATGTCTCCAATCACCAAACAATTATATTGGTAAAGTATAACAAAAAAATTACTCTTTAGCAAAATTTAAAAAATATTTTATGAAATACAAGAATAAGTCAGGTATATATTGCAGTAACCCAGTACAATGTAATTTTTGTTTATATAATGTATTTTTGTAAAGATATTTTGTTGATGAAAAAAAGATCATTTATTTGGACAGATCTGGAAAAAAGATAATTAATGTGAAAAGATCTGAAAAAAGATAATTAATGTGAAAAGATCTGAAAAAAGATAATTAATGTTTTTACATTAAAAAGATCTGAAAAAAGATTTTCATAATTAATGTGAAAAGATCTGGAAAAAATATAATTTAGTTTGAAAGATCTGACCTTCAAAATGGAGATCTTAGAAAATGTTTTACTGACATTTTCTCCAGATGATTTATTTTTTATTATCATAATTAAATAATTGTGGATTTATTTGTTTGGTTTGTTGTTGTTGTTGATGATGATGATAAAAATTATCATTTTCTAATTTTACCATCCTTATATTTCTGCTTGAAGATTGACTTGTGTGTTAGTACATTCCCTTGAAGATTATATATATATATATATTTGTATATTCCAATTCCAAAGAGGGGCTGTCGTGGTTGTGATCGTATGATAGTTTGATTTTCAACTTCCTGTGCAATCAGTGCCTATCACCACTAATGTTGTGAGTTCGAATCCGTTCATGGTGAGGTGTACTCGATACAACATTATGTGATAAAGTCTGTCAGTGACTTGCGACAGGTCCATGGTTTTCTCCGGGTACTGTTATATGTTTGATAAAAAATAAACCCTTGTAGATATTGCAAAATACTGAATATCAGCAGAAACCTACAGATTTAAGGGGGTAGGCCTAGGGTATGGGAGATAACTCTATTTTCAGTGTCTTCTCAAATATATGATCATCTGTGCGTTTGAAAATTCCCCCTCAATTCCAAGCTTCTTGGTGACAAAGATTGTTTACATTGGATATGGCCAGTTAAAAAAATGACTCCTTTTCCATTTACCTTTCCATAGCTGTGCTCCTTGCAGGGCTCACCAAACCAGGCGAAGTGGGCGAAATTATCGGAAGAAGAAATATCCTTAAATTTGTTATTTTAAACTTAATACTAACTTTTTTTTGTGATTATCACTTAAATTTGATAAAGAGTGAAACATATATAGAAGCATGTCAGTCACATTAGCTTGGTAAGTCGGTACTCAACCCCAATACACCACCTCGTCCTATTACCGCCATCTTCATTTCAACAAATCAGATGACAGAAAATAAACTCAGAAAATTCATCAGTAAACCTAGAGAACCTCCATCAGGCAAAAGAACACACCAACCAATAATATTAACAGATAGCAAAGGCAATTACTTGAAAAAATATGCCTGTCACGATGTTGAAAAACAAATAGTCTGGCTACCCAAAAGTGGAGGAAAAATAGAAGACAGCACACAGTGGCTCAAGAATGCTAGACACTTCGGCACCGGGACAATTCGGCACCAGAACACTTCGGCACCTGTGTGAGACATTTCGGCACCCGGATAATTCGGCACCTGTGTGAGACATTTCGGCACCAAGACAGTTCGGCACCCGGACAATTCGGTACTTGTGTTTTTTTCTTTGATTTTACGTACAAAACTTCCAATAGCCTTGAATTTTGATTTTCATGTTATTATACTGCCTGTCATGGGCGTCTTTAATTGACAAATAAACAGTATATTCTATTCTATTCTATTCTCTTCTCTTCTCTTCTCTTCTCTTCTCTTCTCTGCTCTGCTCTGCTCTGCTCTGCTCTGCTATGCTCTGCTATGTTCTGCTTTGCTCTGCTATGCTCTGCTATGCTCTGCTATGCTCTGCTATGCTCTGCTATGCTCTGCTCTGCTCTGCTATGCTATGCTATGCTATGCTATGCTATGCTATGCTATTCTATTCTATTCTATTCTATTCTATTCATAGGGAAATATTATGTGGAAACTCTTGGCTACAGAGTGAATAATAATTTATAATAATTATAAAACAATACTTACCAGTGTTGCATATTCTGTGCTGCCACCTTTGACAACCATCACACTGGAGCGCTTCCTGCCGAGGGCGGACAATACTGATACACTGTATACAACAGTCGTCTGACATTGTGACATTGTAAGAAGTTGTTTCTGCTCCATCCATTTTATAATGTTTCTGGGCTTTTACTCAATATGGCTTGCACACGCTTTAGGAAGTGGTATAGATTCTAAGAACAATAAAAATCCATACACAGTAATTTCCTTTTCATTATATGTTTAAAGATCAAACAATCACCAATGAAAACACAAGTTGTAAACATTTGATCACTGCTTTTGATCTTAATTAAGTTAATAATGGTTTCTTTTAAAGAATATTTAAATAAATTATGTTTTGATTTTCGTTGATTTTATTTTAAAAAAGGTAATCACGTTTGTTTGAAAGAAAATGCGGTGCCGAACTGTCTTGTTTCCGTGGCTCAAGTCTAACATATCCAAGAAAATAATAAACTACGGTGACATATGGCTATACGTATGGATGGGAACTTGTAATCTCACATCAAAAAACAAGAAATACATCTCATTGAAATCAGAAAACGACGAAGAAGTTGATAAAATTATATCTAAATATAATGAAATTATAAAAATTATCAACAGATACCCAGGCACCAAAGTAACATTCCTGGAAACACCAGTCTACTCTATCAAAAACTGGAATGAATCAAAAGGACACAAAGACCCCAATGTATTTGTTGAACAAGATGAAAACCTGTTAAAGCAAATATACACACTAAACGGCAAAGTCAGAGAAATAAACAACAGTCTTGGCACACATTCACCAGATTTTTCATCAGATCTGAGAGCCAACGACAAGTACCGGTGTGGAAAGGACAGGAAACTGAAGACCAAAAAATACCACAACTTCAAACTATACTCAGACGGCATCCATCCAGACAGCCTGCTATCAAAAACATGGTTAAGGAAAATATCAGAACAGGCCAAAAGAGATTTCTGGGGAAGTATCAGTTATAGTAACACGAACTAATCAGTCGTAGTAAACAGATTTAGTCAGCGTGGGTTTTTCCGCACTATACTGAATCATCATGTTTACACTGACTGTTATATTGCTGATGCACATAATCCTGAGCAACACCAAAGATACAACAAAATCATGGGACCACCAACATCTAATCCATAACTTGATGAACACCAAGATGCATAGTGCAGGTAGACGGCCACTATGCCTGCCAACTCATACCAACAAATACAAAAACGTATTAATACTAACTATAATACTATCAGGAGACATAGAACTAAATCCCGGACCACACAAGAAAGTCAGTGTCTATCCATGTGGACTTTGTGAATTACCAGTTACATGGAACTGCCAGGGAGTTTGTTGCGATGACTGTAGCATATGGCACCACACATCCTGCATAGAGCTATGTACACAGGATTATGAACTACTAGAAAGATCCAATGTTCAGTGGCTGTGTTGCAAATGTGAAAGCATCAATGTTAGCACATTCACATTCAGAAGTTACGAATTGGAAATAACAAACATATACGAACCAATTTCTGACTTAAACATTACCCTAGAGTCCATACCATCTGTATTTAGCCCATTAAAAGCGAGCAGTCCAAACAGCTATACAGGAAACTCTACTAGATCAAAATCCACAAGGAACTCTCCTAGATCATACCTAAGCAGCAATCCTTATAACACACCAGTGAAGAAAAACATGCGCATCATGACAGTCAATTGCCGCAGTATTAAAAATAAACGAGCAGAATTTGAAACAGCCCTGCATCTGTACTACTAAACAGAGTCCAGAAATATATAAAAAAAAAACAACCAATACCACAGGAATACATCATTTGATATACATATAAACTAATATTAAGCCTCCGGACTCTACCGGACTTCTTCGGACTCTACCGGACTCTGTTTAGTAGTACTAGGTTGACGTAAATTTTCTATTTGTAGTAACGAACTGTCTATGGCAATTTCCATATTAAAATACAACTAAATCAATCAAATTTGGGTTCAAAATAATCCTTATACATTTAACTTCAATTCTCAATTTAATTATTTCATTCCATTCAATATTTGTCGCAATACAACAAAGTGAAAGGAACTTTTTTCTTTAAAAGGGACTACTTTTGTATATGTTCTTAGCTCTGATTGGCTGAATTACTGGTTTGACACCTAAAGAGCAACAAAACTTGCTTCTCTAACCCTGTATTGGCCTTATTTCTATTCCTTAGGCAATATCAACCACAAAAACCTCATAAGGTATGTGGCTGTCTAATATTTGCAAGTATGAGTGTTCAAATGCAAAGGTACCCCCTTGAAGATTTTTAATGAAAACATCTCCATTTACAGCTGTTGAGTTCAGACTGTGTAATATACCAAAAGTTACCTATTCTCTTATATATTACAGTTATTAAGCTAATTTCTAACATAATGAGCACTTTTTACCATATATATGCCTCAGTTGTATATTTAATAGCTAAATACTATGAAATGTTTGCATTTAGACCCCCTTTTTTTCGTCTCATAAAATGAGTTCACATCATTCTTAATTTGGTTAATTCATGCTTTAACCCCATAAATTATGTAGTTTAAGGCATAAAATAAATTTTTGTATATAGATCTACAGTTGAAATTCCTTCTAATTCCATCAAATATGCAAAAATATGATTTAATGATATTCAAGTTTTGGAATTTCTTATGGTACAAAACTATAATTTCCCCCAAAACTCAATAAATATATGCTTCCACATAATTTTTTCCCACTGTTTAAAGGCCAGGGAAGGAATATAAATAGCAGCCAATGAAAGGAAAGGTGGGGAATTCAATTTTTCTGGTCACATTCATATCAGAGACAGGTTTTTTGAAATAACTCCTTTAAACAAGCAATATTCAATAAACTTTTTATTGTATATCCTAGAACTGATTTGAAGAACCCAAATAATTATAAAAAATAAAAAATAAAAAATTATATTTTATGTTTGAACAAGAAAAAGTGGTGAGGCAGAGCAGTTTTGATTTGAAATTCGTTTTGACAGACAGATGGGCGTATACTAAGTATTGTTTTTGTTTACACAGGAAGTAAATGTTGTCATGCAGCCATGAAAAGTCACATGCTCTTACCTTTATTAAAATTTCCCCTCCTAATTAATCCTAAAGACACACAACTTTTAAAGTTTCTATCCTGTTTTCAGAATCTCTTCTTTTTTTTTAAATCACAATAGTGAATATGGCCTACAATCACCCAATAAAAATTATCTGCAGTAATTCTGATCTAATCTTCTACTAGTTGATTTTCCCTCCAAAACTGTTGAACATAACAAAACACAACAAACAATGTGTATTCCTTTATCATTGTTATGTGTCCCATGTAGGGAAACCCACCAGGATTGGGAAACCAATGGCGAACAAGTGTTACAACACATTTTGGCATTATGTCCCTCTTGTGCCAGTCAAAGCGCTGTGTTCTGTGGTCTCTTGCTAAAGCATCTGTCGTCATTAGCAAATATCTATCAGCATTCCATGCTCCACGGTGGAGTAGCATTGTCCAAAACCTTTTGTAATGTCCCTTCCTCAAACCTGAATTTCTTTGGTGAGGGGCTTCTGTACGATCATGCCACCACATTTCTTTGGTGAGGAGCCTCTGCACGATCATGCCACCACATTTCTTTGGTGAGAGGCCTCTGCACGATCATGTCAGGTGAGGGGCCTCTACACGATCATGCCACCACATTTGTTTGTTTTGTTCATTTGTGATGCACGGCCTACAGAAGAATTTCTTTGGTGAGGGGCCTCTGCACGATCATGCCACCACATTTGTTTGTTTTGTTCATTTGTGATGCACGGCCTACAGAAGAATTTCTTTGGTGAGGGGCCTCTGCACGATCATGCCACCACATTTGTTTGTTTTGTTCATTTGTGATGCACGGCCTACAGAAGCAATATTGGCATTACTCTTGTGAGGTGTCCGGTGGAATAAGAAATTCTGGATTGTCATCTTCGTCTGTTTCATTTGCAACATTGTCATTGTTTGTTTGCGTACTTTGATCAGTATTGTTTTGTACATGGTAATTTTCATTTCCCAATCATTATGTCCAAACAAACAATTTATAGTTTCTAGTTGAAGGTTATTTAACTCCATTGTAGCTGTCTTATTTTGTAATTCACTCATTTTCAAGATTATATAATATATAAACAAAATATAATATTACTAACTTCAGTCTTATCTTGATAATGTCTCTAGGTCATACTATATACACACAGAAAATTACTGACACTGCATGTGACTGCATGAAATATTTACACTCTTACTGGGGCAATTTAGGGAATATAACATCTTTTCAGAATTAAGTACATGTAATAATAAACAGTGAAAAAATATAATACAAAAACAAACACTGTAACCCATTTATGCAATTTAGAAAGTTCTATTTCAAAGCCCTCGTATATATTACATCTACAGAATTATAAGTTAACCCTTGGGTGCATTTAGTGTGGGTGCTGTAACTTAATACTATGATTCATATATAATTTTTTGATTATGTCTTGTGTCTTATTTCTGGTCATTCTTTCATTTCTATCATGGCTACTCCAAAGCAAGATTCTGTTCGAAAACGACCTCCAAATTTTAGAATAGAAATTCCTGGTGATGACATTTTAAAAAGTAGAATTCTGGAAAAGTTGTTTAACATCAAAATATAACAAACCAGTGAACAATGGTATTATTATAGAAGACCTTTTAGATTTTTGGAATAAACATCATCACGAAAATCACAATGATAATGAAAGGCATCCTTTTCCACCCACCTATAGTCAAGTGAAACGTAAGGATGTAGACCAAGGACTGTTTATTGCTACAGAAAGTTCCATCGTTACTTATGGAGAAATATGTGAGGCCCATACAAGCATTTATAAGGGAAAACTTAAGCTTGCCAAAAGAACAATGAAAGGACATGTAGTATCCATAAAACTGTCATGTACAAAGGAGAAATCCCATTCCTACTTATGGTCATCATCACCCTACCTACCGAATGATGAATATTTAGTAAATCACAGAATTAACCAAGCATTTGTTAGCAGTGGACTTTTACCAGTGCATTATACCAGATTTGCTACTGCAGTAGGCATTGGGTGTAATTCAAAAGAAAGACGATCCAAATTTTTCGGCAAATATAAGGACCATGCTCAAAATGAATGTGTTAATTCCATTGACAATGCTGTAAATGATGAAATAGCCTCTTATGAAGAACTGGATGGAATTAACATTATGACAGATGCTCGACATGGTTGGAGAAAAAATTCCAAGGACACTTCTGTCGTGGCATTAGGAGAACAAGCTCATAAAGTTATGGACTGTGTGCACATAACCAAATCACAGGATAAAGTTGCCCAGAGACACGAAAGACTAGGTACTCAAAGCATTTATGAAAATATGGAGAGCAAAAATGTTTCAATAAAGATTCATTCACATGACAGAAATATGGCAGTCAACAAATTTGTGAAGGAAGCACAGTTCACAACAAATTTGTGGCATGCTGTTAAGGCTGTTAAAAAATCTGTTTCAAAAGTTTCAAAAGGAGCCAAATTTTCAGAAGGATTAAGCTGGAGTCAACAACTAGCGGATAAGGTAGAACCGATACCTACCCACATATGTTGGTCTGTCCGTAATTGTGATGAAAATCCACAGAAGCTTAAGGAAAGTCTGGACAATGTTATTGAACACTACTGCAATAACCATGCTAACTGTCCAGATACAAACGCGATTCAAACTATGAGCCATCCAGGATTGTAATTACTAATGGGAAAGCGAAAAACATGCTTGAAAATGTGATTCGTAAATCGACAATTTACCAGCATCCCCAGGATTATATTTTGGGCAAAGACACATTCTATGTGGAAAGCTTTAACAATGTTATGAATATTTTTCAAGATAAGAGAATTTGTTTTGGGGATGAACAATATAAGTTTCGTTCAGACCTGGCTGTGTGCCATTGGAATGAAAATGTGGACAGAGGATATACTTCAATTTGGAAGTCCAGCAATCCTAATGCACCAGCTACACAAAAAGGGAAAAAGGTGTACAAACAGCTAACATACAATTATCGTCAAAACATCTGGAATCGTTATATTTCAAGTTTTTATTGACAATAATATTCTAAATTACTTGGATAAATTGATCAAGTATTAGGTTGTCTAAGATTTAATAAACTAGATAATTATTTATTTAATCATTATTAATTTACTTTTGAACAAACATTATTTGTCAGTGGAATGTACTATTTATATGTTCAGTGGAAGTTTTAATATCTCAAACTAAAGGTAAATATAAACACATGTGTTTCTTTACTGGCAATCCATGCTGTCTGCTATTAATAACTGATAACAAAGATAAGCTCCTCCCAATTTCCATATTGGCTTAATTGCTATCCCACCGGATTTTTATCTGGGTCAGCCTTGGCCTTTTTAAGTAAGCTGGATGTTCAAATGTACTGTTACAGCCAAATAATACTCTAAAACATGAAATCCAAATTGACAATTTGAAAAATTTACAGAAAATGCTAAGCAGTCAAAATAATTTTTCTGGGATCACTTAAATTACCAAGTTTTTACTTCATAGTTTTCAATTAAAACTGCTTTCTATAGCCTTATATTATTTTATAAGTACATTGTACATCTATTCTAACTGAAACTATCAAAATTTACCAGGAAAAATTTGTAGGATAGAAAAAACTCCAATCAAGATATCACCATATTCTATATTTGAAGTCAACAAACTGCTGCATGATGAAATTTTTTAAATTCTTAATATCAACCATATTTTCAATATTATATGCCCTTCTACTGCAAAAACACATTCAATAACATATTCCCAATAATTATAAAGTCATAAATAAAAATAAAATGAGTTGCAATACCCTCTGTCCATGTATATCCAGTGTTTGGGAGCAATATTCCAAAATATTACATAACATGCATTTCGACCATGTAATCTGACACCACAATGCATTTTGTAACATTTTTGTATGAAAAATGCCACTCTGTGTCTGTTGTGACATTATTAGGCTAATTTGAACATGATAGCAACAAAAGTTCAATTTGATGTTTTTTAACTTAAGGTGTGAAACCTATTATTAATTTCTTTAAGGTTTTCTACTAAATTTGTGGCCATTTTATATTAAGTTTAACCTTTCGAAGACCGTACATTTTCTGAAACATTGAATTACTGGTTTGACACCTAGATAATTTCAATAAATTCGTATTCCTTTAAAAAATTGGAATAAATAATATTTTTTATATGAAATATCTTTCAGGGGGGCCCACCCTCACATGTTCATGGCCTTGACGTGGCGTGAGGGCTCTTCCATTATTTACAATTAATTACAATGGTTGTCTAACATGAACAAATCAATTCATTATTAATTAAAGACAATCTTCCTGAGACTTCAGCATTTCTGTGCTATTCTGGATTTGTTCCAAAATGAGTGTACACATTGTTGTCTTAATCCCAACAACTACTGAACAATTTACACTTTACATCACTTTCATTTGACACAATTTTATTACATATATGTTTTCTCTAATGTACACCAACAGAATAACTATAACCATTGATTTGTATACAGTATACACATATTAAATCAACATAAATCGCACCGGACTCTGTTGTCCGTCATTTTGAATACCGAACTCTATTTACATATCATCTTGTATATATGAATATTCCACGTTACTTGCTATTTTATTCAATCTTTGATAAAATGCCTATAGATAAACACATATACAATAATAATCAATCATTAAATGTACAGAATACATGCTGTAAATCGACGATATTGCTACCGGACTCTATATCCGCCATTTTGAATCTATGAACGATTGCTGATCACCTTGTATATTTCAATAAAAACCTATTATTTAGTATTTATTTTGTTGGAAATTATAAGAAATATATAAAAAAACAACCAATACCACAGGAATACATCATTTAATATACATATAAACTAATATTAAGCCTCCGGACTCTACCGGACTTCCTCGGACTCTACCAGACTCTGTTAGTAGTACCCGCCCTGCATTATCTTAAACCAGATTTAATCTGTGCAACAGAATCGTGGCTATAAGGTGTCAAGCCAGGAGTAAACCCCACCAAAGATGCTATAAAATCTTGCGAAATCTTTCCACCAAACTACAATGTCTACAGGAACGATAGAGGAACACTAGGAGGAGGAGTATTCATACTCGTAGAAAAATCTATCACCTCAGTGGAACAAACATCTTTCATCACAGACGGAGAAATAGAATGGGTAAAAGTAAAAATGAAAAACAACAAAGACCTACTAGTAGGATCATTCTATATACCACACAGAGAACAAAAACACCTTGACGAACTAAGTAAGTCCCTGGAAAAAATTGAAAACCACAACATAACAAACACAGTATTAACAGGAGATTTCAATTGCTCTGACATAAGATGGGACACACAAACAGCATGTGGACCAGACAGAGAGATACAACAAGGACTAGCTGACCTAATGGGTGCGAACAACCTAACCCAAATACACGACTCGCCAACTCGGGAAAACAACCTGTTAGACCTAGTATTTGTATCAAATCCAACACTAGTAAAATCATCTGTAAATGTTCCTGGAATATTAGATCATGAAATTATAATAACAGACTTTGAGACTAAAGTACATCACCAAAAAACAACACCCAGGAAATGCTACATCTACAGTAAAGCTAACTGGAACATAATAAATAAAGACCTAAATACACTAAATGAAATAGTAGAAGAGAAGCAAAAGAATGGAGCAGATGTACATCAGCTTTGGGATATTTTCAAAAAACACCTATTTGGGACCATGAATAACAACATTCCAAATAAAGAAATCAAATCACGAAACAACATACCATGGGTCAAGAGGAAAGAGAGAAAAATGTTAAAAAAGAAACAGCGGCTATACAAACAAGCACGAAAAACTAATAAATGGACCAACTATAGAACGTTCCAAAAAGAATGTAAACGCCACCTACGAAAAGCGGAAAAACACAAACATCATAGACGGGCTAAACAACAACAACACAAAACCGTTCTGGAAATATGTTAAATCAAAACGTTAAGAATCCGGAGGTATAGCACCACTAAAGAAAGGAACAAACCTCATAAGTGACAGCAAAGGGAAAGCTGAATTATTATTAAACCAGTTTAAATCAGTCTTTACCAAACCAACAAATAATGACCTACCATCGACTAGGATACCATCAAAAAACAACATCAGACCAATCATCATTGATCAAAAGGGCCTAGCAAAACTATTAGCAAATATAAATCCATCAAAAGCATCAGGGCCAGACAATATACCAAACCGGATACTAAAAGAATGCGCAATACACCTAGCGCCAATACTAAAAACCATACTACAATGTTCTTTGGATACTGGAGAACTACCCAAAGACTGGAGAGATGCAATCATCTCGAGTATCTTCAAAAAGGAGACAAACACCTACCAGAAAACTACAGGCCTGTATCACTAGCATCAGTCACCTGCAAAATACTGGAACACATTATCTGCAGACATCTCCTAAAACACCTGGAGAAAAATAAGATACTAACAAATTTAAACCATGGTTTCAGGTGCGGATATTCTTGTGAAACCCAACTGATCACAACAATCAACGACTTCCTACAAGAACACGATAAAGGACAACAAGTAGATATTGCCATCTTAGATTTCTCTAAAGCATTTGACACAGTACCACATTGATAAGCTTCTACACAAACTAGAACAATACGGTATCAAAGGAAACATCCACTCATGGCTAACCAACTTCCTATCAACCAGAGCAATGAGAATAATAGTGGAGGGTGAAAGTTCAAAGGAAACATCAGTAGACTGGAGTGCCTCAAGGTACTGTACTCGGTCCGATAATGTTCTTATGCCACATAAATGACCTTCCAGACTGTGTCAACTCGTCTGTCCGTTTATTTGCCGACAATTGCCTACTATATAGAATGATCAAAAAGGAAGAAGACCACCTCACACTGCAAGCAGACCTTAAACACCTTCAAGAATGGGCAAATAAATGGGGCATGAGATTCAACACTAAGAAATGTTATGTCCTGTCAATAAACAACAAGTCATCTAGATATTACCAACTAGAAAAACACACACTACAAGAAGTACAGGACAATCCATATTTAGGACTCCAAATCTCAAACGACCTGAAATGGAGCATCCCCATCAACAATGTGTGTAAAAAAGCTAACGCAACACTGGGCTTCCTGAGAAGAAATTTAAGAAATGTCCCTGAAACATGCCGAAAGACCACATATGTTACCCTAGTAAGATCAATTATGGAATATGGAGCTACCATCTGGAACCCATACCTTAAGGGAGACATAGACAAACGAATACAGAACAGGCTATAATGTTCGTTACAAAAGACTACAAAAGTAGAGAAACAGGAGCCATCACGAGGATGAGAGAAGACCTTGAGCTGGAGACACTAGAGGACAGACGACTTAGCATACGTCTGATCCTAATGTACAAGGTGGTTGAGGGATTGGTACCGGCACTACCAACAGATACTTTCGTTAAATTAGCTAGACCGAAAAGGAACATCAAAGCAAAACATTTTAAAGATCATATAACAACAAATATAGTAGAGAAACGTACATGCAATAATACAAAAGGACTTGAATTACCAGACTACAAGAAACAGCAGTACCAACATTCTTTCTTTGTGGACACTGTAATTCATTGGAACCATCTGCCAAACAGTGTCGTGCATGCAAATTCCTTAGAAGCATTTAAGACCGCTCTAAGGAATCGGCGCCAATAAAGACCGCCATCGGCGCTCTCTCTACCCGTTGTATAAAAACCATAGTTGGGTTCTACAACGTACCAGATACAGATACAGACAGAAGTCGCTCTCCCTCGACTACAAAGCGAAATTAAAGTCGCCTTGTTTCTTTTTGCAAGTCACTCTTTTCTTGCAAATAATCTTCGTTTTATGGTAAAGCCGATTGTCAAAGCAATTGTAGTCAATGGGAAGATACATAAGAATAAGAGGAAAAGGTTGTATTCAAGCAATAAAGAAGGTTTAATTTGTTGATACAAAAGTATCACGGCAAACTTCTGCAAATTTGTACTGACGAAATTCCAGGTGAATATTAAATCCCAAATCTTAAAATATACAAACAGACGCTTCCTTTACCAAATTGGCCGTTGAATTGTGTTATATTCTAATTATTTTCACAAAACTTGAGTTATTTGTAGCTTTTTAAAAGCTAAATAATCAACATGTCTAAGTTTTAACAGCTTTATGAAACCGGAAAAGAGGCCATATTTATTTCATGAAGCCTTGTTCGTGAGATATTTTTGTATCGCTGAATTGAACATGATCTGGTGAAATTATTGACTTGAAATTCAGTAGTTGGATTTAAATTAGGATTTTATATTTATTTATATCACAATTGGTAAGTTTCGATGTAAAATCAGTTAAAAATTCTACATGCAAGTTCGTCTTCATTGATCAACGCATATTGTGGTATAGCAGTGGATTTGCGGCTATAGAAAAAAAATAAAGGTGTCATTACAAGGATTTTAAAATGACCGATTGCTTAATTTATTATATAATTCAGATGTTTTAATATTGTTTTATTTGATTATTATTTTTTAGAATAAAAATAGTGCTTAAATTGCATTTGCTTACAAACCAACATGTCACATGACTCGCAATGCTTCTGGTTAAAAATAGCCACAATTTTTGGTTGAAAGGTTAATGATATGCATATATGTATATATCCATATCACCAATAACACTTGGTCATTAGCTGCCTGTAATATCACTCATAGTCCAAATAACTCCAGGAAGCTATAATTTTCATTAGTAATTTTTATATCGGCTTCCTCCTGTTATGGTTGTTGATTAATATGACCATGTTTGGCCCTATGATTAGGAAAATAAACAATCTTATATCTGTTAATACAGAAATTAATACAGAAAATAAACAATCTTATATCTGCTAATACAGAAATTAATGCCACCTAAAAAATACAAATCTCTGGATTGCTGGAAGATTCATTATTTTGACTAAAAATAACACTGTCTATGATCATGGAAAAAAGGAATATATTATTAAACAATGCAGATCAAAGAGATGGCTAACTTCATCATGTATGTACTACTTGTAGAATTTGTTTTCTCAGATACATGTAGCTACATGTATTTTGATTTAAACTTGAATGCAATAATTCTAATACTGCATGATGAAGCCATCTATATATATATACAATACAATACAATACAATACAATATATTTTATTCCAATTAAGGTCCCTCAAGGGGCAATAACAAATATACATTCGTAATTATATCAACAGTTAAAACAATACAGAATGGAGACATATGTTCATAAACAAGACAATTCTAACTATTTAAATGATATCTGTTACAAAAAATATATAAATAAATAGGCTGTGTTCGGCAGCACGCCCCGAGGAGAGGCAAGGAGTAATGTATAGTTGCAGAGTGTATCGTATGGTTGAAGAATGGACTACATGTATGCGATTACTTAGCTGGAGGAGACACCAGGGGACGATGCTTAAGAATTGTATTTTGATTCTCCCCGTGTCTGATCCAGCAAAGCAAGCGGCTCAAGTAGTAAAACATCATGTGTTTGATGAAAGGACTGTGATTACTTAGCTGGAGGAGACACCAGGTGACGGTGCTTAAGAATCGCATTTCGATTCTCCCCGTGTCTGATTCAGGTAAGCAAGCAGTTCAAGTAATAAACTAAAATGGGAATAAATAGATGTATCGTTTATCTGCAACAGACACCAAGGGACAGTGCTTCAGAAAATGCATTGCATCTACTAAGATTAGCAATGAGCATTCCTCCTCGTGTCTAGTGCAGGCAAACAATAATATATTTTAGACATTAATATGTAGATTTTGTTAATAAAATTGAAGCAGTGTTATTCAGTTATTTAAATTATCTGCAATATTTATAAATAAATTGACACAACTCTTTTAAAACTGATACATCCTCACAGGTCATTAACCAGTAAACATTTTCTTGAGGATTTAATTGTAGAAAATTGTTACACGATTGAGATATTGTTCTGAACAGCTGTTGTCGCTTCTCTCTAAATTTGCTGCAGCAAAGTAGAAAATTAATTTCATCTTCTACCTCTCCCGAGTCGCACTGCCCACACAACCTTTGGTGTGGAGGGATACCCTGATATCTACCAGTCTCAATATGTAGACGATGTGCTGAGATTCTTAGTTTTGTTAAACATCTCCTATGCTCAAAATTACCAATAACAGATAGATAATTTTCAAACCCAAAATGTACTTTGAATGTGGTGTAAGTGCGAAGCTGCCCTTCTGAGTATTGTTTCATCTGATTTTTCCATAATATATATATATCGAAACGACAATGCATGAGAGATACAGGCTCAGATGAGTGTCAAATTCTGTTACTCCTCTATTGATATCAACATGTAGTGTTCTACATGTAAGACAAAACAGCAGTATATATACCTTAGTACTACATACAGTAACTACAAACTTTGTGATTTGACTGAGAAAATGATGTACAGTACAATCAAAGTATATATCTTAAATAGAGAATTCTTTTAACATATAACAAGTTTGCCTTAAAACACTGGTACCTCTTTTGAGACATCATCTTTTTTTTTTTTAAATGTCATATTATTTTAGAATTTCTGTTATCAAGTACATATACTGGTATTTTGTTACAGCTGATGGATTCCAGAATGGTTGTCAGGAACTTGGTAGCAAATACAACATGAACTGGATGTTGGCTTAGAAGTCTTTCAGATGACAGATCAAATTCCAACATAGGAGGATCATTGCTATGACTAATTTTTACGCTATTTAAGCTTTCAGTTCAAGTCATCAAGACTTCATCCTAAACTTTATGTTGTTGAGTTTTTTGCGGTTTTTTGGAGGGGAGAAGGAGTGAAAGGAGTTTTTTTAGCTGAAAATAGACAACTTTTCATGTGACATGAGTAATTAGTTAATTTTTTTATAAATTTAACAGGAACCTTATTCATCGGAATACGTTAGCTGAGATCTGGAAGGGATTTTTTTTTTTTAATTTAATATTAATTTATTGAGACATTACATGATTTTGGAGGAAGTTTCCTTGTACAAATACTTTAACTAAATCAATAAAAAAAATTAAGGTTATTTGATTATCATTTTGTTTTAAAAACCTTTTCTTTTATTAAATATTAAAAACAGGGATTTTATCTGTATTAATAATTTTACATTGTTTATGACATCACATACATGTACATGTAGTAGAAATAACCATATGCAACTTATTTGAAGACATTTTCATAGTTCAAAGATGTAGGATAAAAGACTGATTAACACTCAGATTTTCTAATAAAAAGTGATTTTGAAATTTTGCCTATGTTTATTATATTTTATTGACATATATCAGTATCAGCTGAGAGTAAGAGTATATAAAAGAAAATGTATCAAGCAATTGACAACAGAGTTGATGAACTAAATTAAAAATAATGACTTTGCAATCTATAAATAACTACCATCCAGTTTGGTGACCAACATCATACTTACTGAATATTGATTGAATGAATTACATGTATTTTCTGATATATTTGGTTTGTTTGTTTGATTGTGTTTAATGCCACTTTCAACAATGTTTCAGTTATATTGTGGTGGTCAGTTTTATTGGTGGAGGACTCCAGATGATTTATTTTTTATTATCATAATTAAATAGACTTCTGTCTTGTGGATTTATTTGTTTGGTTTGTTGTTGTTGATGATGATGATAAAAATTATCATTTTCTAATTTTACCATCCTTATATTTCTGCTTGAAGATTGACTTGTGTGCTAGTACATTCCCTTGAAGAAGATTTTATATATATATATATATTTGTATATTCCAATTCCAAGAGGGGCTATCGTGGTTGTGATCGTATGATAGTTTGATTTTCAACTTCCTGTGCAATCAGTGACTATCACCACTAATGTTGTGAGTTCGAATCCGTTCATGGCGAGGTGTACTATATACAACATTATATGATAAAGTTTGTCAGTGACTTGCGACAGGTCGGTGGTTTTCTCCGGGTACTCTGGTTTCCTCCACCAATAAAACTGACCGCCACGATATAACTGAAATATTGTTAAAGTGGCATTAAATACCATAAACCAATAAACCAAAACCAATTCCAGATGTAAATAATATAGGGTTATTACACAATATAATTTGATGAACTTTGTCCTAAGCAGAATATTACACCACACAAGTGATAATGCAATTAACATTCTACATATGTACAAGGGACAATATTTATAAATAATCCCACACTAACAATTTTATTGCATAGTAAAATTTGTAACATGAGGCCGTCGTGGTCGTATGATAGATGGATTTATAACTACCTATGCAATCAGTGCCTATCACCACTAACGTTGTGAGTTCCAATCCCACTCAGCCAAGGTCTACTTGATACCACATTATGTGATAAAGTTTGCCACAGAATTGCGGTCTGTGTTTTTTTCCTGGGTACTCCGGTTTCCTCCACCAATAAAACCGACCGCCACGATATAGCTGAAATATTGTTGAAAGTGGCATTAAACACCATAACCCTAACCCTAATGGTTGTTGGAAAAATATAGATTATACAAACCCAATATCTTAAAAAGTACTGGAACAAGGCTTGGCATCAAGCCAATGGATTCAATGACAAATATGTGTTTTGAAGCTGGTTGATTGTCACCGCCACGAGATAACTGAAATATTGTTGAAAGTGGCATTAAGCACCATAAACCTGTAAAATGACCAAATAATTATTTTGCAATGTTACACTAGTAGTACTTACATATATTAAGGCATGTAGCACGCTTACGTTTGGTTGCATTCTATATGAAATATTATACGGCTATACAATAATATGTGTTACTGTGTGAAGGCTATACAATAATATGTGTTACTGTGTGAAGGCTATACAATAATATGTGTTACTGTTTGAAGGCTATACAATAATATGTGTTACTGTGTGAAGGCTATACAATAATATGTGTTACTGTGTGAAGGCTATACAATAATATGTGTTACTGTTTGAAGGCTATACAATAATATGTGTTACTGTGTGAAGGCAATACAATAATATGTGTTACTGTGTGAAGGCTATACAATAATATGTGTTACTGTGTGAAGGCTATACAATAATATGTGTTACTCTGTGAAGGCTATACAATAATATGTGTTACTGTTTGAAAGCTATACAATAATATGTGTTACTGTGTGAAGGCTATACAATAATATGTGTTACTGTGTGAAGGCTATACAATAATATGTGTTACTGTGTGAAGGCTATACAATAATATGTGTTACTGTGTGAAGGCTATACAATAATATGTGTTACTGTGTGAAGGCTATAAAATAATATGTGTTACTGTTTAAAGGCTATACAATAATATGTGTTACTGTGTGAAGGCTATACAATAATATGTGTTACTGTTTGAAGGCTATACAATAATATGTGTTACTGTGTGAAGGCTATACAATAATATGTGTTACTGTGTGAAGGCTACTGTGTGAAGGCTATACAATAATATGTGTTACTGTGTGGAGCCAGACTAATTATCGTTGTCACTTATATATACACATTCTATACACAGAATAACAATGCATTGATATATTCATGTATTTTTGGCCTTTATAAATATATACAGGTGATATAAGTGATAGGTTGTTGATTAGAAGAAATGGATACATGTTTTAATTTAGGTCACATGGTCCAGGGGGTTTCATGGCCGTGATCGTATGTTAGTTGAATTTACAACTACATATGCAATCAGTGCCTATCACCACTAAAGTTGTGAGTTCGAATCCCGCTTATGGCGAGGTGTACACGATACAACCCCATGTGATAAAGTTGTCGGTGACTTGCGGCAGGTCGGTGGTATAATTGTACATGTAACTTAAATATTGTTGAAAGTGGCATTAAACACTATAACCCTAACCCTAAATCAATTTATGAGGTTATTCACTATTTTACAAGAAAAATATCGAAATTGTTTTATTGTGTGACTGAATTATCCAATAGATTTATGTCTAAGTTATGTAATGAATAATAATAACACATCAATGCAAAGTGAAACTAGAATTCCTTTTTTGGCAGTGCCATGTCCTGATTGGCTTATTTAGTGGAGCTTTACCTCATGTCATAGAAAAGGGTTTTATATTTAATATAATTCCAAAATAGGGTAATTGTTATTAATGTGAATTTAGTTTTACATATGTTGTAATAATAGATATATTATTTTTAACAAATTTTTGTGTTTAATTTTATTATAAATATTACCTTTTCCAGATATATTTTGCTTGTATATAATGATTAAAATATCGATCTGTTGTCTGGTTTTTTATCCTCATCATTGGTATAAAGTTTGGCTCGTCTTAAGTGCATTAGATCATGGGTTTGAGCTGCAATCGGTCAAACCAATGACTATAAACCAATGACTATAAACCAATGACTATAAACCAATGACTATAAAATTGGTATTTGCTGCTTCTCTGCTAAGCACACAGCATTAAGGAGTAAGAGTATGCAGAGATTGGTTGGCTCGTAATCAGGATAATGTGTCCGAGTGGAGCAACATGTCTACCAGCAGACTGTTGTTTCAGTGAGCTAGCACAATAATAATCCAGTTAAGGGAGTTGGTCTAGTTCAAAGCGGACACCATCTGATCAATTTGTAACTTGTTCTCGCAATGATATAGCTGAAAAATTGCTCACTTAATTGAATCAATTTCATCTACATATTTGAAATCGTGCCCAATGAATGGTCTCCTTATGTCCAACAACTCAACTGTTCCATAAGAAAATGTGATTTACCATCTCCTAAAACCTAAAGATATTAACTAAGCTTTTCTATAGTGGTTATTATAAAAATATTAATTTTAATTATCTTTCCTTTTTTTTTCACTATCAAACAGGATAAACTCAGTTTGCTGTCCACTGACAATCTTACTTCCTTTATTTGTTTATTTTTTTTTATTGCACTATTTTTTTTATTATATATTTTTTATTTTATTAATTTTTTTTTTGCTTTTTGAAATCTGCATTTTCTTGGCTTCTTGCCAAATCATTTTCACTAAGCACTGATATATATCAGAAACAAATGTAAATTTAATTCTTAATCAGTGAACTAGTTGCATGTTTTGTCTTTTCCGATCAAAACAATTTCATTTACAAACTATCCAATGAGATTATGTAATCTCTATATGACATTAGTTGCTTCCATACTTTTAGGTACATTATACCAAATGTCTGTTCATAAATGAGATATAACAAGCAGGGGCGGATCCAGGATTTCAAGTTAGGGGGGCGCACATAAAAAAATTGCACCGAGCGGAGGGAGGAACGAAAATTGTTGGGGTATTTCGTGTGAAAAATCACGATTTTACGCCAAAAAATCATATTTTTTCCAATTGCGAGGGAGGGGCGAAAATTTTTGGGGTATTTCGTGTGAAAAATCACGATTTTACGCAAAAAGATCATATTTTTTCCAATTTTAGGGGGGGGCGCGCGCCGGGTGCGCCTCCCCCTGGATCCGCCCCTGTAACAAGCATGACCACCAGTTAAAGAAACATTTTGTTGTCTCTTAAATTTACCAAATATCTAGTAATTACAGGCATGACCACTTGTATTTAAATCTATTGTGTATATATGATGCTGGCCAAAGTATTATCACTCAATGTCCTTGTACATCAGTAGACATATACAGAATTATTCTAGACTTCTGTGTCCATATGTCCATCAAAACTCAGATCAGTCTCTGTTCTTGCTGGATTTTGGTATTTATTCATTTTTGAAGAATATTTGTTCCAATGTTCAAATTTGCATCTAAAAAAGAAAGCACAATGACAAAACAACTGTTAACAAGATAATTATAATAAAGGTAAATCGAACCACTGTCCACTCATACATGAAACTGTGATACACTGTCCACTCATACATGAAACTGTGATACACTGTCCACTCATACATGAAACTGTGATACACTGTCCACTTATACATGAAACTGTAATACACTGTCCACTCATACATGAAACTGTAATACACTGTCCACTCATACATGAAACTGTGATACACTGTCCACTCATACATGAAACTGTGATACACTGTCCACTCATGCATGAAACTGTGATACATTGTCCACTCATACATGAAACTGTGATACACTGTCCACTCATGCATGAAACTGTGATACACTGTCCACTCATACATGAAACTGTGATACACTGTCCACTAATACATGAAACTGTGATACACTGTCCACTCATACATGAAACTGTGATACACTGTCCACTCATACATGAAACTGTGATACACTGTCCACTAATACATTAAACTGTGATACACTGTCCACTAATACATGAAACTGTGATACACTGTCCACTCATACATGAAACTGTGATACACTGTCCACTAATACATGAAACTGTGATACACTGTCCACTAATACATGAAACTGTGATACACTGTCCACTCATACATGAAACTGTGATACACTGTCCACTCATACATGAAACTGTGATACACTGTCCACTCATGCATGAAACTGTGATACACTGTCCACTAATACATGAAACTGTGATACACTGTCCACTAATACATGAAACTGTGATACACTGTCCACTCATACATGAAACTGTGATACACTGTCCACTCATACATGAAACTGTGATACACTGTCCACTAATACATTAAACTGTGATACACTGTCCACTAATACATGAAACTGTGATACACTGTCCACTAATACATGAAACTGTGATACACTGTCCACTAATACATGAAACTGTGATACACTGTCCACTAATACATGAAACTGTGATACACTGTCCACTCATACATGAAACTGTGATACACTGTCCACTCATACATGAAAATGTGATACACTGTCCACTAATACATGAAACTGTGATACACTGTCCACTCATACATGAAACTGTGATACGCTGTCCACTCATACATGAAACTGTGATACACTGTCCACTCATACATGAAACTGTGATACACTGTCCACTCATACATGAAACTGTGATACACTGTCCACTCATACATGAAACTGTGATACACTGTCCACTCATACATGAAACTGTGATACACTGTCCACTAATACATTAAACTGTGATACACTGTCCACTAATACATGAAACTGTGATACACTGTCCACTCATACATGAAACTGTGATACACTGTCCACTAATACATGAAACTGTGATACACTGTCCACTAATACATGAAACTGTGATACACTGTCCACTCATACATGAAACTGTGATACACTGTCCACTCATACATGAAAATGTGATACACTGTCCACTAATACATGAAACTGTGATACACTGTCCACTCATACATGAAACTGTGATACACAGTCCACTCATACATGAAACTGTGATACACTGTCCACTCATACATGAAACTGTGATACACTGTCCACTCATACATGAAACTGTGATACACTGTCCACTAATGCATGAAACTGTGATACACTGTCCACTCATACATGAAACTGTGATACACTGTCCACTCATACATAAAACTGTGATACACTGTCCACTTATACATGAAACTGTGATACACTGTCCACTCATACATGAAATGGTGATACACTCCACTCATACTTGAAACTGTGATACACTGTCTACTAATACATGAAACTGTGATACACTGTCCACTCATACATGAAACTGTGATACACTGTCCACTCATACATGAAACTGTGATACACTGTCCACTCATACATGAAACTGTGATACAATGTCCACTCATACATGAAACTGTGATACGCTGTCCACTATTACATGAAACTATGATACACTGTCCACTCATACATGAAACTGTGATACACTGTCCACTCATATATGAAACTGTGATACACTGCCCACTCATACATGAAACTGTGATACACTGTCCACTAATACATGAAACTGTGATACACTTCCACTCATACATGAAACTGTGATACACTGTCCAACTCTTATAAGATACCTCGAACTACTGTCAACTCATATAAGATATCATGACCTAATGTCAACTCATACATGAAACCTTGAGCTACTATGAACTCATATAAGATACCTCGAGCTAATGTCAACTCATATAAGATACCATGAGCTATTATCAACTCATATAAGATACCTTGAGCTTCTGTCAACTCATATAAGATACCTTGAGCTACTGTCAACTCATACATGAAACAATGAGCTACTGTCAACTCTAATAAAATACTTTGAGCTAATGTCAACTCATACATGAAACTTCGAGCTACTGTCAACTCATATGAAATACCTTGAGCTACTGTCAACTCATATAAGATACCTTGAGCTACTGTCAATTCATATATGAAACCTCGAGCTACTGATAACTCATATAAAATACCTTGAGCTACTATCAACTCATATAAGATACCTTGAGCTTCTGTCAACTCATACATGAAACCTTGAGCTACTGTCATCTCTTATAAAATACATTGAGCTACTGTCAACTCATATAACATACCTCGAGCTAATGTAAACTCATATAAGATGCCTTGAGCTACTGTCAACTCAAATAAGATACCTTGAGCTTCTGCCAACTCATATAAGATGCCTTGAGCTACTATCAATTCATATAAGATACCGTGAGCTACTGTCAACTCATATATGAAACCTCGAGCTACTGTCAACTCATATACGATACCTTGAGCTACTGTCAATTCATATAAGATACATTGACCTACGGTCAACTCATACATGAAACATCCAGCTATTGTCAACTCATATAAGATATCTTGGGCTACTGTCGACTCATAAGATACCTTGAGCTACTGTTAACTCATATAAGATACCTTGAGCTACTGTTGACTCATATAAGATACCTTAAGCTACTGTCAACTCATACATGAAACATTGAGCTACTGGCAACTCATATAAGATTCCTTGAGCTACTGTCAACTCATATACGATACCTTGAGCTACTGTCAACTCATACATGAAACATTGAGCTACTGGCAACTCATATAAGATACCTTGACCTACTGTCAACTGACATACGATTCCTTGAGCTACTGCCAACGCATACATGAAAACGAGCTATTGTCAACCCGTACATGAAACCTTGAGCTATTGTCAACTCATATGAGATACCTCGATCTACTGTCAACTCTTATAAGATACCTTGAGCTACTGTCAACTCATATAAGATATCTTGAGCTACTGTCAACTCATACATGAAACCTCGAGATACTGTCAAATCATACAAGATACCTTGAGCTACTGTCAACTCATATACGATACCTTGAGCTACTATCAACTCACATAAGATACCTTGCGCTTCTGTCAACTCATACATGTAGCCTCGAGCTATTGTCAACTCATATAAGATGCCTTGAGATACTGTCAACTCATATAAGATACCTCGAGCTACTTTCAATTCATATAAGATACCTCGAGCTATTGTCATCTCATATACAATACCTTGAGTTATTATCAACTCATATAAGATACATTGAGCTACTGACAACTCATACACGAAACTTCGAGCTACTGTCAATTCATGCAAGATACCTTGAGCTACTGTCAACTCATATAAGATGCCTTGAGCTACTGTCAACTCATACATGAAATCTCGACCTACTGTCAACTCATATAAGATACCTCGAGCTACTGTCAACTCATATAAGATACCTCGAGCTACTGTCAACTCATATAAGATACATTGAGCTTCTGTCAACTCATACATGAAACCTCGAGCTACTGTCAACTCATATAAGATACATTGAGCTACTGTCAACTCATATAAGATATCTTGAGCTACTGTCAACTCATATAAGATACCTTGAGCTACTGTCAACTCATACATGAAACCTCGAGCTATTGTCAAGTCATACATGAAACCTTGACCTACTGTCAACTCAAATAAGATACCTCGAGCTACCGTCAACTCATATAAGATATCTTGATTTACTGTCAACTCATATAAGATATCTTCAGCTACTGTCAACTCATACATGAAACCTCGAGCTACTGTCAATTCATACAAGATACCTTGAGCTACTGTCAACTCATATAAGATACCTTGAGCTACTGTCAACTCATACAGGAAATCTCGATCTATTGGCAACTCATATAAGATACCGTGAGCTACTGTCAACTCATATAAGATACCTTGAGCTACTGTCAACTCATACATGAAACCTCGAGCTACTGTCAACTCATAGAATACCTCGAGCTACTGTCAACTCATATACGATACCTTGAGCTACTGTCAACTCATATAAGATACCTTGAGCTACTGCCAACTCATACATGAAACCGAGCTATTGTCAACTCCTACTTGAAACCTCGAGCTACTGTTAACTCATATAAGATACCTCGAGCTACTGTCAACTCATATAAGATACCTTGAGCTACTGTCAACTCATAAGATATCTTGAGCTACTGTCAACTCATGCATGAAACCTCGAGCTACTGTCAACTCATACGAGATACCTTGAGCTACTGTCAACTCATATAAGATACCTTGAGCTACTGTCAACTCATACATGTAACCTCGAGCTACTGTCAATTCATATACAATACTTCAAGCTACTGTCAACTCATATACGATACCTTGAGCTACTATCAACTCATATAAGATACCTTGTGCTACTGTCAACTCATATAAGATACCTTGAGCTACTGCCAACTCATACATGAAACCGAGCTATTGTCAACTCCTACTTGAAACCTCGAGCTACTGTTAACTCATATAAGATACCTCGAGCTACTGTCAACTCATATAAGATACCTTGAGCTACTGTCAACTCATAAGATATCTTGAGCTACTGTCAACTCATGCATGAAACCTCGAGCTACTGTCAACTCATACGAGATACCTTGAGCTACTGTCAACTCATATAAGATACCTTGAGCTACTGTCAACTCATACATGTAACCTCGAGCTACTGTCAATTCATATAAAATACTTCAAGCTACTGTCAACTCAAATACGATACCTTGAGCTACTATCAACTCATATAAGATACCTTGCGCTACTGTCAACTCATACATGTAGCCTCGAGCTATTGTCAACTCATATAAGATGCCTTGAGATACTGTCAACTCATATAAGATACCTCGAGCTACTGTCAATTCATATAAGATACCTCGAGCTATTGTCAACTCATATACAATACCTTGAGTTATTATCAACTCATATAAGATACCTTGAGCTACTGTCAACTCATACACGAAACATCGAGCTACTGTCAATTCATGCAAGATACCTTGAGCTACTGTAAACTCATCTAAGATGCCTTGAGCTACTGTCAACTCATACATGAAACCTCGACCTACTGTCAACTCATATAAGATACCTCGAGCTACTGTCAACTCATATAAGATACCTCGAGCTACTGTCAACTCATATAAGATACCTTGAGCTACTGTCAACTCATAAGATATCTTGAGCTACTGTCAACTCATGCATGAAACCTCGAGCTACTGTCAACTCATACGAGATACCTTGAGCTACTGTCAACTCATATAAGATACCTTGAGCTACTGTCAACTCATACATGTAACCTCGAGCTACTGTCAATTCATATAAAATACTTCAAGCTACTGTCAACTCAAATACGATACCTTGAGCTACTATCAACTCATATAAGATACCTTGCGCTACTGTCAACTCATACATGTAGCCTCGAGCTATTGTCAACTCATATAAGATGCCTTGAGATACTGTCAACTCATATAAGATACCTCGAGCTACTGTCAATTCATATAAGATACCTCGAGCTATTGTCAACTCATATACAATACCTTGAGTTATTATCAACTCATATAAGATACCTTGAGCTACTGTCAACTCATACACGAAACATCGAGCTACTGTCAATTCATGCAAGATACCTTGAGCTACTGTAAACTCATCTAAGATGCCTTGAGCTACTGTCAACTCATACATGAAACCTCGACCTACTGTCAACTCATATAAGATACCTCGAGCTACTGTCAACTCATATAAGATACCTCGAGCTACTGTCAACTCATATAAGATACCTTGAGCTTCTGTCAACTCATATTAGGCACCTTGAGCTACTGTCAACTCATACATGAAACCTCGAGCTACTGTCAACTCATATAAGATACCTTGAGCTACTGTCAACTCATACATGAAACATTGAGCGACTGTCAACTCATACATGAAACCTTGAGCTACTGTCAACTCATACATGAAACATTGAGCTACTGTCAACTCATACATGAAACATTGAGCTACTGTCAACTCATACATGAAACATTGAGCTACTGTCAACTCATACATGAAACATTGAGCTACTGTCAACTCATACATGAAACCTCGAGCTACTGTCAATTCATACAAGATACCTTGAGCTACTGTCAACTCATATAAGATACCTTGAGCTACTGTCAACTCATACAGGAAATCTCGATATATTGGCAACTCATATAAGATACCGTGAGCTACTGTCAACTCATATAAGATACCTTGAGCTACTGTCAACTCATACATGAAACCTCGAGCTACTGTCAACTCATAGAATACCTCGAGCTACTGTCAACTCATATACGATACCTTGAGCTACTGTCAACTCATATAAGATACCTTGAGCTACTGCCAACTCATACATGAAACCGAGCTATTGTCAACTCCTACTTGAAACCTCGAGCTACTGTTAACTCATATAAGATACCTCGAGCTACTGTCAACTCATATAAGATACCTTGAGCTACTGTCAACTCATAAGATATCTTGAGCTACTGTCAACTCATGCATGAAACCTCGAGCTACTGTCAACTCATACGAGATACCTTGAGCTACTGTCAACTCATATAAGATACCTTGAGCTACTGTCAACTCATACATGTAACCTCGAGCTACTGTCAATTCATATAAAATACTTCAAGCTACTGTCAACTCATATACGATACCTTGAGCTACTATCAACTCATATAAGATACCTTGTGCTACTGTCAACTCATACATGTAGCCTCGAGCTATTGTCAACTCATATAAGATGCCTTGAGATACTGTCAACTCATATAAGATACCTCGAGCTACTGTCAATTCATATAAGATACCTCGAGCTATTGTCAACTCATATACAATACCTTGAGTTATTATCAACTCATATAAGATACCTTGAGCTACTGTCAACTCATACACGAAACATCGAGCTACTGTCAATTCATGCAAGATACCTTGAGCTACTGTAAACTCATATAAGATGCCTTGAGCTACTGTCAACTCATACATGAAACCTCGACCTACTGTCAACTCATATAAGATACCTCGAGCTACTGTCAACTCATATAATATACCTCGAGCTACTGTCAACTCATATAAGATACCTTGAGCTTCTGTCAACTCATATTAGGCACCTTGAGCTACTGTCAACTCATACATGAAACCTCGAGCTACTGTCAACTCATATAAGATACCTTGAGCTACTGTCAACTCATACATGAAACATTGAGCGACTGTCAACTCATACATGAAACCTTGAGCTACTGTCAACTCATACATGAAACATTGAGCTACTGTCAACTCATACATGAAACATTGAGCTACTGTCAACTCATACATGAAACATTGAGCTACTGTCAACTCATACATGAAACCATGAGCTACTGTCAACTCATACATGAAACCATGAGCTACTGTTAACTCATGCATGAAACCTTGAGCTACTGTCAACTCATATAAAATACCTTGATGTACTGTCAACTCATACATGAAACCTTGATCCACTCTCCACTCACACACAAAGCATCACTGGGCCACTGTCAACTCGTCTATTCAACCTACATGAGCTTATGTCCACTCGTACATAAGACATGAATGAGCCACTGTCCACCTAAATATAAATCCTTCATGAGTCACTGTCCACTCAAATATAATTTTTCCATGAGCCAATGTCAACTCATACATAAAACAACAACCGACGACATATTGTACTATGGAAAGTGCTGTATTAATGCAGGATAAGAAAAATACAATTTTGACAGTATGTTTCTACTATTCTTTCAGTTTATACCCATTATTTGGTTTAACCCCAGCCACCACTATCACCCCATAATTTTTTAATTCAAGTGTATATGTTATTTTTTCATAAATAGTTTCCATACTTTATACCAGAAGAGGAACAAAGGTTAAGCACTTCTATTTTCTTTTTTATTTATTTATTTATAAGAATCCAACACTTACGGCTTCCACATCATTCTTTTTATCAGACAAATAAATACACCAACTGTCATAATGCCAATTACAACAAATACTGTCACCAGTATGTCAACTGAAAAAAAAAAGTTCAATGTTTAACTTTGTCGAATCTTGTACAAAATATTGTCAACTTAAAAATACAATCAATCTATTTTTTGTCTTATAAGACAAACACTGTCATAATTGTGCCAACTGAAAAGTAAGTATGTAAAATCAGTCTCTTTGCTTAGTCTAATAATAAGAAACAAATTACAATAAAAACTTAATTATGTAATTTCAAAATTAAATTTGTGCTATATGTTTAATATTTACCTCGGTCTGGTTATAAAGATTGTGATTAACGACACTTTCACCAATACTTCAGTTATATCGAGGAGAAGGAAGCCATAGTACTCTGAGCTAAGAAAGCCACTTATCCGCTGCAAGTTACTGGCAGACTTTGTCACTTGTGTATGAAATCTTCTCCACAAGTGTTGGAATCAATCTTGAGTGACGACTAGCTCTTATTACATACCATTAAACCGCGACCGGACAGTCCCCCGACTTGTCTATACACCAATCACAAAAAATACGGCAAATATGTCAATGCAAAAATTTGCTAAGGTTGATGTTGTTTGTTGCTTGATGGTGTTTAACGCCACTTTCAACAATATTTCAGTTATATCGTGGCGGTCAATTTTTTTGGTGGAGGAAACCGGAGGACCCGGAGAAAATTACCGACTTGTCGCAAGTCACTGACAAACTTTATCACATGATGTTGTACACCTCGCCCTGATCGTGATTCGAACTCACACCATCAGTGGCGGTAGAGTACTGATTGCATAGGTAGTTGTAAATCCAACTACCATATGATCACGGCCACGACGGCCCCAAACCAGACACAACAAATTAAATAGTGTAACAAATATGTTAAATTCAAAAACAATTAAGATGACAAATCTTTTATCATTATCCGATAATACAAGACTATATGTGATGATGGAGGTTCGGCGATTTATCATCCGATAATACAAGACTATATGTGATGATGGAGGTTCGGCGATTTATCATCCGATAATACAAGACTATATGTGATGATGGAGATTCGGAGATTTATCATCCGATAATACAAGACTATATGTGATGATGGAGGTTCGGCGAATTATCATCCGATAATACAAGACTATATGTGATGATGGAGATTCGGAGATTTATCATCCGATAATACAAGACTATATGTGATGATGGAGGTTCGGCGATTTATCATCCGATAATACAAGACTATATGTGATGATGGAGGTTCGGCGATTTATCATCCGATAATACAAGACTATATGTGATGATGGAGATTCGGAGATTTATCATCCGATAATACAAGACTATATGTGATGATGGAGGTTCGGCGATTTATCATCCGATAATACAAGACTATATGTGATGATGGAGATTCGGAGATTGATCATCCAATAATACAAGACTATATGTGATGATGGAGGTTCGGCGATTTATCATCCGATAATACAAGACTATATGTGATGATGGAGATTCGGAGATTTATCATCCGATAATACAAGACTATATGTGATGATGGAGGTTCGGCGAATTATCATCCGATAATACAAGACTATATGTGATGATGGAGATTCGGAGATTTATCATCCGATAATACAAGACTATATGTGATGATGGAGGTTCGGCGATTTATCATCCGATAATACAAGACTATATGTGATGATGGAGGTTCGGCGATTTATCATCCGATAATACAAGACTATATGTGATGATGGAGATTCGGAGATTGATCATCCAATAATACAAGACTATATGTGATGATGGAGGTTCGGCGATTTATCATCCGATAATGCAAGACTATATGTGATGATGGAGGTTCGGCGATTTATCATCCGATAATACAAGACTATATGTGATGATGGAGGTTCGGCGATTTATCATCCGATAATACAAGACTATATGTGATGATGGAGATTCGGAGATTGATCATCCAATAATACAAGACTATATGTGATGATGGAGGTTCGGCGATTTATCATCCGATAATGCAAGACTATATGTGATGATGGAGGTTCGGCGATTTATCATCCGATAATACAAGACTATATGTGATGATGGAGGTTCGGCGATTTCTTTGTTGTTTAATCACTCTAAAATATCCACCTGCACCTTTATGAACATCTTGTTCTGTACACATTTCATTCCGTCAACAATCTCAAAAGACTTGAATAAATTCATAAATTATCATGTAATTTTCAACATAACTATGCATGATTTGTGATAGCGTATGATAGAGCATGCGCACATCTAATTAATACTGAAAGTAAGAAAGGATGTGAATGTAAATAGACATGGGGGACTATCCAACATTACACTTGGACACGAATTAAAGGAAAGAAACAGTGCTATTTTTACTGTTCTACATTTCACAGTCACAGAAGGGTCTTCAACAATGAGTGTGAAACGGTCTCTCGCCTGCAGGTTGAGCGGTACTCTTTATCTTCTGCCGATAAACGCTACATCTGAGCATCTTTGCCGTACGTTCTGATGTCATTTGGTGTATAAAATGAATTCCCATATACGGACTTATCAACAAGAAAACCAAATACGGGTGAGGTAATCTTACAAATACTGTCATCATTGGGTGCATTGATATTTGTTTATAAACTTACCATTAGAATGGTTATCGGTAGAACTGATCACGACACTAAAGGCTGCAGTAGATTCGTTCACACTTTGGTCACGTGTTATATTCCCATAGATACTACATGTTTCTGTAAAAGAGTAATGTTGATTTTTCCCGATTTTATTTTGAGCTTAAATTCCCAAAATAAACTGCAGACTTTTATGTCAGAAATTACCACGAAATAATATATGGCTTTTACAGAGTGACAAGTCAATATTCTATATATATCACGGTTCTTACAAATTAAAACTAATTTAAACAAACGAATCCAAAGGATGAGTTTCTTGAAATAATGTTCATTATTAAGAAACTTGTGAATGTATATATGTTTGTAACAGAAATATAATGATTGACATTTTCCACGGAGCTTTAGCTATGGTACAACATTCAGACCTTCATGTTGTACCATGGTATAAGCCCCGCCCATTTACTTTTGGATTCAACAAAGTTTAAATGGCAAGTTAATTGCGTATGGCACAATAGCAATTTCAGATAACAGACCATGATTTTCTACAAATATATTTTTTAAGCTGAATAATTCATATAAACATTCAAGGAAAAAAGGTCAATTATGTTACAATCATAGCTAGTACAAAATGTAACACAACAGTTTTATTTGAATCATAATATTCACAGCTACATTAAGTACGAGCATTTCAGTAGGTACAATATTACTTTCAAGTATTAGTTCATTGAAGTATATTTGTATCTGCAGATAAACAAGCAATTCTCAACCTGCAGATAAACAAGCAATTCTCAACCTGCAGATAAACAAGCAATTCTCAACCTGCAGATAAACAAACAATTATCAACCTGCAGATAAACAAGCAATTCTCAACCTGCAGATAAACAAACAATTCTCAACCTGCAGATAAACAAGCAATTCTCAACCTGCAGATAAACAAACAATTCTCAACCTGCAGATAAACAAACAATTCTCAACCTGCAGATAAACAAACAATTATCAACCTGCAGATAAACAAGCAATTCTCAACCTGCAGATAAACAAACAATTCTCAACCTGCAGATAAACAAGCAATTCTCAACCTGCAGATAAACAAACAATTCTCAACCTGCAGATAAACAAACAATTCTCCACCTGCAGATAAACAAACAATTCTCAACCTGCAGATAAACAAACAATTCTCAACCTGCAGATAAACAAACAATTCTCAACCTGCAGATAAACAAGCCATTCTCAACCTGCAGATAAACAAACAATTCTCAACCTGCAGATAAACAAACAATTCTCAACCTGCAGATAAACAAACAATTCTCAACCTGCAAATAAACAAACAATTCTCAACCTGCAGATAAACAAACAATTCTCAACCTGCAGACTTGCTACAAGTCCCTTTCTTATTAATAATATCTTAAAAATTGCTGCTATGAAAGTTAAAATCTTGACTGACCACTTTTATTTACTAACAAGATTTCTTTACTGATTACATGTGGAGAGACAAGTCCCTTTCTCAACATGTGGGTAGTCACTATTAGTGGTCGTGGTCGTCATCGTATGGTAGTTGGATTATAACTACCTATGCAATCAGTGCCTATCACCACTAAAGTTGTGAGTTCGAATTCCGCTCATGGCGAGATGTACTCAATACAACATTATGTGATAAAGTTTGTCAATGACTTGTGACAGGTTTTCTCCGGGTAATCTGGTTTCCTCCACCAATAAAACCGACCGCCACGATATAGCTGAAATATTGTTGAAAGTGTCGTTAAACACCATAACCCTGACCCCTAACCCTAATAGTTGTTAGAAAAATAAACAATATACAAACCCAATATCTTAACAAGTACTGGAACGAGGCTTGGCATCAAGCCAATGGATTCAATGATGAATACGTGTTTTGAAGCTGGTTGATTGGCAA
Organism: Bathymodiolus brooksi; assembly: GCA_963680875.1. Lineage (NCBI taxonomy): Eukaryota > Metazoa > Mollusca > Bivalvia > Mytilida > Modiolidae > Bathymodiolus > Bathymodiolus brooksi. The sequence continues at coordinate 119,129,460 of OY804582.1, forward strand.
TGTCTTCAAGTTCTCTCTCACAAGAAGTCAACAATGGACCAATACCAATACAAACTATTTCTATCCCATCTTTCCGCAGTGTATCCTCTGACCCTAAAGTGGAATTGATCTTATTTGATAATCCTTTGGTAAGAACGACAACCGTTGTATTGGCATTTGATCTAGCACCATGTTGTTCATCTAGGACATATTGTTTTATCACATCGAAAGCTAGATGAGTATACGTTTCATCTCCTCCAGTGGTCACTTCTCTCAACGAATCAATGGCCGTCAACAGTGTTGGTTTGTCAGCGTGATCATCCAAGGAAAACTCGACTCGTACTGAACTTGAAAAGGTCACCACTGACATTAATGTGGCGTTTTGTCCAAATGTTAATAATTGAGTCACATTGAAGATAAAGTCTATCGTCTGTAGAAAATCCGTACTGGAGACTCTTGACGATCTTTCCACTGCAAACACTACATCTGTAACATGTTAAAGAGGAAATAATTATCTAGGAAATACTATTGTGCCCTCATCAACTTATATTTTCCATATCTTTCACCACAATGCGACCTTTTAGGGACCGATGATTTAACTGTTAGGGGGTATGTTTTCCACTGAGCTAGCTTTTTTTTTCACATAAAACACACAAAAATCAAATTATTATTTTATTAAATAAGAAAAATAAGTTTGTTTTTTTTTCAAATCAAACCAAATACAATGTACGTCTCGTTGAAACCTGCATTCGCCAATTTTTTTAAATTTTTTGCATCTAAAAGTTAAAAGGCTACTATTTTGTGGTCTTATTATGTTTAATTAGTTGATTGTTAGTATAACGACACTTTCAGGAGTTGTGGTGAAAGATGCCGAAGTTCACGGTGAAAACCATGCACGGACTGTCGACAAGTATCTTGTTTCCCACCATGGCACTCACCATGCAGGAACATACAGTCTGGCTATTTATTCAAATCATAGTCTTGGGTTTTCTTTAAATTTATCTACATTTGATCTTTGAACCAAAAAACGTCAAACAATAATGGCCGACAACTAACAAATAACCACAATAAAGTGTTTTTACTCTCTGGCTAAAATTAGTATTGACAGAAATCCGTACTCTTGCTTGATTGTACTTGCCTGTCAATTCGTACGAGGTTTTTCAAATTTACGGCCCTTGAAATAAAAACGACGTTGTGGCCACTAGAATAAAGTTATCAAGAAGGGACAGCCGTGGTTCTATTGACAGTTCTTATAATACTATATGTATGTCCTAAGCTAGGAGTGTCAAAGGTCAAGCAAGTTAGTGAAGATTAAGTATACAAATGTATATATTGTTTATAGTTATGTCTATGTCTTCTCTGTACCTATGTAATATGGTGATGAGAATAAAAATATATATCAGAATGATGTAGGTACATGTATGACTTGTGCGTGTTTGTGTTTATGTAGTCATGGTGATGTCAGTATAAAAGGATGATAACATTCATAAAGGTTCAGTGAATGTCTTGGACTGAAATATTCGAAAATTGCTCAAGGATTTTATCTATGTTTTACCGTTATTCTAAATGTTAAGTTTACAAAATTATTTCACAAAGGATTGTAATGGAAACTTTTTTTAAATTAAAATATCAAAATATTTTTAAATTTAAAAAAAAAGATACAATGTCAAAAATTACAAAGAGGACTATTACGTGAAAAAAATTGTTATTTGTATTGCGTTATTTTATTTATTATTTATTAAGTTAATTGCAATGTGAGGAGAAATAATATTGTTATTAATGATCGAAAATACATTATTGAGGAATGCTTTTTTTTTCATGGTAACCTACAATTTTATAATATACATGTACATGTAGTTACTTACCTTTCATAACACAAACAGTTGGAATCAAACAAATTAATATCACTCCCAATTTTACAGTAAAGCAAACTCTCCCCATCACCGTTACAATTTGAAATATTTATTTTTTTCTTGGGGGAACATTTTTTCTTCATCAAATCAATCTATGTAAATAAAATAAAATATAATATCCCCGGGGACTACGTGTACAGTTTGTTAAAACTTTGTTCAAGAACAAATAGTAAATAATTTTGATGTGAAAATATTGACCTTTGCACTAATTAACATATTCATTATGTTGACAGTGGACAATAAGATGATTGACAACTTATATCTCATTTTGTCAAAATTACTAATCCTCTATTATTGTGTATAACAAAACAAAGCTAAACGAATGTATTTAATATGTTAGTAAGATTACATTGGAGTCAAACAGACTTAACCCCGTGACCTCACACCTGATCTACATAATTTAGATAATGATTAAATCTGTTAATTGTTAGTATTATTGGTTTACATTTAAACAAAATTGAAAACAGCACGAGTTATTTCCCGTTTAACACGATCGACATTATTTTTTCCGATTTTTTTTAATATACATTTTCTCCACTACCAATTGAATATAATTTCTTCTTTTTTAATTAGTATATTAACTGTTATCATTTTATTCTATAGCGACGTAATTTGAGAAGAGTAATGCTAATGTCATATCATATTTAAAAAAAAAAAAAGAAAAAAAAAGCAATTGTGGGGAAGATAAACAATTTCTAAAATTAATTACTTTGTTTTCATTTGGAGGTAAACGATTCTTATGAATATTATTGTTTTATATCAGTTTATATGTATAATTACTTATATATCTAATATAACAATATTTTTCGGTTTCTTTGTGCGTGATGATTTATAAATATGTGATGATTTTTATTATCTTACACTGTGGATGTTATCTTTTGATGTAAAACCAGTGACCCTTGGTTGAACATGAACGACCAAGGTGCATTGTAAACAGGTTATGTTTTTCAACCAAGCTAGATTTATTTTCCCGAGAAGCAAAAATCAGAAAATATTTCTTTTGACATGAAAACATGAAAAATCTATATTTTTTCAAACTGTACCAAAAGTTCTAGATGAACAGTACACGGTCAGGTTATTTATTATATGCATTTTCCAGGTCAATCTATTTTATTCTATAAAATGTAGCGACATTTTTTTTTAAGCATACCCCTTTAAATATTGTTATGAAGGAAACCAGTCATGTAGCCATGACAACGAAATGTATAATTTTTGTTCGCATGGAAAACTAAAAAGTTGTGATAACATTAAATTTGTGATTACTTTGATTGCTACCACCAATTAGACGCCATCGCGTTATGTTTTGTCAGTTCCCTAGAATGTTCCTAACCTTTATTACTAGGACCATGTTGACATCGTCGCTGATGGTATTGTCATTCACTTACGATGTTAACCACCTTCATTAATACCAATAATTCAACACCAGAACGCTTGTAGGTCAAATTCTCCAGAAATGTAACTAACATTATTAGTTCTAAGTCGAGACCACCACCAATGGTCTGTATATCTCCTGGGATGTCACCAACCTTCATTTTTGTCTAATAGTCGACACCGTCTCTGGTGATCTGTTAGTCACATAGGATTATCACCAGCTTTGATTACTTACTCCAAGTCGACACCAACCCTTGTGGGCTGTCAGTTCCCTGGGATGTCACCAGCCTTAGTTACTTACTCCAAGTCGACACCAACCCTTGTGGGCTGTCAGTTCCCTGGGATGTCACCAGCTTTGATTACTTACTCCAAATCGACACCAACCCTTGTGGGCTGTCAGTTCCCTGGGATGTCACCAGCTTTCATTACTTACTCCAAGTCGACACCAACCCTTGTGGGCTGTCAGTTCCCTGGGATGTCACCAGACTTGATTACTTACTCCAAGTCGACACCAACCCTTGTGGGATGTCAGTTCCCTGGGATGTCACCAGCTTTGATTACTTACTCCAAGTCGAAACCAACCCTTGTGGGCTGTCAGTTCCCTGGGATGTCACCAGCCTTAGTTACTTACTCCAAGTCAACACCAACCCTTGTGAGCTGTCAGTTCCCTGGGATGTCACCAGCTTTGATAACTTACTCCAAATCGACACCAACCCTTGTGGGCAGTCAGTTCCCTGAGATGTCACCAGCCTTGATTACTTACTCCAAGTCGACACCAACCCTTCTGGGTTGTCAGTTCCCTGGTATGTCACCAGCCTTAATTACTTACTCCAAGTCGACCCCAATCCTTGTGGGCTGTCAGTTCCCTGGGATGTCACCAGCCTTAATTACTTACTCCAAGTCGACACCAATCCTTCTGGGCTGTCAGTTCCCTGGGATGTCACCAGCCTTGATTACTTACTCCAAGTCGACACCAACCCTTGTGGGCTGTCAGTTCCCTGGGATGTCACCAGCTTTGATTACTTACTCAAAGTCGACACCAACCCTTGTGGGCTGTCAGTTCCCTGGGATGTCACCAGCTTTGATTACTTACTCCAAGTCGACACCAACCCTTGTGGGCAATCAGTTCCCTGAGATGTCACTAGCTTTGATTACTTACTCCAAGTCGACACCAACCCTTGTGGGCTGTCAGTTCCTTGGGATGTCACCAGCCTTAATTACTTACTCCAAGTCGATACCAATCCTTGTGGGCTGTCAGTTCCCTGGGATGTCACCAGCCTTGATTACTTACTCCAAGTCGACACCAACCCTTGTGGGCTGTCAGTTCCCTGGGATGTCACCAGCCTTGATTACTTACTCCAAGTCGACACCAACCCTTGTGGGCTGTCAGTTCCCTGGGATGTCACCAGCCTTGATTACTTACTCCAAGTCGACACCAACCCTTGTGGGCTGTCAGTTCCCTGGGATGTCACCAGACTTAGTTACTTACTCCAAGTCGACACCAACCCTTGTGGGCTGTCAGTTCCCTGGAATGTCACCAGCCTTGATTACTTACTCCAAGTCGACACCAACCCTTGTGGGCTGTCAGTTCCCTGGGATGTCACCAGATTTGAATATTTACTCCAAGTCGACACCAACCCTTGTGGGCTGTCAGTTCCCTGGGATGTCACCAGCCTTGATTACTTACTCCAAGTCGACACCAACCCTTGTGGGCTGTCAGTTCCCTGGGATGTCACCAGCCTTGATTACTTACTCCAAGTCGACACCAACTCTTGTGGGCTGTCAGTTCATTGGGATGTCACCAGCCTTAATTACTTACTCCAAGTCGACATCAACCCTTGTGGGATGTCACTTCCCTGGGATGTCACCAGCCTTAGTTACTTCCTCCAAGTCGACACCAATCCTTGTGGGCTGTCAGTTCCTTAGGATGTCACCAGCCTTATTACTTACTGCAAGTCGACACCAATCCTTGTGGGCTGTCAGTTCCCTGGGATGTCACCAGCCTTAATTACTTACTACAAGTCGATACCAATCCTTGTGGGCTGTCTGTTCCCTGGGATGTCACCAGCCTTGATTACTTACTCCAAGTCGACACCAACCCTTGTGGGCTGTCAGTTCCCAGGGATGTCACCAGACTTGATTACTGCCGTAAGTCTACACCAACCCTTGTGGGCTGTCAGTTCCCTGGGATGTCCCCAGCCTTGATTACTTACTCCAAGTCGACACCAACCCTTGTCGGCTGTCAGTTCCCTGGGATGTCACCAGACTTAGTTACTTACTCCAAGTAGACACCAACCCTTGTGGGCTGTCAGTTCCCTGGGATGTCAGAAGACTTGATTACTTACTCCAAGTCGACACCAACCCTTGTGGGCTGTCAGTTCCCTGGGATGTCACCAGCCTTGATTACTTACTCCAAGTCGACACCAACCGTTGTGGGCTGTCAGTTCCCTGGGATGTCACCAAACTTAATTACTTACTCCAAGTCGACACCAACGTTGTGGGCTGTCAGTTCCCTGGGATGTCACCAGCCTTGATTACTTACTCCAAGTCGACACCAACCCTTGTGGGCTGTCAGTTCCCTGGGATGTCACCAGCCTTAATTACTTACTCCAAGTCGACACCAACCCTTGTGGGCTGTCAGTTCCCTGGGATGTCACCAGCCTTAGTTACTTACTCCAAGTCAACACCAACCCTTGTGAGCTGTCAGTTCCCTGGGATGTCACCAGCTTTGATAACTTACTCCAAATCGACACCAACCCTTGTGGGCAGTCAGTTCCCTGAGATGTCACCAGCCTTGATTACTTACTCCAAGTCGACACCAACCCTTCTGGGTTGTCAGTTCCCTGGGATGTCACCAGCCTTAATTACTTACTCCAAGTCGATCCCAATCCTTGTGGGCTGTCAGTTCCCTGGGATGTCACCAGCCTTATTTACTTACTCCAAGTCGACACCAATCCTTGTGGGCTGTCAGTTCCCTGGGATGTCACCAGCCTTGATTACTTACTCCAAGTCGACACCAACCCTTGTGGGCTGTCAGTTCCCTGGGATGTCACCAGCTTTGATTACTTACTCAAAGTCGACACCAACCCTTGTGGGCTGTCAGTTCCCTGGGATGTCACCAGCTTTGATTACTTACTCCAAGTCGACACCAACCCTTGTGGGCAATCAGTTCCCTGAGATGTCACTAGCTTTGATTACTTACTCCAAGTCGACACCAACCCTTGTGGGCTGTCAGTTCCTTGGGATGTCACCAGCCTTAATTACTTACTCCAAGTCGACACCAATCCTTGTGGGCTGTCAGTTCCCTGGGATGTCACCAGCCTTAATTACTTACTCCAAGTCGATACCAATCCTTGTGGGCTGTCAGTTCCCTGGGATGTCACCAGCCTTGATTACTTACTCCAAGTCGACACCAACCCTTGTGGGCTGTCAGTTCCCTGGGATGTCACCAGCCTTGATTACTTACTCCAAGTCGACACCAACCCTTGTGGGCTGTCAGTTCCCTGGGATGTCACCAGCCTTGATTACTTACTCCAAGTCGACACCAACCCTTGTGGGCTGTCAGTTCCCTGGGATGTCACCAGCTTTAGTTACTTACTCCAAGTCGACATCAACCCTTGTGGGATGTCAGTTCCCTGGGATGTCACCAGCCTTAATTACTTACTCCAAGTCGACACCAACCCTTGTGGGCTGTCAGTTCCCTGGGATGTCACCAGCCTTAGTTACTTACTCCAAGTCGACACCAACCCTTGTGGGCTGTCAGTTCCCTAGGATGTCACCAGCCTTGATTACTTACTCCAAGTCGACACCAATCCTTGTGGGCTGTCAGTTCCCTGGGATGTCACCAGCCTTAATTACTTACTCCAAGTCGACACCAACCCTTGTGGGCTGTCAGTTCACTTGGATGTCACCAGCCTTAATTACTTACTCCAAGTCGACATCAACCCTTGTGGGCTGTCAGTTCCCTAGGATGTCACCAGCCTTGATTACTTACTCCAAGTCGACACCAACCCTTGTGGGCTGTCAGTTCCCTGGGATGTCACCAGCCTTAATTACTTACTCCAAGTCGACACCAACCCTTGAGGGCTGTCAGTTCCCTGGGATGTCACCAGACTTAGTTATTTACTCCAAGTAGACGACACCAACCTTTGTGGGGTGTCAGTTCCCTGGGATGTCACCAACCTTGATTACTTACTCCAAGTCGACACCAACCTTTGTGGGCTGTCAGTTCCCTGAGATGTCACCCGACTTGATTACTTACTCCAAGTCGAAACCAACCCTTGTGGGCTGTCAGTTCCCTGGGATGTCACCAGACTTGATTACTTACTCCAAGTCGACACCAACCGTTGTGGGCTGTCAGTTCCCTGGGATGTCACCAACCTTGATTATTTACTCCCAGTCGACACCAACCCTTGTGGGCTGTCAGTTCCCTGGGATGTCACCAGCCTTAAGTACTTACTCCAAGTCGACATCAACCCTTGTGGGATGTCAGTTCCCTGGGATGTCACCAGCCTTAGTTACTTACTCTAAGTCGACACCAACCGTTGTGGGCTGTCAGTTCCCTGGGATGTCACCAGCCTTGATTACTTACTCCAAGTCGACATCAACCCTTGTGGGATGTAAGTTCCCTGGGATGTCACCAGCCTGAGCTACTTACTCCAACTCGACACCAATCCTTGTGGGCTGTCAGTTCCCTGGGATGTCACCAGCCTTAGTTACTTACTCCAAGTCGACATCAACCCTTGTGGGATGTCAGTTCCCTGGGATGTCACCAGCCTTAATTACTTACTCCAAGTCGACACCAACCCTTGTGGGCTGTCAGTCCCCTGCGATGTCACCAGCCTTAGTTACTTACTCCAAGTCGACACCAACCCTTGTGGGCTGTCAGTTACCTAGGATGTCACCAGCCTTGATTACTTACTCCAAGTCGAAACCAACCCTTGTGAGCTGTCAGTTCCCTGGGATGTCACCAGCCTTAGTTACTTACTCCAAGTCGACACCAACCCGTGTGGGCTGTCAGTTCCCTAGGATGTCACCAGCCTTGATTACTTACTCCAAGTCGAAACCAACCCTTGTGGGCTGTCAGTTCCCTGGGATGTCACCAAACTTGATTACTTACTCCAAGTCGACACCAACCGTTGTGGGCTGTCAGTTCCCTGGGATGTCACCAGCCTTGATTATTTACTCCAAGTCGACACCAACCCTTGTGGGCTGTCAGTTCCCTGGGAAGTCACCAGCCTTAATTACTTACTCCAAGTCGACATCAACCCTTGTGGGATGTCAGTTCCCTGGGATGTCACCAGCCTTAGCTACTTACTCCAAGTCGACACCAACCGTTGTGGGCTGTCAGTTCTCTGGGATGTCACCAACTTTGATTATTTACTCCAAGTCGAAACCAACCCTTGTGGGCTGTCAGTTCCCTGGGATGTCACCAGCCTTAGTTACTTACTCCAAGTCGACACCAACCCGTGTGGGCTGTCAGTTCCCTAGGATGTCACCAGCCTTGATTACTTACTCCAAGTCGAAACCAACCCTTGTGGGCTGTCAGTTCCCTGGGATGTCACCAGCCTTGATTATTTACTCCAAGTCGACACCAACCCTTGTGGGCTGTCAGTTCCCTGGGATGTCACCAGCCTTGATTATTTACTCCAAGTCGACACCAACCCTTGTGGGCTGTCAGTTCCCTGGGATGTCACCAGCCTTAATTACTTACTCCAAGTCGACATCAACCCTTGTGGGATGTCACCAGCCTTAGCTACTTACTCCAAGTCGACACCAACCGTTGTGGGCTGTCAGTTCTCTGGGATGTCACCAACTTTGAATATTTACTCCAAGTCGACACCAACCCTTGTGGGATGTCAGTTCCCTAGGATGTCACCAGCCTTGATTACTTACTCCAAGTCGAAACCAACCCTTGTGGGCTGTCAGTTCCCTGGGATGTCACCAAACTTGATTACTTACTCCAAGTCGACACCAACCGTTGTGGGCTGTCAGTTCCCTGGGATGTCTCCAGCCTGAGCTACTTACTCCAACTCGACACCAACCCTTGTGGGCTGTCAGTTTCCTGGGATGTCACCAGCCTTAGTTACTTACTCCAAGTCGACATCAACCCTTGTGGGATGTCAGTTCCCTGGGATGTCACCAGCCTTAATTACTTACTCCAAGTCGACACCAAACCTTGTGGGCTGTCAGTTCCCTGAGATGTCACCAGCCTTGATTACTTACTCCAAGTCGACACCAACCCTTGTGGGCTGTCAGTTTCCTGGAATGTCACCAGCCTTGATTACTTACTCCAAGTCGAAACCAACCCTTGTGAGCTGTCAGTTCCCTGGGATGTCACCAGCCTTAGTTACTTACTCCAAGTCGACACCAACCCGTGTGGGCTGTCAGTTCCCTAGGATGTCACCAGCCTTGATTACTTACTCCAAGTCGAAACCAACCCTTGTGGGCTGTCAGTTCCCTGGGATGTCACCAAACTTGATTACTTACTCCAAGTCGACACCAACCGTTGTGGGCTGTCAGTTCCCTGGGATGTCACCAGCCTTGATTATTTACTCCAAGTCGACACCAACCCTTGTGGGCTGTCAGTTCCCTGGGAAGTCACCAGCCTTAATTACTTACTCCAAGTCGACATCAACCCTTGTGGGATGTCAGTTCCCTGGGATGTCACCAGCCTTAGCTACTTACTCCAAGTCGACACCAACCGTTGTGGGCTGTCAGTTCTCTGGGATGTCACCAACTTTGATTATTTACTCCAAGTCGAAACCAACCCTTGTGGGCTGTCAGTTCCCTGGGATGTCACCAGCCTTAGTTACTTACTCCAAGTCGACACCAACCCGTGTGGGCTGTCAGTTCCCTAGGATGTCACCAGCCTTGATTACTTACTCCAAGTCGAAACCAACCCTTGTGGGCTGTCAGTTCCCTGGGATGTCACCAGCCTTGATTATTTACTCCAAGTCGACACCAACCCTTGTGGGCTGTCAGTTCCCTGGGATGTCACCAGCCTTGATTATTTACTCCAAGTCGACACCAACCCTTGTGGGCTGTCAGTTCCCTGGGATGTCACCAGCCTTAATTACTTACTCCAAGTCGACATCAACCCTTGTGGGATGTCACCAGCCTTAGCTACTTACTCCAAGTCGACACCAACCGTTGTGGGCTGTCAGTTCTCTGGGATGTCACCAACTTTGAATATTTACTCCAAGTCGACACCAACCCTTGTGGGATGTCAGTTCCCTAGGATGTCACCAGCCTTGATTACTTACTCCAAGTCGAAACCAACCCTTGTGGGCTGTCAGTTCCCTGGGATGTCACCAAACTTGATTACTTACTCCAAGTCGACACCAACCGTTGTGGGCTGTCAGTTCCCTGGGATGTCTCCAGCCTGAGCTACTTACTCCAACTCGACACCAACCCTTGTGGGCTGTCAGTTTCCTTGGATGTCACCAGCCTTAGTTACTTACTCCAAGTCGACATCAACCCTTGTGGGATGTCAGTTCCCTGGGATGTCACCAGCCTTAATTACTTACTCCAAGTCGACACCAAACCTTGTGGGCTGTCAGTTCCCTGAGATGTCACCAGCCTTGATTACTTACTCCAAGTCGACACCAACCCTTGTGGGCTGTCAGTTTCCTGGAATGTCACCAGCCTTAATTACTTACTCCAAGTCGACACCAACCCTTGTGGGCTGTCAGTTCCCTGGGATGTCACCAGCCTTAGTTACTTACTCCAAGTCGACACCAAACCTTGTGGGCTGTCAGTTCCCTGGGATGTCACCAGCCTTAATTACTTACTCCAAGTCGACACCAACCCTTGTGGGATGTCACCAGCCTTGATTACTTACTCCAAGTCGACACCAACCCTTGTGGGCTGTCAGTTCCCTGGGATGTCACCAGACTTGATTACTTACTCCAAGTCGACATCAACCCTTGTGGGCTGTCAGTTCCCTGGGATGTCACCAGCCTTGATTACTTACTCCAAGTCGACACCAACCCTTGTGGGCTGTCAGTTCCCTGGGATGTCACCAGCCTTAGTTACTTACTCCAAGTTGACACCAACCCTTGTGGGCTGTCAGTTCCCTGAGATGTCACCAGCCTTGATTACTTACTCCAAGTCGACACCAACCCTTGTGGGATGTCAGTTCCCTGAGATGTCACCAGCCTTAGTTACTTACTACAAGTCCACACCAAGCCTTGTGGGCTGTCAGTTCTCTGGGATATCACCAGCCTTAGTTACTTACTCCAAGTCGACACCAACCCTTGTGGGCTGTCAATTCCCTGGGATGTCACCAGCCTTGATTACTTACTACAAGTCGACACCAACCCTTGTCGGCTGTCAGTTCCCTGGAATGTCACCAGCCTTAGTTACTTACTCCAAGTCGACATCAACCCTTGTAGGATGTCAGTTCCCTGGGATGTCACCAGCCTTAATTACTTACTCCAAGTCGACACCAACCCTTGTGGGCTGTCAGTTCTCTGGGATGTCACCAGCCTTAATTACTTACTCCAAGTCGACACCAACCCTTGTGGGCTGTCAGTTCTCTGGGATGTCACCAGCCTTAATTACTTACTCCAAGTCGACATCAAGCCTTGTGGGATGTCACCAGCCTTAGCTACTTACTCCAAGTCGACACCAACCCTTGAGGGCTGTCAGTTCCCTAGGATGTCACCAGCCTTGATTACTTACTCCAAGTCGACACCAACCCTTGTGGGCTGTCAGTTCCCTGGGATGTCACCAGCCTTAATTACTTACTCCAAGTCGACACCAACCCTTGTGGGCTGTCAGTTCCCTGGGATGTCACCAGCCTTAGTTACTTACTCCAAGTCGACACCAACCCTTGTGGGCTGTCAGTTCCCTGAGATGTCACCAGCCTTGATTACTTACTCCAAGTCGACACCAACCCTTGTGGGCTGTCAGTTTCCTGGAATGTCACCAGCCTTAATTACTTACTCCAAGTCGACAACAACCCTTGTGGGCTGTCAGTTCCCTGGGATGTCACCAGCCTTAGTTACTTACTCCAAGTCGACACCAAACCTTGTGGGCTGTCAGTTCCCTGGGATGTCACCAGCCTTAATTACTTACTCCAAGTCGACACCAACCCTTGTGGGATGTCACCAGCCTTGATTACTTACTCCAAGTCGACACCAACCCTTGTGGGCTGTCAGTTCCCTGGGATGTCACCAGACTTGATTACTTACTCCAAGTCGACATCAACCCTTGTGGGCTGTCAGTTCCCTGGGATGTCACCAGCCTTGATTACTTACTCCAAGTCGACACCAACCCTTGTGGGCTGTCAGTTCCCTGGGATGTCACCAGCCTTAGTTACTTACTCCAAGTTGACACCAACCCTTGTGGGATGTCAGTTCCCTGAGATGTCACCAGCCTTGATTACTTACTCCAAGTCGACACCAACCCTTGTGAGATGTCAGTTCCCTGAGATGTCACCAGCCTTAGTTACTTACTACAAGTCCACACCAAGCCTTGTGGGCTGTCAGTTCTCTGGGATATCACCAGCCTTAGTTACTTACTCCAAGTCGACACCAACCCTTGTTGGCTGTCAGATCACTGGGATGTAACCAACCTTAGTTACTTACTCCAAGTCGACACCAATCCTTGTGGGCTGTCAATTCCCTGGGATGTCACCAGCCTTGATTACTTACTACAAGTCGACACCAACCCTTGTCGGCTGTCAGTTCCCTGGAATGTCACCAGCCTTAGTTACTTACTCCAAGTCGACACCAACCCTTGTGGGCTGTCAGTTCCCTGGGATGTCACCAGCCTTAATTACTTACTCCAAGTCGACACCAACCCTTGTGGGCTGTCAGTTCTCTGGGATGTCACCAGCCTTAATTACTTACTCCAAGTCGACATCAACCCTTGTGGGCTGTCAGTTCCCTGGGATGTCTCCAGCCTTAGTTACTTACTCCAAGTCGACACCAACTCTTGTGGGCTGTCAGTTCTCTGGGATGTCACCAGCCTTAATTACTTACTCCAAGTCGACATCAAGCCTTGTGGGATGTCACCAGCCTTAGCTACTTACTCCAAGTCGACACCAACCCTTGTGGCTGTCAGTTCCCTAGGATGTCACCAGCCTTGATTACTTACTCCAAGTCGACACCAACCCTTGTGGGCTGTCAGTTCCCTGGGATGTCACCAGCCTTAATTACTTACTCCAAGTCGACACCAACCCTTGTGGGCTGTCAGTTCCCTGGGATGTCACCAGCCTTAGTTACTTACTCCAAGTCGACACCAACCCTTGTGGGCTGTCAGTTCCCTGAGATGTCACCAGCCTTGATTACTTACTCCAAGTCGACACCAACCCTTGTGGGCTGTCAGTTTCCTGGAATGTCACCAGCCTTAATTACTTACTCCAAGTCGACACCAACCCTTGTGGGCTGTCAGTTCCCTGGGATGTCACCAGCCTTAGTTACTTACTCCAAGTCGACACCAAACCTTGTGGGCTGTCAGTTCCCTGGGATGTCACCAGCCTTAATTACTTACTCCAAGTCGACACCAACCCTTGTGGGATGTCACCAGCCTTGATTACTTACTCCAAGTCGACACCAACCCTTGTGGGCTGTCAGTTCCCTGGGATGTTACCAGACTTGATTACTTACTCCAAGTCGACATCAACCCTTGTGGGCTGTCAGTTCCCTGGGATGTCACCAGCCTTAGTTATTTACTCCAAGTCGACACCAACCCTTGTGGGCTGTCAGTTCCCTGGGATGTCACCAGCCTTGATTACTTACTCCAAGTAGACACCAACCCTTGTGGGCTGTCAGTTCCCTGGGATGTCACCAGCCTTAGTTACTTACTCCAAGTTGACACCAACCCTTGTGGGCTGTCAGTTCCCTGAGATGTCACCAGCCTTGATTACTTACTCCAAGTCGACACCAACCCTTGTGGGCTGTCAGTTCCCTGGGATGTCACCAGCCTTAATTACTTACTCCAAGTCGACACCAACCCTTGTGGGCTGTCAGTTCCCTGGGATGTCACCAGCCTTAATTACCTACTCCGAATCGACACCAACCCTTGTGGGCTGTCAGTTCTCTGGGATGTCACCAGCCTTAATTACTTACTCCAAGTCGACATCAACCCTTGTGGGATGTCAGTTCCCTGGGATGTCACCAGCCTTAATTACTTACTCCAAGTCGACACCAACCCTTGTGGGCTGTCAGTTCTCTGGGATGTCACCAGCCTTAATTACTTACTCCAAGTCGACATCAACCCTTGTGGGCTGTCAGTTCCCTGGGATGTCTCCAGCCTTAGTTACTTACTCCAAGTCGACACCAACTCTTGTGGGCTGTCAGTTCTCTGGGATGTCACCAGCCTTAATTACTTACTCCAAGTCGACATCAAGCCTTGTGGGATGTCACCAGCCTTAGCTACTTACTCCAAGTCGACACCAACCCTTGTGGCTGTCAGTTCCCTAGGATGTCACCAGCCTTGATTACTTACTCCAAGTCGACACCAACCCTTGTGGGCTGTCAGTTCCCTGGGATGTCACCAGCCTTAATTACTTACTCCAAGTCGACACCAACCCTTGTGGGCTGTCAGTTCCCTGGGATGTCACCAGCCTTAGTTACTTACTCCAAGTCGACACCAACCCTTGTGGGCTGTCAGTTCCCTGAGATGTCACCAGCCTTGATTACTTACTCCAAGTCGACACCAACCCTTGTGGGCTGTCAGTTTCCTGGAATGTCACCAGCCTTAATTACTTACTCCAAGTCGACACCAACCCTTGTGGGCTGTCAGTTCCCTGGGATGTCACCAGCCTTAGTTACTTACTCCAAGTCGACACCAAACCTTGTGGGCTGTCAGTTCCCTGGGATGTCACCAGCCTTAATTACTTACTCCAAGTCGACACCAACCCTTGTGGGATGTCACCAGCCTTGATTACTTACTCCAAGTCGACACCAACCCTTGTGGGCTGTCAGTTCCCTGGGATGTTACCAGACTTGATTACTTACTCCAAGTCGACATCAACCCTTGTGGGCTGTCAGTTCCCTGGGATGTCACCAGCCTTAGTTATTTACTCCAAGTCGACACCAACCCTTGTGGGCTGTCAGTTCCCTGGGATGTCACCAGCCTTGATTACTTACTCCAAGTAGACACCAACCCTTGTGGGCTGTCAGTTCCCTGGGATGTCACCAGCCTTAGTTACTTACTCCAAGTTGACACCAACCCTTGTGGGCTGTCAGTTCCCTGAGATGTCACCAGCCTTGATTACTTACTCCAAGTCGACACCAACCCTTGTGGGCTGTCAGTTCCCTGGGATGTCACCAGACTTGAATACTTACTCCAAGTCGACACCAACCCTTGTGGGCTGTCAGTTCCCTGGGATGTCACCAGCCTTAATTACTTACTCCAAGTCGACACCAACCCTTGTGGGCTGTCAGTTCCCTGGGATGTCACCAGCCTTAATTACCTACTCCGAATCGACACCAACCCTTGTGGGCTGTCAGTTCTCTGGGATGTCACCAGCCTTAATTACTTACTCCAAGTCGACATCAACCCTTGTGGGATGTCAGTTCCCTGGGATGTCACCAGCCTTAGTTACTTACTCCAAGTCGACACCAACCCTTGTGGGCTGTCAGTTCCCTGGGATGTCACCAGACTTAATTACTTACTCCAAGTCGACACCAACCCTTGTGGGCTGTCAGTTCCCTGGGATGTCACCAGCCTTAATTACTTACTCCAAGTCGACACCAACCCTTGTGGGCTGTCAGTTCCCTGGGATGTCACCAGCCTTGATTACTTACTCCAAGTCGACAACAACCCTTGTGGGCTGTCAGTTCCCTGGGATGTCACCATCCTTGATTACTTACTCCAAGTCGACACCAACCCTTGTGGGCTGTCAGTTCCCTGGGATGTCACCATCCTTCATTACTTACTCCAAGTCGACACCAACCCTTGTGGGCTGTCAGTTCCCTGGGATGTCACCAACCTTAGTTACTTACTCCAAGTCGACACCAACCCTTGTGGGCTGTCAGTTCCCTGGGATGTCACCAGCCTTGATTACTTACTCCAAGTCGACACCAACCCTTGTGGGCTGTCAGTTCCCTGGGATGTCACCAGATTTAGTTACTTACTCCAAGTAGACACCAACCCTTGTGGGCTGTCAGTTCCCTGGGATGTCACCAGCCTTGATTACTTACTCCAAGTTGACACCAACCCTTGTGGGCTGTAAGTTCCCTGGAATGTCACCAGACTTGATTACTTACTCCAAGTCGACACCAACCCTTGTGGGCTGTCAGTTCCCTGGGATGTCACCAGCCTTTATTACTTACTCCAAGTCGACATCAACCCTTGTGGGATGTCAGTTCCCTGAGATGTCACCAGCCTTAGTTACTTACTACAAGTCCACACCAAGCCTTGTGGGCTGTCAGTTCTCTGGGATATCACCAGCCTTAGTTACTTACTCCAAGTCGACACCAACCCTTGTTGGATGTCAGATCACTGGGATGTAACCAACCTTAGTTACTTACTTCAAGTCGACACCAACCCTTCTGGGCTGTCAGTTCCCTGGGATGTCACCAGCCTTTATTACTTACTCCAAGTCGACACCAACCCTTGTGGGCTGTCAGTTCCCTGGGATGTCACCAGCCTTGATTACTTACTCCAAGTCGACACCAACCCTTGTGGGCTGTCAGTTCCCTGGGATGTCACCAGCCTTGATTACTTACTCCAAGTCGACACCAACCCTTGTGGGCTGTCAGTTCCCTGGGATGTCACCAGCCTTAATTACTTACTCCAAGTCGACATCAACCCTTGTGAGCTGTCAGTTCCCTGGGATGTCACCAGCCTTAGTTACTTACTCCAAGTCGACATCAACCCTTGTGGGATGTCAGTTCCCTGAGATGTCACCAGCCTTAGTTACTTATTACAAGTCCACACGAAGCCTTGTGGGCTGTCAGTTCTCTGGGATATCACCAGACTTAGTTACTTACTTCAAGTCGACACCAACCCTTGTTGGCTGTCAGATCACTGGGATGTCACCAACCTTAGTTACTTACTCCAAGTCGATACCAACACTTGTGGGCTGTCAATTCCCTTGGATGTCAACAGCCTTGATTACTTACTCCAAGTCGACACCAACCCTTGTGGGCTGTCAGTTCCCTGTAATGTCACCAGCCTTGATTACTTACTCCAAGTCGACACCAACCCTTGTGGGCTGTCAGTTCCCTGGGATGTCACCAGCCTTAGTTACTTACTCCAAGTCGACACCAACCCTTGTGGGCTGTCAGTTCCCTGGGATATCACCAGCCTTAATTACTTACTCCAAGTCGACATCAACCCTTGTGGGATGTCAGTTCCCTGGGATGTCACCAGCCTTAATTACTTACTCCAAGTCGACAACAACCCTTGTGGGCTGTCCGTTCCCTGGGAGGTCACCAGCCTTGATTACTTACTCCAAGTCGACACCAACCCTTTTCGGCTGTCAGTTCCCTGGGATGTCACCATCCTTGATTACTTACTCCAAGTCGACATCAACCCTTGTGGGCTGTCAGTTCCCTGGGATGTCACCAACCTTAGTTACTTACTCCAAGTCGACACCAACCCTTGTGGGCTGTCAGTTCCCTGGGATGTCACCAGCCTTGATTACTTACTCCAAGTCGACACCAACCCTTGTGGGCTCTCAGTTCCCTCGGATGTCACCAGCCTTGATTACTTACTCCAAGTCGACACCAACCCTTTTCGGCTGTCAGTTCCCTGGGATGTCACCATCCTTGATTACTTACTCCAAGTCGACACCAACCCTTGTGGGCTGTCAGTTCACTGGGATGTCACCAAACTTAGTTATTTACTCCAAGTCGACACCAACCCTTTTGGGCTGTCAATTCCCTGGGATGTCACCAGCCTTGATTACTTACTCCAAGTCGACACCAACCCTTGTGGGCTGTCAGTTCCCTGGGATGTCACCAACCTTAGTTACTTACACCAAGTCGACACCAACCCTGGTAGGCTGTCAGTTCCCTGGGATGTCCCCAGCCTTAGTTACTTACTCCAAGTCAACACCACCCCTTGTGGGTTGTCAGTTCCCTGGGATGTCACCAGCATTAGTTACTTACTCCAAGTCCACACCAAGCCTTGTGAGCTGTCAGTTCTCTGGGATATCACCAGCCTTAGTTACTTACTCCAAGTCAACACCAACCCTTGTGGGCTGTCAGTTCACTGGGATGTCACCAACCTAAGTTACTTACTACAAG
The DNA here is from genome assembly GCA_963680875.1 of Bathymodiolus brooksi. NCBI lineage: Eukaryota > Metazoa > Mollusca > Bivalvia > Mytilida > Modiolidae > Bathymodiolus > Bathymodiolus brooksi. Next base: position 119,147,932 of record OY804582.1, read on the forward strand.
TCGACACCAAGCCTTGTGGGCTGTCAGTTCTCTGGGATATCACCAGCCTTAGTTACTTACTCGAAGTCGACACCAACCCTTGTGGGCTGTCAGTTCACTGGGATGTCACCAACCTAAGTTACTTACTCCAAGTCGACACCAACCCTTGTGGTCTGTCAGTTCCCTGACATGTCACCAGTCTTAATTACTTACTCCATGTCGACACCAACCCTTGTGGGCTGTCAATTCCCGGGGATGTCACCGGCCTTGATTACTTACTCCAAGTCGACACCAACCCTTGTGGGCTGTCAGTTCCCTGGGATATCACCAGCCTTAATTACTTACTCCAAGTCGACACCAACCCTTGTGGGCTGTCAGTTCCATGGGATGTCACCAGCCTTAATTACTTACTCCAAGTCGACATCAACCCTTGTGGGATGTCAGTTCCCTGGGATTTCACCAGCCTTAATTACTTACTCCAAGTCGACACCAACCCTTGTGGGCTGTCAGTTCCCTGGGATGTCACCAGCCTTAGTTACTTACTCCAAGTCGACACCAACCCTTGTGGGCTGTCAGTTCCCTGGTATGTCACCAGCCTTGATTACGTACTCCAAGTCGACACCAACCCTTGTGGGCTGTCAGTTCCCTGGGATATCACCAGCCTTAGTTACTTACTCCAAGTCGACATCAACCCTTGTGGGATGTCAGTTCCCTGGGATGTCACCAGCCTTGATTACTTACTCCAAGTCGACACCAACCCTTGTGGGCTGTCAGTTCCCTGGGATGTCACCAGCCTTAGTTACTTACTCCAAGTCGACACCAACCCTTGTGGGCTGTCAGTTCCCTGGGATGTCACCAACCTTAGTTACTTACTCCAAGTCGACACCAACCCTTGTGGGCTGTCAGTTCCCTGGGATGTCACCAGCCTTGATTACTTACTCCAAGTCGACACCAACCCTTGTGGGCTGTCAGTTCCCTGGGATGTCACCAGATTTAGTTACTTACTCCAAGTAGACACCAACCCTTGTGGGCTGTCAGTTCCCTGGGATGTCACCAGCCTTGATTACTTACTCCAAGTCGACACCAACCCTTGTGGGCTGTAAGTTCCCTGGAATGTCACCAGACTTGATTACTTACTCCAAGTCGACACCAACCCTTGTGGGCTGTCAGTTCCCTGGGATGTCACCAGCCTTTATTACTTACTCCAAGTCGACATCAACCCTTGTGGGATGTCAGTTCCCTGAGATGTCACCAGCCTTAGTTACTTACTACAAGTCCACACCAAGCCTTGTGGGCTGTCAGTTCTCTGGGATATCACCAGCCTTAGTTACTTACTCCAAGTCGACACCAACCCTTGTTGGATGTCAGATCACTGGGATGTAACCAACCTTAGTTACTTACTTCAAGTCGACACCAACCCTTCTGGGCTGTCAGTTCCCTGGGATGTCACCAGCCTTTATTACTTACTCCAAGTCGACACCAACCCTTGTGGGCTGTCAGTTCCCTGGGAAGTCACCAGCCTTGATTACTTACTCCAAGTCGACACCAACCCTTGTGGGCTGTCAGTTCCCTGGGATGTCACCAGCCTTGATTACTTACTCCAAGTCGACACCAACCCTTGTGGGCTGTCAGTTCCCTGGGATGTCACCAGCCTTAATTACTTACTCCAAGTCGACATCAACCCTTGTGAGCTGTCAGTTCCCTGGGATGTCACCAGCCTTAGTTACTTACTCCAAGTCGACATCAACCCTTGTGGGATGTCAGTTCCCTGAGATGTCACCAGCCTTAGTTACTTACTACAAGTCCACACGAAGCCTTGTGGGCTGTCAGTTCTCTGGGATATCACCAGACTTAGTTACTTACTTCAAGTCGACACCAACCCTTGTTGGCTGTCAGATCACTGGGATGTAACCAACCTTAGTTACTTACTCCAAGTCGATACCAACCCTTGTGGGCTGTCAATTCCCTTGGATGTCAACAGCCTTGATTACTTACTCCAAGTCGACACCAACCCTTGTGGGCTGTCAGTTCCCTGTAATGTCACCAGCCTTGATTACTTACTCCAAGTCGACACCAACCCTTGTGGGCTGCCAGTTCCCAGGGATGTCACCAGCCTTAGTTACTTACTCCAAGTCGACACCAACCCTTGTGGGCTGTCAGTTCCCTGGGATGTCACCAGCCTTAATTACTTACTCCAAGTCGACATCAACCCTTGTGGGATGTCAGTTCCCTGGGATGTCACCAGCCTTAATTACTTACTCCAAGTCGACAACAACCCTTGTGGGCTGTCAGTTCCCTGGGATGTCACCAGCCTTGATTACTTACTCCAAGTCGACACCAACCCTTTTCGGCTGTCAGTTCCCTGGGATGTCACCATCCTTGATTACTTACTCCAAGTCGACATCAACCCTTGTGGGCTGTCAGTTCCCTGGGATGTCACCAACCTTAGTTACTTACTCCAAGTCGACACCAACCCTTGTGGGCTGTCAGTTCCCTGGGATGTCACCAGCCTTGATTACTTACTCCAAGTCGACACCAACCCTTGTGGGCTCTCAGTTCCCTCGGATGTCACCAGCCTTGATTACTTACTCCAAGTCGACACCAACCCTTGTGGGCTGTCAGTTCCCTGGGATGTCACCAACCTTAGTTACTTACACCAAGTCGACACCAACCCTGGTAGGCTGTCAGTTCCCTGGGATGTCCCCAGCCTTAGTTACTTACTCCAAGTCAACACCACCCCTTGTGGGTTGTCAGTTCCCTGGGATGTCACCAGCATTAGTTACTTACTCCAAGTCCACACCAAGCCTTGTGGGCTGTCAGTTCTCTGGGATATCACCAGCCTTAGTTACTTACTCCAAGTCAACACCAACCCTTGTGGGCTGTCAGTTCACTGGGATGTCACCAGCCTTGATTACTTACTCCAAGTCGACACCAACCCTTGTGGGCTGTCAGTTCCCTGGGATGTCACCAACCTTAGTTACTTACACCAAGTCGACACCAACCCTGGTAGGCTGTCAGTTCCCTGGGATGTCCCCAGCCTTAGTTACTTACTCCAAGTCAACACCACCCCTTGTGGGTTGTCAGTTCCCTGGGATGTCACCAGCATTAGTTACTTACTCCAAGTCCACACCAAGCCTTGTGGGCTGTCAGTTCTCTGGGATATCACCAGCCTTAGTTACTTACTCCAAGTCAACACCAACCCTTGTGGGCTGTCAGTTCACCGGGATGTCACCAACCTAAGTTACTTACTACAAGTCGACACCAAGCCTTGTGGGCTGTCAGTTCTCTGGGATATCACCAGCCTTAGTTACTTACTCCAAGTCGACACCAACCCTTGTGGGCTGTCAGTTCACTGGGATGTCACCAACCTAAGTTACTTACTCCAAGTCGACACCAACCCTTGTGGGCTGTCAGTTCCCTGACATGTCACCAGTCTTAATTACTTACTCCATGTCGACACCAACCCTTGTGGGCTGTCAATTCCCGGGGATGTCACCGGCCTTGATTACTTACTCCAAGTCGACACCAACCCTTGTGGGCTGTCAGTTCCCTGGGATGTCACCAGCCTTAGTTACTTCCTCCAATTCGACACCAACCCTTGTGGGCTGTCAGTTCCCTGGGATGTCACCAGCCTTAGTTACTTACTCCAAGTCGACACCAACCCTTGTGGGCTGTCAGTTCCATGGGATGTCACCAGCCTTAATTACTTACTCCAAGTCGACATCAACCCTTGTGGGATGTCAGTTCCCTGGGATGTCACCAGCCTTAATTACTTACTCCAAGTCGACACCAACCCTTGTGGGCTGTCAGTTCCCTGGGATGTCACCAGCCTTAGTTACTTACTCCAAGTCGACACCAACCCTTGTGGGCTGTCAGTTCCCTGGCATGTCACCAGCCTTGATTACTTACTCCAAGTCGACACCAACCCTTGTGGGCTGTCAGTTCCCTGGGATATCACCAGCCTTAGTTACTTACTCCAAGTCGACATCAACCCTTGTGGGATGTCAGTTCCCTGGGATGTCACCAGCCTTGATTACTTACTCCAAGTCGACACCAACCCTTGTTGGCTGTCAGTTCCCTGGGATGTCACCAGCCTTAGTTACTTACTCCAAGTCGACACCAACCCTTGTGGTCTGTCAGTTCTCTGGGATGTCACCAGCCTTAATTACTTACTCCAAGTCGACATCAACCCTTGTGGGATGTCAGCTCCCTGGGATGTCACCAGCCTTAATTACTTACTCCAAGTCAACACCAACCCTTGTGGGCTGTCAGTTCCCTGGGATGTCACCAGACTTGATTACTGCCATAAGTCGACACCAACCCTTGTTGGCTGTCAGTTCCCTGGGATGTTACCAGCCTTCATTACTTACTCCAAATCGACACCAACCCTTGTGGTCTGTCAGTTCTCTGGGATGTCACCAGCCTTAATTACTTACTCCAAGTCGACATCAACGCTTGTGGGATGTCAGTTCCCTGGGATGTCACCAGCCTTAATTACTTACTCCAAGTCAACACCAACCCTTGTGGGCTGTCAGTTCCCTGGGATGTCACCACACTTGATTACTGCCATAAGTCGACACCAACCCTTGTTGGCTGTCAGTTCCCTGGGATGTTACCAGCCTTCATTACTTACTCCAAATCGACACCAACCCTTGTGGGCTGTCAGTTCCCTGGCATGTCACCAGTCTTAATTACTTACTCCATGTCAACACCAACCCTTGTGGGCTGTCAGTTCCCTGGGATATCACCAGCCTTAGTTACTTACTCCAAGTCGACACCAACCCTTGTGGGCTGTCGGTTCACTGGGATGTCACCAACCTTATTTACTTACTCCAAGTCGACACCAACCCTTGTGGGCTGTCAATTCCCGGGGATGTCACCAGCCTTAGTTACTTACTCCAAGTCGACACCAACCCTTGTGGGCTGTCAGTTCCCTGGGATGTCACCAGCCTTAGTTATTTACTCCAAGTCCACAACAAGCCTTGTGGGCTGTCAGTTCTCTGGGATATCACCAGCCTTAGTTACTTACTCCAAGTCGACATCAACCCTTGTGGGCTGTCAGTTCACTGGGATGTCACCAACCTTAGTTACTTACTCCAAGTCGACACCAACCCTTGTGGGCTGTCAATTCCCTGGGATGTCACCAGCCTTATTTACTTACTCCAAGTCGACACCAACCCTTGTGGACTGTCAGTACCCTGGGATGTCACCAGCATTAGTTACTTACTCCAAGTCCACACCAAGCCTTGTGGGCTGTCAGTTCCCTGGGATGTCACCAGCTTTGATTACTTACTCCAAGTCGACACCAACCTTTGTGGGCTGTCAGTTCCCTGGGATGTCACAAGAATTGATTACTACCATAGGTCGACACCAATCCTTGTGGGCTGTCAGTTTCCTCGGATGTCACCAGCCTTGATTACTGCCATAAATCGACACCAACCCTTGTGGGCTGTCAGTTCCCAGGGATGTCACCAGCCTTGATTACCTACTCCAAGTCGACACCAACCCTTGTGGGCTGTCAGTTCCCTGGCATGTCACCAGTCTTAATTACTTACTCCAAGTTGACACCAACCCTTGTGGGATGTAAGTTCCCTGGGATATCACCAGCCTTAGTTACTTACTCCAAGTCGACACCAACCCTCGTGGGCTGTCAGTTCACTGGGATGTCACCAAACTTAGTTATTTACTCCAAGACGACACCAACCCTTGTGGGCTGTCAGTTCCCTGGGATATCACCCGCCTTAATTACTTACTCCAAGTCGACACCAACCCTTGTGGGCTGTCAGTTCACTGGGATGTCACCAAGCTTAGTTATTTACTCCAAGTCGACACCAACCCTTTTGGGCTGTCAATTCCCTGGGATGTCACCAGCCTTGATTACTTACTCCAAGTCGACACCAACCCTTGTGGGCTGTCAGTTCCCTGGGATGTCACCAACCTTAGTTACTTACACCAAGTCGACACCAACCCTGGTAGGCTGTCAGTTCCCTGGGATGTCCCCAGCCTTAGTTACTTACTCCAAGTCAACAACACCCCTTGTGGGTTGTCAGTTCCCTGGGATGTCACCAGCATTAGTTACTTACTCCAAGTCCACACCAAGCCTTGTGGGCTGTCAGTTCTCTGGGATATCACCAGCCTTAGTTACTTACTCCAAGTCAACACCAACCCTTGTTGGCTGTCAGTTCACTGGGATGTCACCAACCTAAGTTACTTACTACAAGTCGACACCAACCCTTGTGGGCTGTCAGTTCCCTGGGATGTCACCAGCCTTAGTTACTTACTCCAAGTCGACACCACCCCTTGTGGGTTGTCAGTTCCCAGGGATGTCACCAGCATTAGTTACTTACTCCAAGTCCACACCAAGCATTGTGGGCTGTCAGTTCCCTGGAATGTCACCAGCCTTGATTACTTACTCCAAGTCGACACCAACCCTTGTGGGCTGTCAGTTCCCTGGGATGTCACCAGCCTTGATTACTTACTCCAAGTCGACACCAATCCTTGTGGGCTGTCAGTTCTCTGTGATGTCACCAGCCTTAATTACTTACTCCAAGTCGACACTAACCTTTTGGGTTGTCAGTTCCCATGGAATGTTCAGCCTTGATTACTTACTCCAAGTCGACACCAACCCTTGTGGGCTGTCAGTTCACTGGGATGTCACCAACCTTAGTTACTTACTCCAAGTCGACACCAACCCTTGTGGGCTGTCAGTTCCCTGGGATGTCACCAGCCTTAGTTACTTACTCCAAGTCGACACCACCCCTTGTGGGCTGTCAGTTCCCTGGGATGTCACCAGCATTAGTTACTTACTCCAAGTCCATACCAAGCCTTGTGGGCTGTCAGTTCCCTGGGATGTCACCAGCCTTGATTATTTACTCCAAGTCGACACCAGCCCTTGTGGGTTGTCAGTTCCCTGGGATGTCACCAGCCTTAGTTACTTACTCCAAGTCGACACCAACCCTTGTGGGCTGTCAGTTCCATGGGATGTCACCAGCCTTAATTACTTACTCCTAGTCGACACCAACCCTTGTGGGGTGTCAGTTCCCTGTGATGTCACCAGCCTTAATTACTTACTCCAAGTCGACACTAACGTTTTGGGTTGTCAGTTCCCATGGGATGTCACCAGACTTGATTACTGCCATAAGTCGACACCAACCTTTGTGGGCTGTCAGGTCCCTGGGATTTCACCAGCCTTGATTACTTACTCCAAGTCGACACCAACCCTTGTGGGCTCTCAGTTCCCTGGGGTGTCACCAGACTTGATTACTGCCATAAGTCGACACCAACCCTTGTGGGCAGTCACTTACCTGAGATGTCACCAGCCTTGATTACTTACTCCAAGTCGACACCAACCCTTGTGGGCTGTCAGTTCCCTGGGATGTCACCAGCCTTAGTTACTTACTCCAAGTCGACACCAATTCTTGTGGGCTGTCAGTTCCCTGGGATGTCACCAGCCTTGATTACTTACTCCAAGTCGACACCAACCCTTGTGGGCTGTCAGTTCCCTGGGATGTCATCAGCCTTGATTACTTACTCCAAGTCAACACCACCCCTTGTGGGTTGTCAGTTCCCAGGGATGTCACCAGCATTAGTTACTTACTCCAAGTCCACACCAAGCATTGTGGGCTGTCAGTTCCCTGTAATGTCACCAGCCTTGATTACTTACTCCAAGTCGACACCAACCCTTGTGGGCTGTCAGTTCCCTGGGATGTCACCAGCCTTGATTACTTACTCCAAGTCGACACCAATCCTTTTGGGCTGTCAGTTCTCTGTGATGTCACCAGCCTTAATTACTTACTCCAAGTCGACACTAACCTTTTGGGTTGTCAGTTCCCATGGAATGTTCAGCCTTGATTACTTACTCCAAGTCGACACCAACCCTTGTGGGCTGTCAGTGTACTGGGATGTCACCAACCTTAGTTACTTACTCCAAGTCGACACCAACCCTTGTGGGCTGTCAGTTCCCTGGGATGTCACCAGCCTTAGTTACTTACTCCAAGTCGACACCACCCCTTGTGGGCTGTCAGTTCCCTGGGATGTCACCAGCATTAGTTACTTACTCCAAGTCCATACCAAGCCTTGTGGGCTGTCAGTTCCCTGGGATGTCACCAGCCTTGATTACTTACTCCAAGTCGACACCAACCCTTGTGGGCTGTCAGTTCCCTGGGATGTCACCAGCCTTAGTTACTTACTCCAAGTCGACACCACCCCTTGTGGGCTGTCAGTTCCCTGGGATGTCACCAGCATTAGTTACTTACTCCAAGTCCATACCAAGCCTTGTGGGCTGTCAGTTCCCTGGGATGTCACCAGCCTTGATTACTTACTCCAAGTCGACACCAACCCTTGTGGGCTGTCAGTTCCCTGGGATGTCACCAGCCTTAATTACTTACTCCAAGTCGACACCAACCCTTGTGGGGTGTCAGTTCCCTGTGATGTCACCAGCCTTAATTACTTACTCCAAGTCGACACTAACCTTTTGGGTTGTCAGTTCCCATGGGATGTCACCAGACTTGATTACTGCCATAAGTCGACACCAACCTTTGTGGGCTGTCAGGTCCCTGGGATTTCACCAGCCTTGATTACTTACTCCAAGTCGACACCAACCCTTGTGGGCTGTCAGTTCCCTGGGATGTCACCAGACTTGATTACTGCCATAAGTCGACACCAACCCTTGTGGGCTGTCAGTTCCCTGGGATGTCACCAGACTTGATTACTGCCATAAGTCGACACCAACCCTTGTGGGCTGTCAGTTCCCTGAGATGTCACCAGCCTTGATTACTTACTTTAAGTCGACACCAACCCTTGTGGGCTCTCAGTTCCCTGGGGTGTCACCAGACTTGATTACTGCCATAAGTCGACACCAACCCTTGTGGGCAGTCACTTCACTGAGATGTCACCAGCCTTGATTACTTACTCCAAGTCGACACCAACCCTTGTGGGCTGTCAGTTCCCTGGGATGTCACCAGCCTTAGTTACTTACTCCAAGTCGACACCAATCCTTGTGGGCTGTCAGTTCCCTGGGATGTCACCAGCCTTGATTACTTACTCCAAGTCGACATCAACCTTTGTGGGATGTCAGTTCCCTGTGATGTGACCACCCTTAATTACTTACTCCAAGTCGACACTAACCCTTGTTGGTTGTTAGTTCCCTGGGATATCACCAGACTTGATTACTGCCATAAGTCGACACCAACCCTTGGGGGCTGTCAGTTCCCTCGGATGTCACCAGCCTTGATTACTGCCATAAGTCGACACCAACCCTTGTGGGCTGTCAGTTCCCTGGGATGTCACCAGCCTTGATTACTTACTCCAAGTCGACATCAACCATTCTGGGCTGTCAGTTCCCTGGGATGTCACCAGACTTGATTACTGCCATAAGTCGACACCAACCCTTGGGGGCTGTCAGTTCCCTCGGATGTCACCAGCCTTGATTACTGCCATAAGTCGAAACCAACCCTTGTGGGCTCTCAGTTCTCTGGGATGTCACCAGCCTTGATTACTTACTCCAAGTCGACACCAACCCTTGTGGGCTGTGGGTTCCCTGAGATGTCACCAGCCTTGATTACTTACTCCAAGTCGACACCAACCCTTGTGGGCTCTCAGTTCCCTGGGATGTCACCAGACTTGATTACTGCCATAAGTCGACACCAACCCTTGTGGGCAGTCACTTCCCTGAGATGTCACCAGCCTTGATTACTTACTCCAAGTCGACACCAACCCTTGAGGGCTGTCAGTTCCCTGGGATGTCACCAGCCTTAGTTACTTACTCCAAGTCGACACCAACCCTTGTGGGCTGTCAGTTCCCTGGGATGTCACCAGCCTTGATTACTTACTCCAAGTCGACACCAACCCTTGTGGGCTGTCATTTCCCTGGGATGTCATCAGCCTTGATTACTTACTCCAAGTCGACACCAACCCTTGTGGGATGTCATTTCCCTGTGATGTCACCACACTTGATTACTGCCATAAGTCGACACCAACCCTTGTGGGCTGTCAGTTCCCTGGGATGCCACCAGCCTTGATTACTTACTCCAAGTCGACACCAACCCTTCTGAGCTGTCAGTTCCCTGGGATGTCACCAGACTTGATTACTGCCATAAGTCGACACCAACCCTTGGGGGCTGTCAGTTCCCTCGGATGTCACCAGCCTTGATTACTGCCATAAGTCGACACCAACCCTTGTGGGCTGTCAGTTCCCTGGGATGTCACCAGCCTTGATTACTTACTCCAAGTCGACACCAACCCTTCTGGGCTGTCAGTTCCCTGGGATGTCACCAGACTTGATTACTGCCATAAGTCGACACCAACCCTTGTGGGCTGACAGTTCCCTCGGATGTCACCAGACTTGATTACTGCCATAAGTCGACACCAACCCTTGTGGACAGTCACTTCCCTGAGATGTCACAAGTATTGATTACTTACTCCAAGTCGACACCAACCCTTGTGGGCTCTCAGTTCCTTGGGATGTCACCAGCCTTAGTTACTTATTCCAAGTCGACACCAACCCCTGTGGGCTGTCAGTTCCCTGGGATGTCACCAGCCTTAGTTACTTACTGCAAGTCGACACCAACCCTTGTGAGCTGTCAGTTCCCTGGGATGTCACCAGCCTTAGTTACTTACTCCAAGTCGACACCAACCCTTGTGGGCTGTCAGTTCCCTCGGATGTCACCAGCCTTGATTACTGCAATAAGTCGACGCCAACCCTTGTGGGCTGTCAGTTCCCTGGGATGTTCCCAGCCTTTATTACTTACTCCAAGTCGACACCAACCCTTGTGGGCTCTCAGCTCCCTGGGATGTCACAAGACTTGATTACTGCCATACGTCGACACCAACCCTTGTGGGCTCTCAGTTCTCTGGGATGTCACCAGACTTGATTACTGCCATAAGTCGACACCAACCGTTGTGGGCTGTCAGTTCCCACGGATGTCACCAGCCTTCATTACTGCCATAAGTCGACACCAACCCTTGTGGGCTGTCAGTTCCCTGGGATATCACCATCCTTGATTACTTACTCCAAGTCAACACCAAGCCTTGTGGATTGTCAGTTCCCTGGGATTGCATCAGCCTTGATTACTTACTCCAAGTCGACACCAACCCTTGTGGGCTGTCAGTTCCATGGGATGTCACCAGACTTGATTACCGCCATAAGTCGACACCAACCCTTGTGAGCTCTCAGTTCCCGGGGATGCAACCAGACTTGATTACTGCCATAAGTTGAAGCCAACCCTTGTGGGCAGTCACTTCCCTGAGATGTCACCAGCCTTGATTACTTACTCCAAGTCGACACCAACCCTTGTGGGCTGTCAGTTCCCGGGGATGTCACCAGCCTTAGTTACTTACTCCAAGTCGACACCAACCCTTGTGGGCTGTCAGTTCCCTGGGATGTCACCAGCCTTTGTTACTTACTCCAAGTCGACACCAACCCTTGTGGGCTGTCAGTTCCCTGGGATGTCACCAGCCTTGATTACTTACTCCAAGTCGACACCAACCCTTGTGGGCGGTCAGTTCCCTGGGATGTCATCAGCCTTGATTACTTACTCCAAGTCGACATCAACCCTTGTAGGATATCAGTTCCCTGTGATGTCACCACCCTTAATTACTTACTCCAAGTCGACACTAACCCTTGTGGGTTGTCAGTTCCCTGGGATGTCACAAGACTTGATTACTGCCATAAGTCGACACCAACCCTTGTGGGCTGTCAGTTCCCCGGGATGCCACCAGCCTTGATTACTTCCTCCAAGTCGACACCAACCCTTGCGGGCTGTCAGTTCCCTGGGATGTCACTAGACTTGATTACTGCGATAAGTCGACACCAAACCTTGTGGGCTGTCAGTTCCCTGGTATGTCACCAGCCTTGATTATTTACTCCAAGTCGACACCAACCCTTGTGGGCTGTCAGTTCCCTGGGATGGGACCAGCCTTGATTACTTACTCCAAGTCGACACCAACCCTTGTGGGCTGTCGGTTCCCTGGGATGTCATCAGCCTTGATTACTTACTCCAAGTTGACACCAACCCTTGTGGGCTGTCAGTTCCCTGGGATGTCACCAACCTTAGTTACTTACTCCAAGTCGACACCAACCCTTGTGGGCTGTCGATTCCCTGGGATGTCAGCAGCCTCTATTACTTACTCCAAGTCGACACCAACCCTTGTGGGCTGTCAGTTCCCTTGTATGTCACCAGCCTTGATTACTTACTCCAAATCGACACCAACCCTTGTGGGCTGTCAGTTCCCTGGTATGTCACCAACCTTGATTACTTACTCCAAGTCGACACCAACCCTTGTGGGCTGTCAGTTCCCTGGGATGTCATCAGCCTTGATTACTTACTCCAAATCGACACCAACCCTTGTGGGCTGTCAGTTCCCTGGGATGTCACCAGCCTTGATTACTTACTCCAAGTCATCACCAACCCTTGTGGGGTGTCAGTTCCCTGTAATGTCACCAGCCTTAATTACTTACTCCAAGTCGACACTAACCTTCTGGGTTGTCAGTTCCCTTGGATGTCACCAGACTTCATTACTGCCATAAGTCGACACCAACCCTTGTGGGCTGTCAGGTCCCTGGGATTTCACCAGCCTTGATTACTTACTCCAAGTCGACACCAACCCTTGTGGACTGTCAGTTCCCTGGGATGTCACCAGACTTGATTACTGCCATAAGTCGACACCAACCCTTGTGGGCTGTTAGTTCCCTGAGATGTCACCAGCCTTGATTACTTACTATAAGTCGACACCAACCCTTGTGGGCTCTCAGTTCCCTGGGATGTCACCAACCTTAGTTACTTACTCCAAGTCGACACCAACCCTTGTGGGCTGTCAGTTCCCTGGGATGTCATCAGCCTTGATTACTTACTCCAAATCGACACCAACCCTTGTGGGCTGTCAGTTCCCTGGTATGTCACCAGCCTTGATTACTTACTCCAAGTCGACACCAACCCTTGTGGGCTGTCAGTTCCCTGGGATATCATCAGCCTTGATTACTTACTCCAAGTCGACATCAACCCTTGTGGGATGTCAGTTTCCTGTGTTGTCACAAGACTTGAATAATTACTCCAAGTCGACACCAACCCTTGTGGGTTGTCAGTTCCCTCGGATGTCACCAGACTTGATTACTGCCATAAGTCGACACTAACCCTTGTGGGCTGTCAGTTCCCAGGGATGTCACCAGCCTTCATTACTTACTCCAAATCGACACCAACCCTTTTGGGCTGTCAATTCCCTGGGATGTCACCAGCCTTGATAACTTACTCCAAGTCGACACCAACCCTTGTGGGCTGTCAGTTCCCTGAGATGTCACCAGCCTTAGTTACTTACTCCAAGTCGACACCAACCCTTGTGGGCTGTCAGTTCCCTGAGATGTCACCAGCCTTAATTACTTACTCCAAGTCGACACCAACCCTTCTGGGCTGTCAGTTCCCTGGGATGTCACCAGCCTTAGTTACTTACTCCAAATCGACATCAACCCTTGTGGGCTGTCAGTTCACTGGGATGTCACCAGCATTAGTTAATTACTCCAAGTCCACACCAAGCCTTGTGGGCTGTCAGTTCCCTGAGATGTCACCAGCCTTAGTTACTTACTCCAAGTCGACACCAACCCTTGTGGGCTGTCAGTTCCCTGAGATGTCACCAGCCTTAATTACTTACTCCAAGTCGACACCAACCCTTGTGGGCTGTGAGTTCCCTGGGATGTCACCAGCCTTATTTTCTTACTCCAAGTCGACACCAACCCTTCTGGGCTGTCAGTTCCCTGGGATGTCACCAGTCTTAATTACTTACTCCAAGTCGACATCAACCCTTGTGGGATGTCAGTTCCCTGTGATATTACCAGCCTTGATTACTTACTCCAAGTCGACACCAACCCTTGTGGGCTGTCAGTTCCCTGGGATATCACCAGCCTTAATTACTTACTCCAAGTCGACACCAACCCTTGTTGGCTGTCAGTTCCCTGGGATGTCACCAGCCTTAGTTACTTACTCCAAGTCGACACCCACCCTTGTGGGCTGTCAGTTCCCTGGGATGTCACCAGCCTTAATTACTTACTCCAAGTCGACACCAACCCTTGTGGGCTGTCAGTTCCCTGGGATGTCACCAGCCTTTGTTACTTACTCCAAGTCGACACCAACCCTTGTGGGCTGTCAGTTCCCTGGGATGTCACCAGCCTTGATTACTTACTCCAAGTCGACACCAACCCTTGTGGGCTGTCAGTTCCCTGGGATGTCACCAGCCTTAGTTACTTACTCCAAGTCGACATCAAACCCTGTGGGCTGGCAGTTCCCTGGGAGGTCACCAGCCTTGATTACTTACTCCAAGTCCACACCAACCCTTGTGGGCTGTCAGTTCCTGGGATGTCACCAGCCTTAATTACTTACTCCAAGTCGACACCAACCTGTGTGGGCTGTCAGTTCCCTGGGATGTCACCAGCCTTAGTTACTTACTCCAAATCGACACCAACCCTTGTGGGCTGTCAGTTCCCAGGGATGTCACCAGCCTTGATTACTTACTCCAAGTCGTCACCAACCCTTGTGGGGTGTCAGTTCCCTGTGATGTCACCAGCCTTGATTACTTACTCCAAGTCGACACTAACCTTCTGGGTTGTCAGCTCCCTGGGATGTCACCAGACTTGATTACTGCCATAAGTCGACACCAACCCTTGTGGGCTGTCAGGTCCCTGGGATTTCACCAGCCTTGATTACTTACTCTAAGTCGACACCAACCCTTGTGGGCTGTCAGTTCCCTGGGATGTCACCAGACTTGATTACTGCCATAAGTCGACACCAACCCTTGTGGGCTGTCAGTTCCCTGAGATGTCACCAGCCTTGATTACTTACTCTAAGTCGACACCAACCCTTTTGGGCTCTCAGTTCCCTGGGATGTCACCAGACTTGATTACTGCCATAAGTCGACATCAACCCTTGGTTGCAGTCACTTCCCTGAGATGTCACCAGCCTTGATTACTTACTCCAAGTCGACACCAACCCTTGTGGGCTGTCAGTTCCCTGGGATGTCATCAGCCTTAGTTACTTACTCCAAGTCGACACCAATCCTTGTGGGCTGTCAGTTCCCTGGGATGTCACCAGCCTTGATTACTTACTCCAAGTCGACACCACCCCTTGTGGGCTGTCAGTTCCCTGGGATTTCATCAGCCTTGATTACTTACTCCAAGTCGACATCAACCCTTGTGGGATGTCAGTTCCCTGTGATGTGACCACCCTTAATTACTTACTCCAAGTCGACACCAACCCTTGTGGGTTTTTAGTTCCCTGGGATGTCACCAGACTTGATTACTCCCATAAGTCGACACCAACCCTTGTGGGCTGTCAGTTCCCTGGGATGTCACCAGCCTTGATTACTTACTCCAAATCGACACCAACCCTTGTGGTCTCTCAGTTCCCTGGGATGTCACCAAACTTGATTACTGCCATAAGTCGACACCAACCCTTGTGGGCTGTCAGTTCCCTGGGATATCACCAGCCTTGATTACTTACTCCAAGTCAACACCAAGCCTTGTGTGCTGTCAGTTCCCTGGGATTGCACCAGCCTTGATTACTTACTCCAAGTCGACACCAACACTTGTGGGCTGTCAGTTACCTGGGATGTCACCAGACTTGATTACTGCCATAAGTCGACACCAACCCTTGTGGGCTGTCAGTTCCCTTGGATGTCACCAGACTTGATTACTTACTCCAAGTCGACACCAACCCTTGTGGGCTGTCAGTTCCCTGGGATGTCACCAGACTTGATGACTGCCATAAGTCGACACCTACCCTTGTGGGCTGTCAGTTCCCTGGGATGTCACCAGCCTTGATTACTTACTCCAAGTCGACACCAACTCTTGTGGGCTGTCAGTTCCCTGGGATGTCACCAGACTTGATTACTGCCATAAGTCGACACCAAACATTGTGGGCTGTCAGTTCCCTGGGATTGCACCAGCCTGGATTACTTACTCCAAGTCGACACCAACCCATGTGGGCTGTCCGTTCCCTGGGATGTCACCAGCTTTGATTACTGCCATAAGACGACATCAACCCTTGTGGGCTGTCAGTTCCCTGGGATGTCACCAGCCTTGATTACTTACTCCAAGTCGACACCAACCCTTGTGGGCTGTCAGTTACCTGGGATGTCACCAGCCTTCATTACTTACTCCAAGTCGACACCAACCCTTGTGGGCTGTCAGTTCCCTGTGATGTCACCAGACTTGATTACTGCCATAAGTCGACACCAACCCTTGTGGGCTGTCAGGTCCCTGGGATTTCACCAGCCTTGATTACTTACTTCAAGTCGACACCAACACTAGTGGGCTGTCCGTTCCCTGGGATGTCACCAGACTTGATTACTGCCATAAGTCGATACCAACCCTTGTGGGCTGTCAGTTACCTGAGATGTCACCAGCCTTGATTACTTACTCTAAGTCGACACCAACCCTTGTGGGCTCTCAGTTCCCTGGGATGTCACCAGACTTGATTACTGCCATAAGTCGACATCAACCCTTGTGGGCTGTCAGTTCCCTGAGATGTCACCAGCCTTGATTACTTACTCCAAGTCGACACCAACCCTTGTGGGCTGTCAGTTCCCTGGGATGTCACCAGACATGATTACTGCCATAAGTCGACACCAACCCTTGTGGGTTGTCAGTTCCCTTGGATGTCACCAGCATTGATTACTTACTCCAAGTCGACACCAAACCTTGTGGGCTGTCAGTTCCCTGGAATGTCACCAGCCTTGATTTCTGCCATAAGTCGACACCAGCGCTTGTAGAACGTCACTCCCAGGGAATGTAACTGGTCTTTATTGCAAGAGCCAAGTTGACACCATCACTAATAGCCTGTCAGTGACCAGTCTCCTGGGATATCAAAAACCTTGATTACTTCTGCACCAAAAGAAATTATTTGAATGCCACAAGCAATTATGAGAAGAAAGCTTAAACATTGATGGTAACCAATATCAACAAAACAAACAATCACCTCTCATCTTAACTGAAATCACTGAACACAAAAAAGACCACGACATATGACGTTGGAAATCCAGCTACTGGGGCATTGGACAGGCACAAATATGTGGTGGATTGAACCGGTTAATGTGGTCACATCCCTTCTCTATTGATTACTGGATCTCCAACGCAATACAGATATAAACAAACGATAAAACTGCACAGATTAGCTTGCATATTTTTTTTTTAATTTATGAATTATTCTAAGTAAATTAAAACTAAGGTTTGATATATCATACCAGTATATTATCTATCCCAGATATATTGTATGTAACTTTATTTAACGTTCGTTTTAATTAATACCAAAGAATAATATTGTCATTTTACCTTTAATAACTGTTGCATTCCACCAACGCTGATGATACATTGATAGTCAAAGTGCACACCTGATTCGTTTGTTAATAATGCACTTTCACTTATTTTCGAGAGAATATCAAATAATGGTATCTTCAATTTAGCAATGTAATGTCAAAGGAAGAAACATGGTTTATGGCTAGTATTTTATGTTAAAAGCACAATTTCATTCACTTGCAATTTTCTAGTGTAACTTAACTTTTCTAAATAAATTCAAAAACTTGTTTTGTTCGAGATGCGTGACCGTGATCAATATAATATTTATTTATTGTACATACAGAGTTCGCCCCCCTGAATTCGTGTTGCTCGATCATTAGTTTTCTGTGTAGATCGTTGTTTGTATTTTTATCCTTTGTGTTCTCTGTCATACAATTTACGGCTTCTGATTGCCCCTTTGGTATCTTCAAACTTTTCTTACATAAATGACATTGATCATATTATTCATTCAGACGATAGTTTTGTCGTCCAGATCGACCTCCCTTCGTAATACCTACCGCCATTACTTCCCGCCAAAAATATTGTCCAGTCCAAAAGATGTCGGAATAATGACGGAGTACTGTATTTGAGTATGGCCGATTGTTTCAGATAGTACAAATCAAATAGTTCCAACAATAAAAAAAATATTTTCAAACTTAGGATCTTGTCAAGTTTATTTCAAGAGTAATGTTACGTGAAAGAAAATGAAATACAGTAGCTTTTACATACGACATTGCATTGCTAAATTGAAGAAAACATGATTTAATATGATATTCTCTTGAAAAATATATACATTGACGTTGGCGATATCCTTTTGGACTGACAGACCACAAGCGAATGTGTGGGCTTGATGGTAGTAATCAAGAATGTGTGGGCTTGATGGTAGTAATCAAGAATGTGTGGGCTTGATGGTAGTAATCAAGAATGTGTGGGCTTGATGGTAGTAATCAAGAATGTGTGGGCTTGATGGTAGTAATCAAGAATGTGTGGGCTTGATGGTAGTAATCAAGAATGTGTGGGCTTGATGGGAGTAATCAAGAATGTGTGGGCTTGATGGTAGTAATCAAGAATGTGTGGGCTTGATGGTAGTAATCAAGAATGTGTGGGCTTGATGGTAGTAATCAAGAATGTGTAGGCTTGATGGTAGTAATCAAGAATGTGTGGGCTTGATGATAGTAATCAAGAATGTGTGGGTTTGATGGTAGTAGTCAAGAATGTGTGGGCTTGATGGTAGTAATCAAGAATGTGTGGGCTTGATGGTAGTAATCAAGAATGTGTGGGCTTGATGGCAGTAATCAAGAATGTGTGGGCTTGATGATAGTAGTCAAGAATGTGTGGGCTTGATGGTAGTAATCAAGAATGTGTAGGCTTGATGGTAGTAGTCAAGAATGTGTGGGCTTGATGATAGTAATCAAGAATGTGTGGGCTTGATGGTAGTAATCAAGAATGTGTGGGCTTGATGGTAGTAATCAAGAATGTGTGGGCTTGATGGTAGTAATCAAGAATGTGTAGGCTAGATGGTAGTAATCAAGAATGCGTGGGCTTGATGGTAGTAATCAAAAATGTGTGGGCTTGATGGTAGTAATCAAGAATGTGTAGGCTTGATGGTAGTAATCAAGAATGTGTAGGCTTGATGGTAGTAATCAAGAATGTGTGGGCTTGATGGTAGTAATCAAGAATGTGTGGGCTTGATGGTAGTAATCAAGAATGTGTGGGCTTGATGGTAGTAATCAAGAATGTGTAGGCTTGATGGTAGTAATCAAGAATGTGTGGGCTTGATGGTAGTAATCAAGAATGTGTGGGCTTGATGGTAGTAATCAAGAATGTGTGGGCTTCATGGTAGTAATCAAGAATGTGTAGGCTTGATGGTAGTATTCAAGAATGTGTAGGCTTGATGGTAGTAATCAAGAATGTGTGGGCTTGATGGTAGTAATCAAGAATGTGTGGGCTTGATGGTAGTAATCAAGAATGTGTGGGCTTGATGGTAGTAATCAAGAATGTGTGGGCTTGATGGTAGTAATCAAGAATGTGTGGGCTTGATGGTAGTAATCAAGAATGTGTGGGCTTGATGGTAGTAATCAAGAATGTGTGGGCTTGATGGGAGTAATCAAGAATGTGTGGGCTTGATGGTAGTAATCAAGAATGTGTGGGCTTGATGGTAGTAATCAAGAATGTGTGGGCTTGATGGTAGTAATCAAGAATGTGTAGGCTTGATGGTAGTAATCAAGAATGTGTGGGCTTGATGATAGTAATCAAGAATGTGTGGGCTTGATGGTAGTAGTCAAGAATGTGTGGGCTTGATGGTAGTAATCAAGAATGTGTGGGCTTGATGGTAGTAATCAAGAATGTGTGGGCTTGATGGCAGTAATCAAGAATGTGTGGGCTTGATGATAGTAGTCAAGAATGTGTGGGCTTGATGGTAGTAATCAAGAATGTGTAGGCTTGATGGTAGTAATCAAGAATGTGTGGGCTTGATGATAGTAATCAAGAATGTGTGGGCTTGATGGTAGTATTCAAGAATGTGTGGGCTTGATGGTAGTAATCAAGAATGTGTGGGCTTGATGGTAGTAATCAAGAATGTGTAGGCTAGATGGTAGTAATCAAGAATGTGTGGGCTTGATGGTAGTAATCAAGAATGTGTGGGCTTGATGGTAGTAATCAAGAATGTGTAGGCTTGATGGTAGTAATCAAGAATGTGTAGGCTTGATGGTAGTAATCAAGAATGTGTGGGCTTGATGGTAGTAATCAAGAATGTGTGGGCTTGATGGTAGTAATCAAGAATGTGTGGGCTTGATGGTAGTAATCAAGAATGTGCAGGCTTGATGGTAGTAATCAAGAATGTGTGGGCTTGATGGTAGTAATCAAGAATGTGTGGGCTTGATGGTAGTAATCAAGAATGTGTGGGCTTGATGGTAGTAATCAAGAATGTGTGGGCTTCATGGTAGTAATCAAGAATGTGTAGGCTTGATGGTAGTATTCAAGAATGTGTAGGCTTGATGGTAGTAATCAAGAATGTGTGGGCTTGATGGTAGTAATCAAGAATGTGTGGGCTTGATGGTAGTAATCAAGAATGTGTGGGCTTGATGGTAGTAATCAAGAATGTGTAGGCTTGATGGTAGTAATCAAGAATGTGTGGGCTTGATGGTAGTAATCAAGAATGTGTGGGCTTGATGGTAGTAATCAAGAATGTGTGGGCTTGATGGTAGTAATCAAGAATGTGTGGGCTTGATGGTAGTAATCAAGAATGTGTGGGCTTGATGGTAGTAATCAAGAATGTGTGGGCTTGATGGTAGTAATCAAGAATGTGTAGGCTTGATGGTAGTAATCAAGAATGTGTGGGCTTGATGATAGTAATCAAGAATGTGTGGGCTTGATGGTAGTAATCAAGAATGTGTGGGCTTGATGGTAGTAATCAAGAATGTGTGGGCTTGATGGTAGTAATCAAGAATGTGTGGGCTTGATGATAGTAATCAAGAATGTGTGGGCTTGACGATAGTAGTCAAGAATGTGTGGGCTTGATGGTAGTAATCAAGAATGTGTGGGCTTGATGGTAGTAATCAAGAATGTGTGGGCTTGATGGTAGTAATCAAGAATGTGTGGGCTTGATGGTAGTAATCAAGAATGTGTGGGCTTGATGGTAGTAATCAAGAATGTGTGGGCTTGATGGTAGTAATCAAGAATGTGTGGGCTTGATGGTAGTAATCAAGAATGTGTGGTCTTGATGGTAGTAATCAAGAATGTGTGGGCTTGATGGTAGTAATCAAGAATGTGTAGGCTTGATGGTAGTAATCAAGAATGTGTGGGCTTGATGATAGTAATCAAGAATGTGTGGGCTTGATGGTAGTAGTCAAGAATGTGTGGGCTTGATGGTAGTAATCAAGAATGTGTGGGCTTGAAGGTAGTAATCAAGAATGTGTGGGCTTGATGGTAGTAATCAAGAATGTGTGGGCTTGATGATAGTAGTCAAGAATGTGTGGGCTTGATGGTAGTAATCAAGAATGTGTAGGCTTGATGATAGTAATCAAGAATGTGTGGGCTTGATGATAGTAATCAAGAATGTGTGGGCTTGATGGTAGTAATCAAGAATGTGTGGGTTTGATGGTAGTAATTAAGAATGTGTGGGCTTGATAGTAGTAATCAAGAATGTGTGGGCTTGATGGTAGTAATCAAGAATGTGTGGGCTTGATGGTAGTAATCAAGAATGTGTGGGCTTGATGGTAGTAATCAAGAATGTGTAGGCTTGATGGTAGTAATCAAGAATGTGTAGGCTTGATGGTAGTAATCAAGAATGTGTGGGCTTGATGGTAGTAATCAAGAATGTGTGGGCTTGATGGTAGTAATCAAGAATGTGTGGGCTTGATGGTAGTAATCAAGAATGTGTAGGCTTGATGGTAGTAATCAAGAATGTGTGGGCTTGATGGTAGTAATCAAGAATGTGTGGGCTTGATGGTAGTAATCAAGAATGTGTGGGCTTGATGGTAGTAATCAAGAATGTGTAGGCTTGATGGTAGTAATCAAGAATGTGTGGGCTTGATGGTAGTAATCAAGAATGTGTGGGCTTGATGGTAGTAATCAAGAATGTGTGGGCTTCATGGTAGTAATCAAGAATGTGTAGGCTTGATGGTAGTATTCAAGAATGTGTAGGCTTGATGGTAGTAATCAAGAATGTGTGGGCTTGATGGTAGTAATCAAGAATGTGTGGGCTTGATGGTAGTAATCAAGAATGTGTGGGCTTGATGGTAGTAATCAAGAATGTGTGGGCTTGATGGTAGTAATCAAGAATGTGTGGGCTTGATGGTAGTAATCAAGAATGTGTGGGCTTGATGGTAGTAATCAAGAATGTGTGGGCTTGATGGTAGTAATCAAGAATGTGTGGGCTTGATGGTAGTAATCAAGAATGTGTGGGCTTGATGGTAGTAATCAAGAATGTGTAGGCTTGATGGTAGTAATCAAGAATGTGTGGGCTTGATGATAGTAATCAAGAATGTGTGGGCTTGATGGTAGTAATCAAGAATGTGTGGGCTTGATGGTAGTAATCAAGAATGTGTGGGCTTGATGGTAGTAATCAAGAATGTGTGGGCTTGATGATAGTAATCAAGAATGTGTGGGCTTGATGATAGTAGTCAAGAATGTGTGGGCTTGATGGTAGTAATCAAGAATGTGTGGGCTTGATGGTAGTAATCAAGAATGTGTGGGCTTGATGGTAGTAATCAAGAATGTGTGGGCTTGATGGTAGTAATCAAGAATGTGTGGGCTTGATGGTAGTAATCAAGAATGTGTGGGCTTGATGGTAGTAATCAAGAATGTGTGGGCTTGATGGTAGTAATCAAGAATGTGTGGTCTTGATGGTAGTAATCAAGAATGTGTGGGCTTGATGGTAGTAATCAAGAATGTGTAGGCTTGATGGTAGTAATCAAGAATGTGTGGGCTTGATGATAGTAATCAAGAATGTGTGGGCTTGATGGTAGTAGTCAAGAATGTGTGGGCTTGATGGTAGTAATCAAGAATGTGTGGGCTTGAAGGTAGTAATCAAGAATGTGTGGGCTTGATGGTAGTAATCAAGAATGTGTGGGCTTGATGATAGTAGTCAAGAATGTGTGGGCTTGATGGTAGTAATCAAGAATGTGTAGGCTTGATGATAGTAATCAAGAATGTGTGGGCTTGATGATAGTAATCAAGAATGTGTGGGCTTGATGGTAGTAATCAAGAATGTGTGGGTTTGATGGTAGTAATTAAGAATGTGTGGGCTTGATAGTAGTAATCAAGAATGTGTGGGCTTGATGGTAGTAATCAAGAATGTGTGGGCTTGATGGTAGTAATCAAGAATGTGTGGGCTTGATGGTAGTAATCAAGAATGTGTAGGCTTGATGGTAGTAATCAAGAATGTGTGGGCTTGATGGTAGTAATCAAGAATGTGTGGGCTTGATGGTAGTAATCAAGAATGTGTGGGCTTGATGGTAGTAATCAAGAATGTGTGGGCTTG
The DNA here is from genome assembly GCA_963680875.1 of Bathymodiolus brooksi. NCBI lineage: Eukaryota > Metazoa > Mollusca > Bivalvia > Mytilida > Modiolidae > Bathymodiolus > Bathymodiolus brooksi. The sequence continues at coordinate 119,171,208 of OY804582.1, forward strand.
ATGGTAGTAATCAAGAATGTGTAGGCTTGATGGTAGTAATCAAGAATGTGTGGGCTTGATGGTAGTAATCAAGAATGTGTGGGCTTGATGGTAGTAATCAAGAATGTGTGGGCTTGATGGTAGTAATCAAGAATGTGTGGGCTTGATGGTAGTAATCACGAATGTGTGAGCTTGATGGTAGTAATCAAGAATGTGTGGGCTTGATGGTAGTAATCAAGAATGTGTAGGCTTGATGGTAGTAATCAAGAATGTGTAGGCTTGATGGTAGTAATCAAGAATGTGTGGGCTTGATGATAGTAATCAAGAATGTGTGGGCTTGATGGTAGTAGTCAAGAATGTGTGGGCTTGATGGTAGTAATCAAGAATGTGTGGGATTGATGGTAGTAATCAAGAATGTGTGGGCTTGATGATAGTAATCAAGAATGTGTGGGCTTGATGATAGTTGTCAAGAATGTGTGGGCTTGATGGTAGTAATCAAGAATGTGTGGGCTTGATGGTAGTAATCAAGAATGTGTGGGCTTGATGGTAGTAATCAAGAATGTGTGGGCTTGATGATAGTAATCAAGAATGTGTGGGCTTGATGGTAGTAGTCAAGAATGTGTTGGCTTGATGGTAGTAATCAAGAATGTGTGGGCTTGATGGTAGTAATCAAGAATGTGTGGGCTTGATGATAGTAATCAAGAATGTGTGGGCTTGATGATAGTAGTCAAGAATGTGTGGGCTTGATGGTAGTAATCAAGAATGTGTAGGCTTAATGGTAGTAATCAAGAATGTGTGGGCTTGATGATAGTAATCAAGAATGTGTGGGCTTGATGGTAGTAATCAAGAATGTGTGGGCTTGATGGTAGTAATCAAGAATGTGTGGGCTTGATGGTAGTAATCAAGAATGTGTGGGCTTGATGGTAGTAATCAAGAATGTGTGGGCTTGATGGTAGTAATCAAGAATGTGTGGGCTTGATGGTAGTAATCAAGAATGTGTAGGCTTGATGGTAGTAATCAAGAATGTGTAGGCTTGATGGTAGTAATCAAGAATGTGTGGGCTTGATGGTAGTAATCAAGAATGTGTGGGCTTGATGGTAGTAATCAAGAATGTGTGGGCTTGATGGTAGTAATCAAGAATGTGTGGGGTTGATGATAGTAATCAAGAATGTGTGGGCTTGATGGTAGTAATCAAGAATGTGTGGGCTTGATGGTAGTAATCAAGAATGTGTGGGCTTGATGGTAGTAATCAAGAATGTGTGGGCTTGATGGTAGTAATCAAGAATGTGTGGGCTTGATGGTAGTAGTCAAGAATGTGTGGGCTTGATGGTAGTAATCAAGAATGTGTGGGCTTGATGGTAGTAATCAAGAATGTGTGGGCTTGATGATAGTAATCAAGAATGTGTGGGCTTGATGATAATAGTCAAGAATGTGTGGGCTTGATGGTAGTAATCAAGAATGTGTAGGCTTAATGGTAGTAATCAAGAATGTGTGGGCTTGATGATAGTAATCAAGAATGTGTGGGCTTGATGGTAGTAATCAAGAATGTGTGGGCTTGATGGTAGTAATCAAGAATGTGTGGGCTTGATGGTAGTAATCAAGAATGTGTGGGCTTGATGGTAGTAATCAAGAATGTGTGGGGTTGATGGTAGTAGTCAAGAATGTGTGGGCTTGATGGTAGTAATCAAGAATGTGTAGGCTTGATGGTAGTAATCAAGAATGTGTAGGCTTGATGGTAGTAATCAAGAATGTGTGGGCTTGATGGTAGTAATCAAGAATGTGTGGGCTTGATGGTAGTAATCAAGAATGTGTGGGCTTGATGGTAGTAATCAAGAATGTGTGGGGTTGATGATAGTAATCAAGAATGTGTGGGCTTGATGGTAGTAATCAAGAATGTGTAGGCTTGATGGTAGTAATCAAGAATGTGTAGGCTTGATGGTAGTAATCAAGAATGTGTCGGCTTGATTGTAGTAATCAAGAATGTGTGGGCTTGATGGTAGTAATCAAGAATGTGTGGGCTTGATGATAGTAATCAAGAATGTGTGGGCTTGATGGTAGTAATCAAGAATGTGTGGGCTTGATGGTAGTAATCAAGAATGTGTGGGCTTGATGGTAGTAATCAAGAATGTGTAGGCTTGATGGTAGTAATCAAGAATGTGTGGGCTTGATGATAGTAATCAAGAATGTGTGGGCTTGATGGTAGTAGTCAAGAATGTGTGGGCTTGATGGTAGTAATCAAGAATGTGTGGGATTGAAGGTAGTAATCAAGAATGTGTGGGCTTGATGGTAGTAATCAAGAATGTGTGGGCTTGATGATAGTAGTCAAGAATGTGTGGGCTTGATGGTAGTAATCAAGAATGTGTAGGCTTGATGATAGTAATCAAGAATGTGTGGGCTTGATGATAGTAATCAAGAATGTGTGGGCTTGATGGTAGTAATCAAGAATGTGTGGGCTTGATGGTAGTAATCAAGAATGTGTAGGCTTGATGGCAGTAATCAAGAATGTGTAGGCTTGATGGTAGTAATCAAGAATGTGTGGGCTTGATGGTAGTAATCAAGAATGTGTGGGCTTGATGGTAGTAATCAAGAATGTGTGGGCTTGATGGTAGTAATCAAGAATGTGTAGGCTTGATGGTAGTAATCAAGAATGTGTGGGCTTGATGGTAGTAATCAAGAATGTGTGGGCTTGATGGTAGTAATCAAGAATGTGTGGGCTTGATGGTAGTAATCAAGAATGTGTGGGCTTGATGGTAGTAATCAAGAATGTGTGGGCTTGATGGTAGTAATCAAGAATGTGTGGGCTTGATGGTAGTAATCACGAATGTGTGGGCTTGATGGTAGTAATCAAGAATGTGTGGGCTTGATGGTAGTAATCAAGAATGTGTGGGCTTGATGGTAGTAATCAAGAATGTGTGGGCTTGATGATAGTAATCAAGAATGTGTGGGCTTGATGGTAGTAGTCAAGAATGTGTTGGCTTGATGGTAGTAATCAAGAATGTGTGGGGTTGATGGTAGTAATCAAGAATGTGTGGGCTTTATGATAGTAATCAAGAATGTGTGGGCTTGATGATAGTAGTCAAGAATGTGTGGGCTTGATGGTAGTAATCAAGAATGTGTGGGCTTGATGGTAGTAATCAAGAATGTGTGGGCTTGATGGTAGTAATCAAGAATGTGTGGGCTTGATGGTAGTAATCAAGAATGTGTGGGCTTGATGGTAGTAATCAAGAATGTGTGGGCTTGATGCTAGTAATCAAGAATGTGTAGGCTTGATGGTAGTAATCAAGAATGTGTAGGCTTGATGGTAGTAATCAAGAATGTGTGGGCTTGATGGTAGTAATCAAGAATGTGTGGGCTTGATGGTAGTAATCAAGAATGTGTAGGCTTGATGGTAGTAATCAAGAATGTGTAGGCTTGATGGTAGTAATCAAGAATGTGTGGGCTTGATGGTAGTAATCAAGAATGTGTGGGCTTGATGGTAGTAATCAAGAATGTGTGGGCTTGATGGTAGTAATCAAGAATGTGTGGGCTTGATGGTAGTAATCAAATAAAAACGTAGATATCTAATTTAGTACGCATGACGCATGTCTGAAATAACCTTCATCAGGTGACGCTTAATATCGAAATATTGGAAGGCCAAGTAATGTAAAAGTGTTTGGAAGCAATAAATCCAAAGGGTCTAATGTTGGTGACATCCTAGGAAATTAACAGACCTCCAGCGACGATGTCGACTTTATGATAGAAATGAAGGTTCTAGGGAACTAAAATATATTGTTGTACCACAGGCAACAGTGTCGACTTGACGATAAGTAACATCATAGGTTTGACAGACATTCACGACGATATCGACCTGATGCTGGTAGTCAAGGTTGGAGGCATCCGATTGGACTGACAGACCACCAGCGAAGTAGTCTTCTTGGCGCTTGTATTCAATGTTATGTACATCATGGAGGACCTACATACCACAGGCGAAGGTGTCGACTTGATGGCGGCATTCAATTTTATTGGCATCCTAGGAGACTGACAGACCACCAGCGACGATGTCGACTATATGATATAAGTTTTCTCTGCTAAAATATAGACCATCTTCTGGTAGAACTAGTAGAACCAACTAGCAATTTAATAATTATTATTCATTATATTTCATATTTTCTATTGCTAGTTATATTCCAATATTTATTCAAACAAACTGATGACCTATATAGTCTGGTCACTCGAGTAGATCATTAAATTCTGCAGATGTTTATGACTGAATATTAAATCTGGTAGAAGTATCAGTTGTGACATATTTGTCCTAACATTAATGGTCTTTTAGCCAACAGATTCTACCTCCATAGCTAGTAGTCAGTTAACTAGAAGCGTTAATTTACACTGCTATTGTGCTTGTCATGTTTATGTTGTCATTCATTTTATTGATATTGTGGTTTTTTTTAGTGTAAACGAATACGCACAAAAATTTTGATTGTTTGCATATATCTATATTGCTGTTATATATATATATTTACAGATTAATACATGGGCATTTCCATATTGGCCTGGTTATCATCCCGAGACCCCCATGTTGGCCCGAGACGCAGTCGAGGGTCAATATGGGTCCGAGTCAATATGGGTCTCGATATGGAAATGATCTTGTAGTAATCCAATAACCGGTTATTTTCCCGGGGTGTGAAAATATGGACAGTTTACTTCCGGTCATCATGGTCATACAAAAATGCCTTTATTTGAACTAAGTATGTAATAAATATATATATTACAGTATAAATTGGAATCCAGTAGGCTTCGGAATCCTACTAGTACAAATTGGAATTCCAATTTCTACTAGTAGAAATTGGAATTCTGATTTGTACTGGATTTAAACCAGTATAAATCAGAATTCCAATATCTACTAGGACAAATCAGGATATCCAGATTTGTACTAGGAGGATCCTGGATCCTACTAAGCTTTCAGTAGGATTCAGAATATTACTGAATTTAAAGCATATTACTGAATTGAAAAACATAAAAATATGTAATATTTGTGAAATATAAAATAAGTCTTGTGCGATAATTTAATTACAAATAGTGAGGAAAATATATTTTAATACAATTTTGGATTAAGTTTCCTATTTATTACAACATTTGGCCAAAGTTTGTTTGTGGCATTTGCTTGAGCAAGGTATCTTATATTTGCGGCATGAACATCGCATTGTATTACATTTTCCAGCACAGTTACATGTGGATACCGGATTAGCAGTTTCATTTACTATCCGGTTTTTCTGGCAAGCTTGAATGTGAGAAATTTCCAATAGCAAATTAGGGTCAATAGAATTTAATCCTGGGAAACAAACTGTTCTTAAGTCAACTAGGTCTTCATCTGAATAATAGGTTTTCAGTATTCCATCTTTTGAAAATATTTTGTAAACGGATTTGGAATCGGTTACTTTTTTTACTTCAAGAACTTTGCATGGCAATATGTTTGAATCAGTGTTAGTTCTGTCTATTTTGTGAATTCTTATACCAACAGTGTCACTAAAAGAATATGTTTTTCTGATAAATGATGGTTCTGATTCATGTCGAACACGTCTCCGTTTAGCTTCTTGCATATAGTTTAAACAAGGGCAACGCAAAGCGTGGCATATCCTCTCACCTGCAAATTTGACCCGGTGACCTTGACCTTTGACCTTGAAAATCAATAGGATTCCAGATTCTCTTAACGACTAAGTATGTACCAAGTTTGGTCAAAATCCATTGAAGGATGCTGATCCTAGGGTATTCACAAGGATGTTACGGAACGACGGACGGACGGACGGACGGACGGACGGCAGCTTTACTATATCCCTTCGCAACTTCGTTGGCGAGGGGATAAAAACTTGACCCAGTGACCTATGACCTTGAAAACCTAAGGGACATAAAACAGAAAATTTGTATTAAAAAAGTATTCATATTTATTTTTTCATGTTTCTCCTTTTTTCAATTTTTTATTTCAGTAGGATCCTAGATCCTCCTAGTACAAATCTGGATATCCTGATTTGTCCTAGTAGATATTGGAATTCTGATTTATACTGGTTTAAATCCAGTACAAATCAGAATTCCAATTTCTACTAGTAGGATTCTGGATCCTACTGGATTCCAATTTGTACTGTAACATATATATATATTTATCATTTTTGCATATCATTTGGAAACGTTGATTGGCTGTAAACGGGTCACATGACGTTCTATAAAAGTAGTATTGCACGGACGTTACTAATTATAGTAACACCAATGCAATATACAAAAAAAGGTCAAAATTTTCAAAATATATTCTCATACAGCCAAATACATTGATACAGAGAAAAATAACAACATAATAATAACATACTGTTGGAGATACAATTATCAAGAGGAGAAGATTGAGATGCCATTAACACGTTTTTAATCCCGCCATATGTTAGTATCTGTCCCAAGCCAGGATCTGGATTGGCATAGACATACGTTGTCTCCTTTTTGTGTCCAATGATTTGAAGGTAAGTGTTCGTTTTGTTGGTATTGATGGAATTGTTGATCGTCACTGTTTAAACCTTTGTCGATAAAACAAACGTGACTATAAGTCTTTCGGTAATAAAGAAACAAGGTATACAAACAACAAATTCTACCTTCTTAGCTAACAGTCAGTTAAATACTAGTATTCACTATTCTACTGTCCATGTTTATATTGTCGTCATTTCTGTTAAAATGTATAGTTGTTTTATTACTGTGAGTTGAAGTGACGATGTGAATATTTTTTCTTTAATCATTTGTTCCTTTTTGCTTGGCATCTTAATATATAGATATCAAGATGTGTGGTTTTTTTTGGTTCCTTAACCGGTTTATACCTGTTTGGTGGACGTGTCCAAAGCCTGAACTTTTACTTAGTGTTTTACTTTTGTATTTTTAGTGGTGTGATGGAACAACTTTAACACATTGTCTTTATTGTTGAGAGTTTTAGAGTCAGTATATTAATATACGTATCATAGTGGTGTGATGGAACAACTTTAACACATTGTCTTTATTGTTGAGAGTTTTAGAGTCAGTATATTAATATACGTATCATAGTGGTGTGATGGAACAACTTTAACACATTGTCTTTATTGTTGAGAGTTTTAGAGTCAGTATATTAATATACGTATCATAGTGGTGTGATGGAACAACTTTAACACGTTGTCTTTATTGTTGAGAGTTTTAGAGTCAGTATATTAATATACGTATCATAGTGGTGTGATGGAACAACTTTAACACATTGTCTTTATTGTTGAGAGTTTTAGAGTCAGTATATTAATATACGTATCAATAGTGGTGTGATGGAACAACTTTAACACATTGTCTTTATTGTTGAGAGTTTTAGAGTCAGTATATTAATATACGTAGCATAGTGGTGTGATGGAACAACTTTAACACATTGTCTTTATTGTTGAGAGTTTTAGAGTCAGTATATTAATATACGTATCATAGTGGTGTGATGGAACAACTTTAACACATTGTCTTTATTGTTGAGAGTTTTAGAGTCAGTATATTAATATACGTATCAATAGTGGTGTGATGGAACAACTTTAACACGTTGTCTTTATTGTTGAGAGTTTTAGAGTCAGTATATTAATATACGTATCATAGTGGTGTGATGGAACAACTTTAACACATTGTCTTTATTGTTGAGAGTTTTAGAGTCAGTATATTAATATACGTATCAATAGTGGTGTGATGAAACAACTTTAACACATTGTCTTTATTGTTGAGAGTTTTAGAGTCAGTATATTAATATACGTATCAATAGTGGTGTGATGAAACAACTTTAACACATTGTCTTTATTGTTGAGAGTTTTAGAGTCAGTATATTAATATACGTATCAATAGTGGTGTGATGAAACAACTTTAACACATTGTCTTTATTGTTGAGAGTTTTAGAGTCAGTATATTAATATACGTATCATAGTGGTGTGATGGAACAACTTTAACACATTGTCTTTATTGTTGAGAGTTTTAGAGTCAGTATATTAATATACGTATCATAGTGGTGTGATGGAACAACTTTAACACATTGTCTTTATTGTTGAGAGTTTTAGAGTCAGTATATTAATATACGTATCATAGTGGTGTGATGGAACAACTTTAACACATTGTCTTTATTGTTGAGAGCTTTAGAGTCAGTATATTAATATACGTATCATAGTGGTGTGATGGAACAACTTTAACACATTGTCTTTATTGTTGAGAGTTTTAGAGTCAGTATATTAATATACGTATCATAGTGGTGTGATGGAACAACTTTAACACATTGTCTTTATTGTTGAGAGTTTTAGAGTCAGTATATTAATATACGTATCATAGTGGTGTGATGGAACAACTTTAACCATTGTCTTTATTGTTGAGAGTTTTAGAGTCAGTATATTAATATACGTATCATAGTGGTGTGATGGAACAACTTTAACACGTTGTCTTTATTGTTGAGAGTTTTAGAGTCAGTATATTAATATACGTATCATAGTGGTGTGATGGAACAACTTTAACACATTGTCTTTATTGTTGAGAGTTTTAGAGTCAGTATATTAATATACGTATCATAGTGGTGTGATGGAACAACTTTAACACATTGTCTTTATTGTTGAGAGTTTTAGAGTCAGTATATTAATATACGTATCATAGTGGTGTGATGGAACAACTTTAACACATTGTCTTTATTGTTGAGAGTTTTAGAGTCAGTATATTAATATACGTATCATAGTGGTGTGATGGAACAACTTTAACACATTGTCTTTATTGTTGAGAGTTTTAGAGTCAGTATATTAATATACGTATCAATAGTGGTGTGATGGAACAACTTTAACACATTGTCTTTATTGTTGAGAGTTTTAGAGTCAGTATATTATTATACGTATCATAGTGGTTTGATAGGAACAACTTTAACACATTGTCTTTATTGTTGAGAGTTTTAGAGTCAGTATATTAATATACGTATCAATAGTGGTGTGATGGAACAACTTTAACACATTGTCTTTATTGTTGAGAGTTTTAGAGTCAGTATATTAATATACGTATCATAGTGGTGTGATGGAACAACTTTAACACATTGTCTTTATTGTTGAGAGTTTTAGAGTCAGTATATTAATATACGCATCATAGTGGTGTGATGGAACAACTTTAACACATTGTCTTTATTGTTGAGAGTTTTAGAGTCAGTATATTAATATACGTATCATAGTGGTGTGATGGAACAACTTTAACACATTGTCTTTATTGTTGAGAGTTTTAGAGTCAGTATATTAATATACGTATCAATAGTGGTGTGATGGAACAACTTTAACACGTTGTCTTTATTGTTGAGAGTTTTAGAGTCAGTATATTAATATACGTATCATAGTGGTGTGATGGAACAACTTTAACACATTGTCTTTATTGTTGAGAGTTTTAGAGTCAGTATATTAATATACGTATCAATAGTGGTGTGATGGAACAACTTTAACACGTTGTCTTTATTGTTGAGAGTTTTAGAGTCAGTATATTAATATACGTATCATAGTGGTGTGATGAAACAACTTTAACACATTGTCTTTATTGTTGAGAGTTTTAGAGTCAGTATATTAATATACGTATCATAGTGGTGTGATGGAACAACTTTAACACATTGTCTTTATTGTTGAGAGTTTTAGAGTCAGTATATTAATATACGTATCAATAGTGGTGTGATGGAACAACTTTAACACATTGTCTTTATTGTTGAGAGTTTTAGAGTCAGTATATTAATATACGTATCATAGTGGTGTGATGGAACAACTTTAACACATTGTCTTTATTGTTGAGAGTTTTAGAGTCAGTATATTAATATACGTATCATAGTGGTGTGATGGAACAACTTTAACACATTGTCTTTATTGTTGAGAGTTTTAGAGTCAGTATATTAATATACGTATCATAGTGGTGTGATGGAACAACTTTAACACATTGTCTTTATTGTTGAGAGTTTTAGAGTCAGTATATTAATATACGTATCAATAGTGGTGTGATGGAACAACTTTAACACATTGTCTTTATTGTTGAGAGTTTTAGAGTCAGTATATTAATATACGTATCATAGTGGTGTGATGGAACAACTTTAACACATTGTCTTTATTGTTGAGAGTTTTAGAGTCAGTATATTAATATACGTATCATAGTGGTGTGATGGAACAACTTTAACACATTGTCTTTATTGTTGAGAGTTTTAGAGTCAGTATATTAATATACGTATCATAGTGGTGTGATGGAACAACTTTAACACATTGTCTTTATTGTTGAGAGTTTTAGAGTCAGTATATTAATATACGTATCAATAGTGGTGTGATGGAACAACTTTAACACATTGTCTTTATTGTTGAGAGTTTTAGAGTCAGTATATTAATATACGTATCAATAGTGGTGTGATGGAACAACTTTAACACATTGTCTTTATTGTTGAGAGTTTTAGAGTCAGTATATTAATATACGTATCATAGTGGTGTGATGGAACAACTTTAACACATTGTCTTTATTGTTGAGAGTTTTAGAGTCAGTATATTAATATACGTATCATAGTGGTGTGATGGAACAACTTTAACACATTGTCTTTATTGTTGAGAGTTTTAGAGTCAGTATATTAATATACGTATCATAGTGGTGTGATGGAACAACTTTAACACATTGTCTTTATTGTTGAGAGTTTTAGAGTCAGTATATTAATATACGTATCATAGTGGTGTGATGGAACAACTTTAACACATTGTCTTTATTGTTGAGAGTTTTAGAGTCAGTATATTAATATACGTATCAATAGTGGTGTGATGGAACAACTTTAACACATTGTCTTTATTGTTGAGAGTTTTAGAGTCAGTATATTAATATACGTATCAATAGTGGTGTGATGGAACAACTTTAACACATTGTCTTTATTGTTGAGAGTTTTAGAGTCAGTATATTAATATACGTATCATAGTGGTGTGATGGAACAACTTTAACACATTGTCTTTATTGTTGAGAGTTTTAGAGTCAGTATATTAATATACGTATCATAGTGGTGTGATGGAACAACTTTAACACATTGTCTTTATTGTTGAGAGTTTTAGAGTCAGTATATTAATATACGTATCATAGTGGTGTGATGGAACAACTTTAACACATTGTCTTTATTGTTGAGAGTTTTAGAGTCAGTATATTAATATACGTATCATAGTGGTGTGATGGAACAACTTTAACACAGAAACGTGTCGTGCCCACAACATTTGACATTCTGTTTGATTTAATATATCGAATGGTACACTAGTTTACTGGTGTCAAATGTCTTCTATGTTCTTCTGTAAGAAAGATTTAATATATCGAATGGTACACTAGTTTACTGGTGTCAAATGTCTTCTTTGTTCTTCTGTAAGAAAGATTTAATATATCGAATGGTACACTAGTTTACTGGTGTCAAATGTCTTCTTTGTTCTTCTGTAAGAAAGATTCAATATATCGAATGGTACACTAGTTTACTGGTGTCAAATGTCTTCTATGTTCTTCTGTAAGAAAGATTTAATATATCGAATGGTACACTAGTTTATGTCAAATGTCTTCTATGTTCTTCTGTAAGAAAGATTCAATATATCGAATGGTACACTAGTTTACTGGTGTCAAATGTCTTCTATGTTCTTCTGTAAGAAAGATTTAATATATCGAATGGTACACTAGTTTACTGGTGTCAAATGTCTTCTATGTTCTTCTGTAAGAAAGATTTAATATATCGAATGGTACACTAGTTTATGTCAAATGTCTTCTATGTTCTTCTGTAAGAAAGATTCAATATATCGAATGGTACACTAGTTTACTGGTGTCAAATGTCTTCTATGTTCTTCTGTAAGAAAGAATATGGATGTAAATGAAAATGAGAAACTATCCAATTTAAAACTAAGAAAAATAAACATGCTTGTATATTTCACAGTCTTGAATAATGAGCATAATTAATACACTAAAATTAGTATGAAACAGTCCTCAGCAGTGTATCACATTATTATATACTCATGGTACATATATAGATGCTATGATATTTTTAAGTTATTAATTTACTTATTTACAATTACTATACTATATAGGATTAGTCGTGTAAAAACTTTCATGAACAAATTAATCTGCTAATGCTAACAAGAAGAAGAAAAGATTGAAGATACCAACAGGGTAATTGAAAGCCCTAAATTGAAGAACAGACAATATAATGGACAAAAGAACAATTAATGATCTACAAAACACTACATAGAAAACTAAAGATTGCGCAACAAGAACCTTCTAAAACCGGGGGTGAACTGAGGTACCTCAGAAGGGTATAATCAGTTCGTAAGAATAGTACTCAGACGATCGTGATACTCATTCCGTCTTGTACGAAGGCATTATAATATCTCGTTTAAGGGTCACGCTTTGAAAAACTAAATTGTAAAAGCATCAAAATTCACATAAAAATGTTATCATTTTAAACCGTTAAATCTCCACTGTTTCTTCCTTCTTATCCTGCTTTTATTATTTTAAGATAATCCAATTTCGCATTTTAATCACAATTCATACATTGTGCTAAAATGTTTTTATTATTATTATTATTATTATTATTATTTCATCTTTGTTTTTTTCATCTTCCTTTTTTCTGTAAGAACAAATGGACAGATATTTGTTATTGACCCCCCCCCCCCCCTCCCTCAGATAAAAACGTCGTCATGAAATAAAATGAAAAAAAAATACCCAACTGTCGGAACAATTCTAAAATCAGATATCAAAATAGTGGAAAGAAACTAAATCGATGCCCCTAACACACAAATACATGACCACTCACTTTCCTGAACAAACTATAATAATAAAAACATATTATCAAAGAAATTAAAACTACAGTGAAATAGTTTAGGATTTCCGCATACAGACGATGTTCAGTTTATCTTTACCTCCAGTAGTTTGTATGAGGGTTCATGTCTTATTTGCGTTATTTGTGTTTGCTTGCGTATAGTGGTGTCCAACAGTTTTCTTTTTCTTCATCATATTAATATTGATCGTGGCAGGGGCTGGATAGCAAACTGGAGGAAATAGTGAGATTTCTCTGATGATATGAAATAGTGAGATTTCTCTGATAATATAGCACAAGTTAATCACAAAAATACCAAAAAGAAAGAAAAAAACGGGAAAATTGTTTTTCACGAAAAAGGGGCATCCTATCCCCAAGTACCTGTGGTTTTACGTATAGTGTTATACAACACACATTGTGTTGTGTTTTACGTATAGTGTTGTACAACACACATTGTGTTGTGTTTTACGTATAGTGTTGTACAACACACATTGTGTTGTGTTTTACGTATAGTGTTGTACAACACACATTGTGTTGTGTTTTACGTATGGTGTTGTACAACACACACTGTGTTGTGTTTTACGTATGGTGTTGTACAACACACACTGTGTTGTGTTTTACGTATGGTGTTGTACAACACACACTGTGTTGTGTTTTACGTATGGTGTTGTACAACACACACTGTGTTGTGTTTTACTTATGGTGTTGTACAACACACACTGTGTTGTGTTTTACGTATGGTGTTGTACAACACACACTGTGTTGTGTTTTACGTATGGTGTTGTACAACACACACTGTGTTGTGTTTTACGTATGGTGTTGTGCAACACACACTGTGTTGTGTTTTACGTATGGTGTTGTACAACACACACTGTGTTGTGTTTTACGTATGGTGTTGTACAACACACACTGTGTTGTGTTTTACGTATGGTGTTGTACAACACACACTGTATTGTGTTTTACGTATGGTGTTGTACAACACACACTGTGTTGTGTTTTACGTATGGTGTTGTACAACACACACTGTATTGTGTTTTACGTATGGTGTTGTACAACACACACTGTGTTGTGTTTTACGTATGGTGTTGTACAACACACACTGTGTTGTGTTTTACGTATAGTGTTGTACAACACACACTGTGTTGTGTTTTACGTATAGTGTTGTACAACACACACTGTGTTGTGTTTTACGTATAGTGTTGTACAACACACACTGTGTTGTGTTTTACGTATAGTGTTGTGCAACACACACTGTGTTGTGTTTTACGTATAGTGTTGTGCAACACACACTGTGTTGTGTTTTACGTATAGTGTTGTGCAACACACACTGTGTTGTGTTTTACGTATAGTGTTGTGCAACACACACTGTGTTGTGTTTTACGTATAGTGTTGTGCAACACACACTGTGTTGTGTTTTACGTATAGTGTTGTGCAACACACACTGTGTTGTGTTTTACGTATAGTGTTGTGCAACACACACTGTGTTGTGTTTTACGTATAGTGTTGTGCAACACACACTGTGTTGTGTTTTACGTATAGTGTTGTACAACACACACTGTGTTGTGTTTTACGTATAGTGTTGTACAACACACACAGTGTTGTGTTTTACGTATAGTGTTGTACAACACACACTGTGTTGTGTTTTACGTATAGTGTTGTACAACACACACTGTGTTGTGTTTTACGTATAGTGTTGTACAACACACACTGTGTTGTGTTTTACGTATAGTGTTGTACAACACACACTGTGTTGTGTTTTACGTATAGTGTTGTACAACACACACTGTGTTGTGTTTTACGTATAGTGTTGTACAACACATATTGTGTTGTGTTTTTCGTTTGTTTTTCTTCGTCTTGTGTACCAAATGAAGCCAAAATCTCTGGATTGTCCATTTTAAGTTGCCCTTTCTGTATTCTCTAACGTTTATTCACATGATACAATAACATGTTTGTTTTAAAGATAAAGATGATTTCGGATTCCAAATGAATAAATTCTATGTTTTTCAACAACTTTTTTTTCTTTTTTTAGGTTTTATTATGTACACAGAGTTACAAGAAGCACTAGCCTACATAGTCATGTGATGTGCATCTGAAAAACTACATCTATAAACAGTGGTTGGAATAAGTTTTCACTTCCGATTGAGAGCAAATTCGATTGTGTTACACTATACACTCAAAGTTGGAACATATGTGTTCATTACATCTTTATTAAAAATTTCCGAATATTTTATTCTTCAAACCCTCTGGCATGGCAATCAGACGAAATTTCGCCAAAAACATTTCCGAAAGGAAATTTGAAATTTCCTCATTTAGGAAATACAAATGTATCATTTTTAAATTTTACTTGATTTTTTTTTCCTAAGGAAAATTGCTACTTATTAATTTTCCTTGAGGAAATCAAAATTTCCTTCAGGAAAAATGCCACTTGTTAATTTTCCTCGAGGAAATCTAAATATCGAAGATTTGTAATTCAACAATGGCGTTGATATTGTTTTCAGTTCATTTGACCATTTTGTTATTTTTGCTAAATCGTACTTAATGTGGTAGTTTTGTTCTGAATAATAATGACCTGCTTTTTTTACGAAAATATTTATATTTACTTTGGAGTTACTGACATGTTTTGCTTGCAGAATAAATTAAAGTTGTTCTATGTGACACCTCAGGTGTTATTACTATATACCACTATTGACAATTAATGTCGTTTGTTTTTTGTTTTTTTTTATTATTATTTAAAAAATGCACATTTTTTTTTTCTTTATTTGTTTGTTTTATTTTGTTTTGTTTTTGTCATAGCAAGTTTTGGAAACATAAAACAAAAAAGGTAAGCTTCCTATATTGTTGCACTACCACTTTTTTCCTTTTTCTCGTCACTCATTTGTGATTGGTAACATTTTTAAACACAATTCTTTTTACGTTAAAAAAAAAAAAAGGGAGAAGAAAATGTACACTATTAAAATTTTAATATCATAGAAAATAAAATGAAAATGATATATATAAACAATGTTTTAAAGTAAAAAAAAATAGACAACAGTTGAAAAATCATTATATATTTGTTAAAGAGAATAACATATCTGATATGTAAGCATAATGTGAAAAAAATAATATTAAAAGAGCAAAAGGACGCATATTTCCTATTCATGCATATTATGCAACAGTAACAAAAATGAAGACTTCAAACATCTTATTCAATATACTCAATTAAATTTTAAAATTTATTGTCAATAGAAGTGACGAACAGCAATATTTTCTAAAATACCAATACCGATCTTTATATAGACTGTTAATTAATTAGCCATATCTTCTAAATATTCACGACTCTCTAATGGGTGTGATATGATACTAAAATAAATATGTGACGAAACACAAAATAATGCCAAATATAAAATGTCACGACAAGAAGGACAAAATGATTCCAAAAAATATAATAAAATAAATAAATTATATAATTATATTTGGATTTTTGCTATGATAAGAAAAACTAAGCGTCGATTGAAATTAACAGATCCTTATTCTATATGTCTAATTTTTAATATAGCTTCGTAAATAATTATTTTGATTTGATTGATAATAAATAAACGTTAGAGAATATCGAAATGACAATCAAAAATGGAGAATCGAGAGAAACTGGCAGCATAGGGTACAAGACGAAGAAAAACAAAATAAAAACACAACACAACATGTGTTAGACACCACTATATGTAAACAAACACAACACAACATGTGTTAGACACCACTATATGTAAATAAACACAACACAACATGTGTTAGACACCACTATATGTAAACAAACAGAAATAACGTAAATAAGACATCCTACAAACAACTGGAGGTAAAGACGACCGAACATCATTTCTATGCGGAAACCGCACCGGACATCACAACACGGAACCCAGAACCCAAAGGCAAACTACATGACATCACAAAAAACTAAAAAGATGAACAACACGGATCCACCATAAAGCCAGGATGAACTTAGGTGCTCGAGAAGAGTAAGCATTTCCTGCCGCTTATAAGACCCCTACTATGTTACTAATATAGTCAATGCATAATGGATACCATTATGCACAAGCATAATGGATACCATTATGCACAACAAACACACACAAAATATTAGACAAGAGCCTTCATACAAACAAGAGGGGGTGAAGACGAACCGAATATCGTTTTTTATGTTGAAATCGTAGCGGACATCACAACACGGAACTAAGCACACGAATACACATAATAGGACAATACAGAAAACTACAAATATGAGCAACACGGACCCCACCAAAATAAAAGGGGTGAACTCAGGTGCTCGCGAAGGGCAAGCAGTTCCTGCTTCTTATAAGACACTCACACTGTTATAGAGTAAAGTCCGGTAAAAGTCTTGGAAGTGATAGAAGAAAGAAAGGATCTACGTAAAAAGTAAAAGATCCATTGTCTTTTGAGATATGAATTTTCCGTAACGGTCAACCAGATTGTGATGACGACAGTAAATAAGCGATCAGATACAACAATATAAGCCAAGAGTACAGTTGTCAGGAGAGATTTCTGAGTAAAAGTGCGATCAGATACAACAATATGAATACAAATGTAAACAAAGCATAAAAAAATCCCTGACAACATCAACTTATATCATTGAAATAACAAATATTTACATTATCAACTAGAAAACAAATGTTTCAATTGATGATTGTTTTATGGTGTTTAGCGCCGCTTACAACAATATTTCAGTTATATCGTGGCTGTCAGTTTTATTGGTGGAGGAAACCGGAGTATCCGGAAAAAACCACCGATCTGTCTCAAGTCACTGACAAACTTTATCACATAATGTTGTTCAATTGACTATATATATATATTTGTGTTTTGTTTACATTTGTAAATATACAAACATATTTATGGGTTTTTTCAAATATTAAATTAACCTAGTAGTAGCTAAGTTAACCTTTAATACAAGGCATTGTATTGTGAATCATGATGTACCATTAACTATCATGTTAATTTGATTCTACCAACTGACAAACCTCTCTTTGAATCACCATAGCCATGCATTTTCCACATTAGTCATTAGTTAAACCAAAAATAAAGTTGTTAATTCTTTATTTAGATGAGTAATTAATCATATACAGTTGAATTTCGTTATGTCAAACTCGGTTTACTCAAAATTTCGGTTAATTCTAAATATGTCTGAAGTTCCGTTATAAACTTATTGCTTATCAGCTTAATATACTCCTCTTATCTCAAATTTCGATGTGTATATTTTGTATATAAATATATGTATATTTTAAGCACTCGTTTCCACACATGGCTTACAAATAAGCAATAAAGCTTTACAACACAAAAATATTCCAAAGATAAATAAATTGGTCCTTTAATTAATGAAATAATAATAATAATAGTAATGTGCTACCATGGTTATACTTATATACTTCAATAATACGACTATTTACCACTAAGACGAATCTATAATTCCAATTGTATATCCTAAAATATAATAGGGTGGTCAAATGTGTCAAAGCCATAATATCTTAAATCCATTTCAAAATTATTTAAAAACCCAAAGTACATGTTTTACAATATTTTATTGTGTAAAGACAGAAACATTGTTGGCCATTTATATAGTATGCCATTACAGGAAAGGGTTTAATAATTCAAAACCCGAGCAGCTGTTTTCATCACTGGGGCCTGATTGTCGCTGTTAACACGGACAAGAATTTCATAAATACTTAAAGCGTTCAGTAAATGTCAATTTCTCTAACATCTTGTATATTTCTACTATAGTCTGTGAAAGATGACAACGTAAACACAAATCGATTGCATTTTAAATTGGTGTAAATTTCTTCATTATTGTAAGATTAAGGAATGACATTTAGATTTTTGTCAAAAAATTAGCATTGATTTTTATAATGTATTGTATCAATGAAAATCTATACCGCTGTTTTAGTATTGTCTCCGTAGCTTGACATTATATTATCAGAGAAATTGCAAATTTTATATAAATTCGTCTACATGTAAAATCCTTTTGTTTTGTTTTATTTTTATATAAAATGATATTGAATTTGTCAAGGAATATATTGCTCTTTCAAATCTTTGTATAAATCAGGACATTATAAGCACATATATTTTAATATCAAGCTTTATGAAAATAAATCAGGACATTATTGTAACTTAGGTAATGACTGGAGTCACTGGACTCTTACTGGGTTCCCATTTATACCCTTTGTTAGCTTGGTCAACTCTGTTAAAGTAGTGATCATTATTCATTAACTACTGTAATCAAATATTATCCTTAATCACATCAATGTGAAAATGACTGATCTTATGATTAATTACCTTGGAGTGATTAAAAAATACTGTCCACAATTATGACAATTCTAAATTAATAAATAGGTATTATTCTAAAATTTTGAATTTAGATTTTAAGAAAATCGTTTAATTGCATAAGTATCATAAAATATTTTAAATTAAGACTTTAAAAAGGATTGTTTATTTAAATTATTCTAAAATTTTAGATTTTCATCTTTTTTATTTACAGATTTTTGTTTAATTTTAACAGAATTAATATTCTATATATAAATTTTTGCAAAACTTAATATTTTTATATTTTCTTTATATCTTATATTTTTAGACTAAAAAAAATTCTTTATAAATTTCACTTTTGAGACCTGCATTTCCAAATTTATTTACCTGTAACTATCATTAATTGTTATATAAACACCTGTAATAAAATGTTTGTTGGCATACGTTGAATATGATATTTCAAAATGTTGGCATAGGTTGAAGACACCATTTCACCAGTAGAACGTGATGTATAATATCGAGTTCCAAAATAAAATATTCATTTTGTCGAAATACGAACAGTTTATAATATCAGAAAATGAGGATACAAGAGGTAGAATGACTACATAATAATATAATGACAAAAATCACATAAAATAACCGATTTTGAATATTCTATTTAGGTCCTTTGATTCACTTGCTGGCTTTCTAATTCTTTGACTAGAGTGTACCTCGTGACATTTATTTCAGGAGCGCGTCGTGGGCACTATAATTACCAACAGTGAATATACAAAAATGTAATTAACTATCGAAAGTGGCGGCGAAATATCGAAATCCACTGGCAACAGAAGGAGAATCTGATTCTTCTAAGTTTAGAATATCAAAATATTTTTAATTTCCGTCGTTGATGACAGTCCAAAGGAAATTGGCGGGAATTCTCCAGCAGAATTTAACCACAGTGGTGATTAAAACTTTCGAAAATGTCCCAAAAAAAAAAGAAAAAAAAAAGGCTGAATAATAGCATTGCTAAGGAATTATAGAGAAAATGTCTGCTTCTCTTGGTATAAAAAAAATATTAAAATCGGACATCACTTAACGTCATGATAATAATTTGAAAAATAGCAGTTTTATATGAAATATATTGGGGAAATTGGAATCGTGCGGAATACCTTTGTCGACTGTCTGTAGATATCTACGTTTTTCATTATATGAAATATTTTTATTCATCAATCATGGCTCTGGTAAGTCATAAAGTCACAGCCCCCTATATATTAGGATTGTATTGGTGTTTTATTTGCTGATGTTCAGGGTTCTCTTACTTTTAGAGACATCCAGTGCCCATATTTAGCTTGGAATGTTCAGGGTTCTCTTACTTTTAGAGACATCCAGTGCCCATATTTAGCTTGGAATGTTCAGGGTTCTCTGACTTTTAGAGACATCCAGTGCCCATATTTAGCTTGGAATGTTCAGGGTTCTCTGACTTTTAGAGACATCCAGTGCCCATATTTAGCTTGGAATGTTCAGGGTTCTCTGACTTTTAGAGACATCCAGTGCCCATATTTAGCTTGAAATGTTCAGGGTTCTCTGACTTTTAGAGACATCCAGTGCCCATATTTAGCTTGGAATGTTCAGGGGTCTCTGACTTTTAGAGACATCCAGTGCCCATATTTAGCTTGGAATGTTTTGGGGTCTTGCATTCCCAATATTTTTGTCTTTTAGGAACACAAATCCCCAAAACATACCAAACTAAAACTGAGCCCTCAGGTCTCTAAAGACTAGGAGAGTCCTTAGCACAGGCCATTAAGATATACAAAATGTATATTGTGACTTTATTACTTAGGGACGGACCATTTAACTTCCAGGGGGGGGGGGGGGGGTATGGTTTTTTTCTAAAAAATATTCTGATTCCCAATGTTGCTGAAAAAAATATTCTGATTTTGGTGGAGGAAAAAAATAATAATCGTTCATATAATACAAACATGTATATATTGGAGAAGATTTCATAAGTTTACAGGGGCCGTCACATTATAACTGAAATATTGTTGAAAGTGGCGTTAAACACCTTAACCAACAAACCAAACCAACCATAAGTTTACAACTTGTGTCTAATCCATTTGTTTGTACGACAATAACATAAAAATGATAGATATCTAATTCAGGGTGACAGATATCTAATTCAGGGTCGTTACGGTTTTCACAGTTTTCCGGTTGTTGACTGATTTTGTCTGTTTATATAATTATGAGTTTTGACTTTCCCTTTGTAAGATTGTTCGGAGTTCGGTAATTTTGTTATTACCCTTATTTAGTTTACATGACGTGTTGTAAATAAATCGCTTGTTGTCATAACTACATCCGTTAGTCAAATACACCAGACATACGCGTAATTAATATTTACAGATAGGAACATTATAAGGAGATGGTTTTGTTTATGGTGTTTAACGCCACTTTTAACAATATTTCAGTTATATCGTGTCGATTCCATAGCGAGAAATGACAGTCGAAGACAGCAACATTCATTTCTGCTAATCTGACGTTTATAAAGGTGTTTGTGTGTTGTTTCTGTTGAAGTATATTTTTGTATTATACATAGTGTATTTCAGTAACTGTCTAATGTACGTCTTGTCTAATCAATATAAGTAACCTTGATATATGTTTGTACTAATGAGGGGGAGAAGGCTGGAAAGGCAAAAATATTCCGAAATATAAAACCCCAAGACGACAAAAACATTCCAAACTAAATTTGGGCACTGGAAGTCTCTGAAAATAGATGCACGCTGAGTAACCACAACACATAACCGGTATAATCATGATATATGTTTTGACATTCGGAATTGTCAATATTTTGATTGTTTGTTTACTCATTATGTTGTTATGAGTGATTTTTATTTGTACATAATTTAAACACAACAAATAAAAATTGACTTTGATTTTCCTATATATTCCAACTAAAAATAAATCATAAAAATTAAAAATCATGGAAAAATTATGCACAAATAAAAACCACTCATATAAACATAATGAGCAAATAAACAAACAAAATATAGACAATTCCGAATGTTTTGGTGTAAAATATGTTAAAATTTATCCAGAAATGACTTCACAATAATTGTTTGAAAAAATATGGTTTTGGTTGATTATATAGAGATTTTTTTTACATTTCCGAATACTTTTGACAGATGACTGTATATCCTAACGGGGTAATGATTGATGAAGAAAATTTTCGATTTGATTTTGAATCATTCTTTTTTAATCTGTAGTCCTTGAAATATTTTGATTATTCCAATTTTCAGCGACTTCGTATTGGTTCTGTTTATTTTATTCAATTTATTTCTTATTCATTTATTTTTTATTATTATTTATTTATTTATTTATTTATTTATTTATTTATTTATTTATTTTTTTTTTTTTTTTTTTTTTTTTTTTTTTTTTTGGGGGGGGGGGGCATGTTTTTTATTTGTTGTATTACAATCTGAACTGCATGGTGTGCTTTGATATTCCATAAAAAGGGAGGCTTGGATCCATGAAACTAGCTTTATCCCGCCACCTTTTATTGAAGTGCCTGTACCAAGCAAAGAAAGTGCGCGGTCATGTATTTGTTCTATCAGCGTGTTAGGGTATAGATTTAGGCTCGTTCTACTAGTATTCTATTAGATTATAGAACTGCTACGACACAGTGGTATTTTTTGTTTTTCATTATACAGATATAATCTTCATTGTTTGGTGGGTTTTTTTTATAAGTTAAACCTAATAATATACAAATCAGCTATTAAGACAACCGTATTAAAAATAAACATTATACTAGGGTAATATTTCATCGTCTCAAAAAGTGAAAAACAAAGATATGTAAAGACTTCCGAATCGAGACCAAATGTATTTTTGATATTTTTTTTAATTAAAGTTAAGTTGTTACATCCATTTAAAGGCTTTTACTTGGCATACCTAAATTACAGAAATTCACATGTTTCTGATGTTACCAAACATTCATTACACCCGGCCAATTGTTGTGACGGAATTACTCTCATTATTTTGACAAGTGGTACCGTAAAATAGCAATAAAAACCCCTTTTGTTTGTTTTATGTTCGGAAGACGATATTAGCAACCGTCTTTGTATTGACATAATAGCGGTTGCTGTCATGTCGGAGAAATCAGGGCATAAGTTAGACTAACACCTGCCTAGAATCTAGATATTGATTTCAGCACCTCATTCTTCTATCTTTTGTCATTGTACATCAATTAATGCCCGCGGTATTGTCATTTCCTACTTGAAAACCAAATTGTTTAGACATTGTTTCCATCCTCATCTCTTCCTTACTCATCCTAATTGAATTAGGTTCACAGCTTGCCAAAACGTCAATGTGTTTTCAGCCTTACAGTGTGTTATAAAAATTGATGTTAGAAACTATGATACGTATATATTCTCATCTTGTATTGTGCCTTTTCAGACTTCACAAATTCTTCATACAACAGTAATAACTGAACTATTGTTGAAAGTGGCGTTAAATATAAACCCTCATACAACAGTGTTTTCCTGTTGTTGACACTTATGTTTATATACGTACACAATATGCCGTCTTTAGCATTCTATAAGGTAGTGATTTTGCGTTCTTTTCTTCTTTTTTTTTAAGCTCAATTCTACAACCGAAATTCAATATATCAAAAATATACAATATGCTATATTTTACTTAAATAAAATAAACATGAAAATTTATATTTTAACGATTGGTATGCGTTATATGAGTGTAATTATTGACGAAGTGTTCAGGTTTATAGGTGTAATTGTTGACGAAGTGTTCAGGTTTATGGGTGTAATTGTTGACGAAGTGTTCAGGTTTATAGGTGTAATTGTTGACGAAGTGTTCAGGTTTATGGGTGTAATTGTTGACGAAGTGTTCAGGTTTATGGGTGTAATTGTTGACGAAGTGTTCAGGTTTATGGGTGTAATTGTTGACGAAGTGTTCAGGTTTATAGGTGTAATTGTTGACGAAGTGTTCAGGTTTATGTGTGTAATTGTTGACGAAGTGTTCAGGTTTATGGGTGTAATTGTTGACGAAGTGTTCAGGTTTATGGGTGTAATTGTTGACGAAGTGTTCAGGTTTATGGGTGTAATTGTTGACGAAGTGTTCAGGTTTATAGGTGTAATTGTTGACGAAGTGTTCAGGTTTATGTGTGTAATTGTTGACGAAGTGTTCAGGTTTATGGGTGTAATTGTTGACGAAGTGTTCAGGTTTATGGGTGTAATTGTTGACGAAGTGTTCAGGTTTATGGGTGTAATTGTTGACGAAGTGTTCAGGTTTATGGGTGTAATTGTTGACGAAGTGTTCAGGTTTATGGGTGTAATTGTTGACGAAGTGTTCAGGTTTATGGGTGTAATTGTTGACGAAGTGTTCAGGTTTATAGGTGTAATTGTTGACGAAGTGTTCAGGTTTATGGGTGTAATTGTTGACAAAGTGTTCAGGTTTATGGGTGTAATTGTTGACGAAGTGTTCAGGTTTATAGGTGTAATTGTTGACGAAGTGTTCAGGTTTATGTGTGTAATTGTTGACGAAGTGTTCAGGTTTATGGGTGTAATTGTTGACGAAGTGTTCAGGTTTATGGGTGTAATTGTTGACGAAGTGTTCAGGTTTATGGGTGTAATTGTTGACGAAGTGTTCAGGTTTATAGGTGTAATTGTTGACGAAGTGTTCAGGTTTATGTGTGTAATTGTTGACGAAGTGTTCAGGTTTATGGGTGTAATTGTTGACGAAGTGTTCAGGTTTATGGGTGTAATTGTTGACGAAGTGTTCAGGTTTATGGGTGTAATTGTTGACGAAGTGTTCAGGTTTATGGGTGTAATTGTTTTATTTAAAAGTTAATGTTAGAAAATAACTACAACAAGGGGCCGTCGTGTTCTTGATAGTAGTTGGTAGTTGGATTTACAATTACCTATGCAATCAGTGCCTATAACCACTAACGTTGTGAGTTCGAATCCCGGTCATGTCAAGGTGTACTCGAAACAACAATATGTGATAAAGTTTGTCGGTGACTTGCGACAGGTCGGTGATTTTCTCCAGATACTCCGGTTTCCTCCACCTATAAAACTGACCGCCACAAGATAGCTGAATTATTGTTGAAAGTGGTGTTAACAATAATCCAACTAAAACAACAACCAGTCGCTCATCTTCCAAACTTTAAACTCTTAAACACACAAAAAACAGCAACACGAGACAATGAAAATCCAGATTCTGTCGTGAGACAGACAACAATGTACTACCTAATCATAGCTAAGGTCGCACTTTTTAAAGGATATTGTGTAATTGATCAGTAAATGATGTGTTGTAATATAATATAAATGAATGATATGTTTAAGCTTGGTGCATTATGGGGTCTAAACAATAGATAACTTTCACTGGTCTATTATGATCGGTTATGGAAATACAGGCTCAAAAATTGCCCAAAAATGCTTGTAACGAGTGGCCACTTCATATCTACCCCTTTTTTAAAGGTGTAATACATTTTTCTATCAGAAGTAACAAATTTAAGGTCATCTTCAGTTTATAGAGAATTTTCTCTCTAGCTTCTGTTGGTATATAACATGTAGCACTTTAATATAATATCCTTATCAGAGAAAATGTTAACTAAAATGTGATAGTATGTAATTGCTTTTAACAAAATAGTCATTCACAAGATTAACAAGGAATTATATGGGGTCATCTTCATATTTATCTATATTATACAGTTATTATTTTGTTGAGAGTGTGAGGAAAAACTGTGACAAGAAAGAATGGAAAGAATTCTGATATTTTTTTAATTCAAGTCTTCAAAGTTTGAAAAGACATTTTCCGAAACCCATGCTGTCCCATACGTAAGTCATATTTCCATGAAAAGTACTAGCTTGAAATATAAGATCTTACTTTTAACTTGAATGGTATCAAGGTAGGAAAAGTAGAAAACTAAAAAATAAGAATACAATTGATTGCTTTCTAAATTAAATGTAAATGAAATCCACAACAAAATAAATATTGCAAACTTTTGTCCCATACGTAAGATGTTCGGGTTACACTATATGTTCCTATATGTGACAACAAATATCATGTTTTTACTTTTAAGAATGTGTCAAATGCTACAATTTTAATTCTGAATACTATACAATGTGTTGACTTCTTAGTTAAATCAGCTTAGTCAGTCTAAAATTTGTTGGGTTTTGTTTGCAAGAAACAATAATTGGTATTAGACTTAGTATTTGCTTCTTTGAAAAAGAATAGCTGTGTGGTGATCCAATGCTGATTGTTTCATATAAAATTAGCTTAAAATGTCTAATTTACTAATTCTACCACCTTACTACTCTGAAACACTTGGAAGATATGAATATGATGTTTCTGAATTATTTTATTTTACTTTTAAATATGGGCTATAAAATATTACGTATGGAACAAAATTGTAAAACAGTATTATTTTATACTTGTAAGAATGATTCAAATGCTACAATTTTAATTCTGAACGCTATACAAAATGTAGACTTCATAATGTAATCAGCTTATTTAGTCAAAAATTTGTTTATTTTTTGCAAGAAACTGGAGTTAAAATATGTGTGTTGTTTCTTAAGGAAAAAAAAACTTACTTGGTGATTCTTTCTGATAATTTTTATATCAAATTTATGTAAAAGGTTTAGTTTACAATTTTCATCACCTTATTTCTTTGAAACAATTGGAAGATTTTAATATAGAATGTTATGTTTCATTTAACTTTACTAAACATGGTCAAGAATGTGGAAAATAGAACATTTCAAAAATACAGTGGAACTCCCCAAAACTGGCCTCTCTGAAAACTGGCCCCTTTGAAAACCGAATTCCTCTGAAAACCGAACATTTAGTTGGTCCGGAATATTCCCCTATATATGTAAGTAAAATGTTCCTCTAAAAACCGGCCCCTCTGTATATTTTCTTGTAAAATTCACCTCTGAAAACCACACGACAAATTTGCTGACAGGCAAGTCAGTGAACCATGTTAGATGTAGTCTATTGTGAATTTTATATAGCAGATATCTTAATAATTATTTTCATTTGTTAAAAAGAATAGTAAAATTTCATAATCACTATGTTAAATGAAGAATAGTTTAGCTTGTGTGATATTAAAAAAGAAAATATCCACACAATTTTTGAAATTATTTTGAGGCATCTTGAAAAATGGGAAAATTATAAAAATATATATCTAACCAGAAAGCACTGATTGCTCTATAATGTTGACAGCAAATTAGTTCTGATTTCAAAATATAATAAAGCAATTGATAAAGTCTTTAGAAAAAAAAAATATTAATAATCATAAGTGACAGCATTATCTTTAAATACATTTTTTCAATCAAAATGATGGAAACTATCCCTGATTAGTTGGAATCTTGTAGATATGATGTTTGTGTTCAAATATAATTAAAATTTGGAATGATTAAAGGTGTTTCATTTTTCAAATTTATGCTTTTTGAACTGCATGTTTTGTTCACAATTTTTATGGTTCTGCCTCACATTGAACTAATGTTTAAGTGACACGGTTAATCGTATTCCAACATTTTTCTTATTGATAGAGTTATGTCCCCTTTTGGGATAAGTTGTTATTCATTGCTCCATCAGAAATGTTGAAATAAGTATGGATTATCTAGTTAAGGAATTTCCAAAATCCGGTGAGAAACTTTATATCGTATATTGGAAACTTTGTTATATAGAAATTTAAAGACAGAAATTTAGAAATATGTTTTAGAACTGAAGTAACTCTCCCCCTTTATTATAAATAGAACTGAAGTAACTCTCCCCCTTTATTATAAATAGAACTGAAGTAACTCTCCCCCTTTATTATAAATAGAACTGAAGTAACTATCCCCCTTTATTATAAATAGAACTGAAGTAACTCTCCCCCTTTATTATAAATAGAACTGAAGTAACTCTCCCCCTTTATTATAAATAGAACTGAAGTAACTCTCCCCCTTTATTATAAATAGAACTGAAGTAACTCTCCCCCTTTATTATAAATAGACATCAGTTAATTGTGCTCATTGGGACCTTGGCCGAACTTTTACTTTGATTAGCCATGTGCAACGAACTGTGGAGAACTGCGTTACCTGTGATCAAGTTGGACTTTGGACCTTACTGTCGATATTGTATTCGTTAGTATACTGATTAGCGAGTAACATTTACAATACACATTCAAATATGTCTTTAGGCGAAACTAGGAAACTTTGACAACAAAGTAGGAAAATCGTTGACGAAGCGGACGATAACACCAATATCAGTGTTCTTTTGAATACGATTTTGAAACTTGTCTCAAGTATAGATGTTAGACTGCAAGGTGTCGAAAAGAGCGTAGGAAAATTCGACGAGATAAAAACTATAATTACCTCACTAAGCTGTCGCGTAGTTTCAGTTGAAAAAAACATAATAAATTGTCAGGCGAAAATTACAGAAGTCGAAAATAGCGTACAAGGAGTTGGAAACTTATTTGACAACTTGAAATCCGACTGTAATAAAAACAAATCAGAAATAACAAAAGTTGGAAAAAAGTTTGATAGTTTGAAACCGTACTGTGAAAAAAACAAATCTGAAATAGCAAAGGTTTCTGATCAACTCGAAGTGTTGGCAAATCATGAGAGTTCTAATAACCAGTGTAACTGCCAAGGACATATGAAAATTCTACAAAATTCTATTTTCGATCTCCAATGCCGATCCATGAAAAATAACCTGATATTTACCGGTTTGTATGAAGTAAGAGACGAAAATACAGAAGAACTTCTCAGACATTTTCTATACAAAGAAATTGGAATTTACTTCCGTATTGATTTCGGAAATGTGCATCGGTTTAATCACAAACCGAGAGGGAAACGACCCATTGTGGCTAGATTCATACACTACAATGACTTACAGTATGTGTTGAACAACGCTTACCGGCTCCGTATTACACCATACGGTATACAACAACAAATTGAAGACAGGCGTAGGGAACTTTACCCTATTCAGAAAGAGGCAAAACGACAAGGTAAAAGGGTAGCACTAATCCGAGATCGACTGTATATAGAACATGAATTGTATGTACCAGCTGAGGAAATTGATGAAGCTGGAGACTTTGATACACCGCTGCAACCGCATAATGTCTGGTCAACACCTAGAAACAGTGGAGATAGAAGACCACCAAAACGGCAACGAGTGAGCCCGACGACCCCTGAGCGAGGATAGGGGTGCCAAAGAGAACAATCCCAAATATTTCAAACTCTCTGTTTTGTTGATGAAGACTTTACTGTCATTAATAACAATAGTGTATATAAAAAAGATTGTATTACTTTTGATGATCATACTTCTGTTGATAATACTTTTGTTCATAATTCTTTTGCTGATAATATTGTTGTTGACAATACTTTTGTTGATAACACTTTTGTTTCTGATCAACAAGTTAACATTTTACTTTCAGATGATTCTATTGACTTATGTAATTACTTTAATGATAGCCAAAATAGTAGATCAAATATATGTAACGGTAGTATTGAATTTATTGATGATCAGTTCTCACCACATAATTCCAGCTCATGTAGTAGTAGTAATGCAGAAGATAGTTTAAACTGTACCGTTAAAAATGAACGTAATTTAAATGTTCTAAGCTTGAACTGTTGTGGTGTAAAATTACGTTTACAGTATCCAGAATTTTGTGAACTTATTAACAAAAATGATATAGTTTGTTTACAAGAAACAAAAACTGACGATATTGATAAGATTGATCTCGAAGGGTATACTTTTAAAATGAAAAATAGAAAACAAATTGATAGAAAATCAGGCGGAATTATCCTAGGTTACAAAGATCATCTAGAAAATTATATTGAACCTTTAGAGACAGAGTCAAATTATATATTTTGGTTTAAGGTTTCATCAAAATTATTTAACTTGAGTGATGACCTCATCTTTGGTATAGTTTATATCCCACCGGAAGGTTCTTGTTACCTTTCCCTAGATGCATTTGACCAAGTCGAAAATGAATATCGTGTTTTATCTCAAAATTACAAATATATCTGTTTGCTTGGGGATTTTAACAGTAGAACTGTAGATGACCCCGATTTTATTGAAATTTTCATTAATGAGCATGAACTAGATTTTACCCAATTTGTAGAAAACGATTTAGCAATTTTAGACACACTAAAAATAGATCGAAAAAGAAAAAGTATGGATGCTGGTAAAAATAGATCAGGTAATATTTTGCTAGAACTTTGTAGAGGTAATAATCTATTTATTGTGAACGGTCGTATCGGTGATGATTATCTAGAAAGTGGAAGGTTAACTTGTAGAAACTCTAGTGTTGTTGACTATTATATTTGTTCGCCATGCTTTTTTTAATATTTTTGTAATTTTAAAGTTGTAGATTTTTCCCGTTTGTATTCTGATGTCCATTCCCCCCTTGTTGCAACTCTTCAATTTAATGAAAAAGCCGCAGGCCACGATCAATTTCAAAGCTCTGATCACACAATAGATAGGGGAATTAAAAAATGGGACAATAAAAAATGTTTAACCTTTCAGGACAATGTAGATAAAGAAAATTTAAATGGACTTTACAATGAGCTCACAAACTCAATAAGTGAAAATATAACTAGAGACAATATAAACGCATCTGTTAAAAAACTTTGTGATATCTTTGTTGACAGTGCTCAAACGACCTTCGGCACTTATAAAAATAAACGTAAAAATTTAAACAGAAAACCGAAGGGAGATAACCCTGGTTTAATTACGAATGTAAATTTGCCAGAAAAAACTATCGGAAACTTAAAAGAAAATTTAAAAAAAAAGGAAAGGACGGAAACCCTTAAACAAAAAGTAATGGAGGCTGAAAAGCATTATAAAAATACACTTGATAAGAATAGTAAAAATTACCGGAAAAAAATGAGGGAGGAGTTAAAAAATCTAAAAAAAACCATCTGATCCGAAGTAGTATTGCAAAATTTTAAACAGGGGAAGGGAGAAAAAACAACCCGATATTCCTATGGAAGATTTGTTTAATTTTTTTAAAAATTTAAACACGGCGCCCGATTTGCCAACTCGGGAGGAAGAACATTTAAATCATGAACCTTTGGATAATGTTAAATTTGAACAGTTAAATGAGGATATCAATACTTATATTTCACAGGAAGAAATACTTTCTTGTATCAAGAAACTCAAAAACAATAAAGCTAGTGGGGAAGATCACATAATAAACGAATATATTAAATCAACATCGGGCCTGTTCTTGCCAATTTACGAGAAGATATTTAATTTAATTTTTGAAACAGGCTTTTTACCAGATATTTGGCTGATATATAAGAATAAAGGCAACCCTTTAGATCCCAAAAACTTCCGTCCAATTACCATTCTTAGTTGTCTTGGCAAACTGTTTACTGCTATTTTAGATGAAAGACTACGGGTGTTCTCGGAAGAAGTTGTTTTGTTAGAGGAAAACCAATTCGGATTTAGGAAATCATACTCGACCAGAGACAGTATTTTTACATTATTTTCATTTTTCGAAATTTTAAAAGTAAAAAGAAGAAATTATTTTGTGCGTTTGTCGACTTTGAGAAGGCGTTTGACACTGTCTGGAGAGTAGCACTGTGGTATACACTTCTATTAAATAATATAAAGGGGAAAATGTACAATGTTATTTTAAACATGTATATCGTCACGGTATGTGTTTTCGTGCGTCATCTGTTTTCGTGGTATCCATTTTATTTTGATTTCCACAGCGCAGACATTATTTTTGACGTGTCTTCCGGTTTCTATTTATGGAACATAAACAATACGAAAGCTGACATCTGTAAACATTGATAAAGTTTACTCTTAAAGACGTAAGTACCAAAAACAGTGAACCTACCTACTGAACCATACTTTTTGCAATGACAAAAATGTACTTCATTTATAAAGTAGCTGGAAAAAAATCCAGAAGGGCTATATAAAATTTAACTATGTCGTCTGTCTCTCAAACACCTGTTCTTTCTGTCATGTAACTATCATGGGGTCACTGATCGTATTTGTAAACAAAAGAGCCGACTGAAATGTGCCTGTTTCTTAAATAAAATACATGTCACTTTGCAGTGCATTGTGGTTTCAGCACTAAAAAAACATCAAAAGTAAACACAATTTTGAAAGTGGTCATTTTCAAACATTCTGTTATTTTATTTAGATGTAGTATGATTTGGTAGATGGCCAGAACCATGAAATTTTAAAACCAGCCATTTCCGGATTTTATATTCGTTTCCATCCCGTATATCGGCCTTGTTTTTATTTGCCACGGAAACAGATGACGCCATTTTACTGACAACAAAAGTTGCCAGGTAATCGAGAGTATATTAAAATACAAGAATGGCTTTAAAAACAATCTTATGCACAAATAAATATTTAACTAGCCATTCTTTGAAAATTCCAATCGTCATATGAATGGAGGGTTAACACTGTTAATCGCTATATCTGAAAATCGATAATAGCACGAAAACCGATAACACGATGGTAATGATGTTAAATCTTGTATAAATTATAATAATTGTAAATCAGCTTACTTTTCTTGTGATATAGGAGTGAGACAAGGAGAAAATCTGTAACCTTTTCTGTTTGCATTGTTCTTAAACGATTTACAAAGCTTCTTGGAAAAAGAAAACCTACCAGGTCTTAAAACAATTTCAGAAAAAATTGAAGAAAATTTAAATATTTATTTGAAATTTTTCGTTCTATTGTATGCAGACGATACTGTTATTATGGCTGAATCACGCGAAGATCTACAAGCTCAATTGAATGTTTTTGGAGAATACTGCAAAAAATGGAAATTGAAAGTAAATGCAGAAAGAACTTAAATTTTCATTTTTTCTAGAGAACGACCTCTTGTAGATATACATTTTTTCTAGAGAACGACCTCGTGTAGATATACATTTTTCATTAAATGGATCTGAAATAGAAATTGTAAACGAATTTAATTACCTCGGAATACTTTTAAACATAACTGGAAATTTCAATAAAGCAATCACAAAGCAAGCAGAAAAGACCAAACAGGCTATGTATGAAGTTTTAAAAAGAGGACGCACTCATAACTTATCTGTTGAATGCCAACTCGAACTATTTGATAACATGGTTAAACCTATACTTCTTTATGGGTCGGAAATTTGGGGATACAGTAAAAATATTGATTGTCTGCAAAAAATACAATTACGATTTTGTAAATTACTATTGAAATTAAAATCATCGACACCAAATTATATGATTTATAGGGAACTGGGGCGATTTCCTATCGAAATTGATATAAAAATAAGGATGGTGTCATTTTGGGCCAGACTTTTATTTGGGGAAAGAAACAAAACTATCGTACTTATCATATAAATTTTTATACACTCTTTCTATTGAAGAAAATGTTCACTTCGTCTGGATTAAATATTTAAAAGAACTTTTCGATGAAACAGGCTACTCTAGTATTTGGATAAATCAAGATATTCCAAATTCTAATTGGTTAATTTCGAGTATCAAATTACGCCTACATGATCAATTTAAACAGGGCTGGTACTCCCTAATTGAACACTCCCCAAAAGCATTGAATTATAGAATATTTAAAGAAAATTTCGAATTTGAAAATTACTTTAGAGTTTTAGAAGACAAGGATATTTATACCCTATGCAAATTCAGAACTACCAATCATAAATTACCTATAGAAACTGGTCAGTGGAATAATATTGACCGTGTCAATAGAATATGTACAACATGTGACAATATAACTATTGGAGATGAATACCATTACATAATGGAATGTGAACATTTTTCAAACTTTAGAAATAGGTTCATTGTTACAAATTTACGAGAAAGACCAAATATTCTTAAATTTAAACAAATCATGAGTGCTTATCAAAAACAAAATTTAGAAAAATTATGTAAATTTATACGAAATATAAATAAATCTTTTGTTCTCTAGGCTGTCTCACACCCATGTCTTTGTTGTATATACTGTATATATGTTTATATCTATTCTGTATTTGTTATATGTATATTTATGTCTTCTCTGTACCGTTGTATATGGTTTATGAGAATAAAGATAATTGATTGATTGATAAATATATATCCAGTTGCCAATAATTTTATCAGTAAACACAAAAAGCAGAAGAAAACAAACACTCTGTTGATACGATATTCCAGAGCTTGTGGTGTCTATCATGAATTCCTACATAGATGGTTGCTACTAAAAAGGAAGCTACTGAACACAGTAAAGTTGAACATATCACTTTTAAAGTTGTATGGTCACCACCAGACATGGTACACCTTTTCGGAACATCTGTGTCACTTTTATATTCCTCTTATTGTAATCACAATCTCGCTATTTTCTCATTCATGATTAACCATCGATTTTTTTTTGGGGGGCGGGGGGAGGGGGGTTATCAGTATTCGCCTAATCAATGCACCGGTAATTGGTATTTATGCTAAATATATTTAGTGTCTTGTGGCAAGTAGTTGGCTTTATGTATGATAATTTGCATCGCAAGTAAATTTCGTATCGGGACACGAAGTTTCGCACTCTCCCAAAATAATAATAATAAGAGATTATTACATGACATTTTCCATGGGGTATAGAAATGGGACCGAGAGCTTCTTCTACTTGAAGGGGCGTCCGTCGGTTGTGCGGGATGTATAAATTCACAACCAACCCGTCCTTCGGATGAGACGTAAATAAAACCGAGGTCCCGTGTTGAGAGATTGCCACCCTCTTCGCACGTTAAAGAACCCAGTGTAACAGCTCATTATGAGCATTATGCTCATGATGAGTGGTCCATATGAGACCTGTTGCACTGGCTAAATTATCCGTCCCTACCCTATATCCAGAAATTGATGGTACTTTCCTCATAAATATTCATCATATTTAAATTAGATTTTGATCACGTGACTGCAGTTTTAAGCTTGATGGATCGTTTATTAGATTTGTCAAAGAATAGCATACAGTACGGAAATTCAATGTGTCCGTCAATGATTCGAAAATTAAAAGTTATTGTTTATTTCCGCAAAGTTTTTCTTCTGTCAAAATTCAAATATTTTTGTTTTGTAACGATTTTAGACATGTCTTTGATATCGCGATCATGCAAAAATGATCATATTATATTTAATGTGTGAACCCCGAGTTTAGAAGCGAGAAATATAAGGTTAGTCAATATAATTACATATATTATTGAGGAATCTAAATTAATTTCAGAAAATATGTCGCCAAATGTCATTCATTGCTAAATTTTGTGTCACACGCCACCAGTTTCATGTATTTCAGACATTTTTGCATAGACTCTTAAGGCCAAATAAGGGTTCGTCGCCTCGGATTTTCATTTAATCCAGGAACCTCGAATATTTAATTGTTTTCATTAATTTTCATTTCATTTAATTCAGCTTGATTCAATGTATCATTTTCAAGTTCAGAAAATGACACACATGCAATTATGAATGATATCGTCTATATAGATCATATGAAAATTGCAGACGTCCCGGCGTCGCCATCTTAGATATGCAAATGAGCAAAGTACCCATCTTTTCTGGCTATGCATCACCTTTCCTTGTTTCGAGTCCCGTGGCGTTTAAATTTTTAAATGTTCTCGTCCTGAATATAGCTGGACGTTAAACACCAATCAATCAACTTCAATCAATCAACCCAACAACCCATGTAAGTACCTATTTCTTCCGTAAACCAACAACTTTCACTATCGCGAACTCCTAGAGACCCCTGCCATTGATCAGTAACTAATTTGCATAAATGATCAGATTAATATCATTGAGCGTTATGAAATACACATCACATAAAATTGACTTTTGTGACACCGATTGATAAACTAAGTAGCTTTCTACTGATATTTGAGCTTTTCTGACTAATGTTTTATTGAAAGTACAGTATTTTCCTTCATGAGACACCCCATATATGAAATATGACGTGACACATATTTTGACGTCATTGAAGAATGACGTCAAAGGTACGGAAAAGGACATCTAGAAATACGAAAAAATGAAAATAAAAGACACAAATATATATGTAATACGGTTGGAGTCTGTATTTGAAAAAACAACAATGGTTAAATCCGTAATATATCTGTTATTCAGCTATCATACAGGGTATATAATGTGACATTCCCGATTTAGGATATATATTTAAACGATTCTTTTCTTGTTAGAGGCGTTCTGATTGGATGTCACAACGAGTAGAGACGTGCACTCGTCTTAACTTGGTCGTCTCAACACGAAAACGGCCATTTACGGAAGAATTTGTCAAATCTACCCAAAACGTTGACATTTGAATGGAAATTCCTATTCACGACGTATATATTTGAGATAATTTTTCTGCTTCAAGTTATTTAAACTTTATTCCATTATTTTGAAATGTGTTAATTTTATTGAAATACGATTTTATGCATATCTTTATGCACTATCTTTCCTTGTACTTTGACATATAATCTTTGAGACCACTGTCCAGATTCTGGAAGTTGAATTCGGGGGCAAATACGAACATATGAGGGCAAATACGGATATTTGAGGGCAAATAACCAACATTGACTTCTAGCTATTATTGGACATGCAAAAACGAACGTATTGCAACAAAATATGTGATAATAAGAGATTATTACATGACATTTTCCATATCGGCCCTGGTATTAGCCCGAGACTCCCATATCAAGCCCGACAGCGAAGCTGGAGGTCTGATATGGGTCGAGGGTTGATACCAGGGACGATATGGAAAATTTCATGTCATAATCTGTTTATCACATATTTTACATTGACCTTTTCCATGCATTGACTTTTATATTGCAAAAAAGATCTTTGAACTGACAAATTACAAAATAAATTTTTAAGAAAGTTGCCTTTGTTCAACTTGCAAATACTTTTGTTTCGAATCTGGTTTCAAAAATATACCAAACAATGTCGATCTGTACAATGACGTTAGAAACTGTTTGCAAAATCTACCCAAGACGTTGACATTTGAATGGAAATTCCTATTCGACACGAAATTTTATTGAAATATGATCGTATGCATCATCTTTCCTTGTACTTTGACAGCAAAGTATATAGGCTAATCTTTCAGACCACTGCGCAGATACCGGAAGTTAAATACGGACATATGATATTTGCCCCGTATTTGCCCTGAAGGCAAATAACCAACACTGACTTGTAGCTATTATTGAACATGCAAAAACTAACATATTGCAACAAAATATGTGATAACACAACATATACTCTGTCAGGTTTCTCTCTAACTGTGTAACAAATACTGTATTGTGATACAGCTCAGTGTATGAG
The DNA here is from genome assembly GCA_963680875.1 of Bathymodiolus brooksi. Classification (NCBI taxonomy): domain Eukaryota; kingdom Metazoa; phylum Mollusca; class Bivalvia; order Mytilida; family Modiolidae; genus Bathymodiolus; species Bathymodiolus brooksi. The sequence continues at coordinate 119,208,505 of OY804582.1, forward strand.
AAACCTGGTCATTCATACATGCTCAAAAGCTGCTTATCATCCCTAATATTATATAAAGACAACAATCACAATTAGGGAAGACAACACCAGGAAAACACAAAGGTAAAACTGATTTAAACCGAGCCAAGCAAAACAGACACTATCATCTTCTTATTCAATAGTAACATTTTCTTTCCCCAATACTTAAAGCTGAAGATTGCATACCTGGTGCTAAAAACCACATCGGTGATGTAATGGTTAGTGTGCTTGCCTCGAGTGCAGTAAATTGTGGCTTCGAGCCCCGACGGGTCCGACCAAGGACTGTAAAATTGGTATTTGTTGCTTATCCAGAAGGCAAGCAGCATTAAAGAGAAAGAGCAAAGACTGGGTGGCTCGGAATCAGGATAATGTGTTCGAGTGCAGCGACATGTCTGTCCACAGACTGTTATTTCAGTGAGGTAGCAAGTTAGAAAATCCAACTAAGAGTGTTGGTCTAGTTGAGAGTGAACCTCATTATCATTTCATTGAAATTGAAAATTAACTTGTTCTCGCCATGATATAGCTGTGAAATTGCTAATTTGGCGTTCAGCAACAGTCACTCACTCTCTTGACGTTAAGCAACTATCACTCACTCTCTTCACTCTAAGCAACAATTACAACCTCTTCTAAAATAGATATTAATACTAGAGGTATGCATTTATTATCATTGAACAATTAAGAAACCTCAGACTTAAAATCATGACTTCGTAGAGCAAACCTAAGACTTAAAATCATGACTTCGCAGAGCAAGCCTAAAACTTAGCACCATGACATCGTAGAGCAAACCTAAAACTTAAAATCATGACTTCGCAGAGCAAACCTCAGACTTAAACTCTTGACTTCGTAGAGAAACCTCAGACTTAAGATCATGACTTCGCAGAGCAAACCTAAAACTTAAAATCTTGACTTCGTAGAGCAAACCTAAGACTTAAAATCTTGACTTCGTAGAGAAACCTCAGGCTTAAGATCATGACCTCGTAGAGTAAACCTAAAACTTGAAATCATGACCTCGTAGAGCAAACCTAAGACTTAAAATCATGACTTCGTAGAGCAAACCTAAGACTTAAATTCATGACCTCGTAGAGCAAACATAAAACTTAAAATCATGACCTCGTAGAGTAAACCTAAGACTTAAAATCATGACCTCGTAGAGCAAACCTAAAACTTAAAATCATGACCTCGTAGAGTAAACCTAAAACTTAAAATCATGACCTCGTAGAGAAAACCTAAGACTTAAAATCATGACATCGTAGAGCAAACCTAAGACTTAATATCATGACCTCGTATAGCAAACCTAAGACTTAAAATCATGACTTCGCAGAGCAAACCTAAGACTTAAAATCATGACATCGTAGAGCAAACCTAAGACTTAAAATCATGACTTCGTAGAGCAAACCTGACTTAAAATCATGACATCGAAGAGAAAACCTAAGACTTAAATTTGTGACCTCGTAGAGAAAACATAAGACTTAAAATCATGACATCGTAGATCAAGCATAGACTTAAAATCATGACCTCGTAGAGCAAACCTAAGACTTAAAATCATGACCTCGTAGAGCAAACCTAAGACTTAAAATCATGACCTCGTAGAGCAAACCTAAAACTTAAAATCATGACCTCGTAGAGTAAACCTAAAACTTAAAATCATGACCTCGTAGAAAAAACCTAAGACTTAAAATCATGACATCGTAGAGCAAACCTAAGACTTAATATCATGACCTCGTAGAGCAAACCTAAGACTTAAAATCATGACTTCGCAGAGCAAACCTAAGACTTAAAATCATGACCTCGTAGAGCAAACCTAAGACTTAAAATCATGACCTCGTAGAGCAAACATAAGACTTAAAATCATGACCTCGTAGGGCAAATCTAAGACTTAAAATCATGACCTCGTAGAGCAAACCTAAGACTTAAAATCAGGATTTCGTAGAGAAAACATAAGACTTAAATTTGTGACCTCGTAGAGAAACATAAGACTAACAATCATGACATCGTAGACCCAACATCAGACTTAAAATCATGACCTCGTAGAGCAAACATAAGACTTAAAATCATGACATCGTAGAGCAAAACTAAGACTTAAAATCATGACATCGTAGAGCAAACATAGACTTAAGATCATGACATCGTAGAGCAAACATAAGACTTAAAATCATGACTTCGTAGAGCAAACCTAAGACTTAAAATCATGACATCGAAGAGAAAACCTAAGACTTAAAATCATGACATCGTAAAGCAAACCTAAGACTTAATATCATGACCTCGTATAACAAACCTAAGACTTAAAATCATGACTTCGCAGAGCAAACCTAAGACTTAAAATCATGACTTCGCAGTGCAAACCTAAGACTTAAAATCATGACTTCGTAAAGCAAACCTAAGATTTAAAATCATGACTTCGTAGAGCAATCCTAAGACTTAAAATCATGACATCGAAGAGAAAACCTAAGACTTAATTTTGTGACCTCGTAGAGCAAACATAAGACTTAGAATCATGACATCGTAGAGCAAACATAGATTTAAAATCATGACTTCGTAGAGCAAACCTAAGATTTAAAATCATGACCTCGTAGAGCAAACCTAAGACTTAAAATCATGACTTCGCAGAGCAAACCTAAGACTTAAATTCATGACATCGTAGAGCGAGCCTAAAGCTTAAAATCATGACTTCGTAGAGCAAACCTAAGACTTAAAATCATGACATTGTAGAGGACACCTAAGACTTAAAATCATGACTTTGTAGAGGAAACCTCAGACTTAAAATCATGACATTGTAGTGCAAACCTAAGACTTAAAATCATGACTTTGCAGAGCAAACCTAAGACTTAAAATCATGACTTCATAGAGCAAACCTAAGACTTAAAATCATGACATTGTAGAGCAAACCTAAGACTTAAAATCATGACCTCGTAGAGCAAACATTAGATTTAAAATCATGACCTCGTAGAGCAAACATAAGACTTAACACCATGACATCGTAGAGGAAACATTAGATTTAAAATCATGACATCGTAGAGCAAAACTAAAACTTAAAATCATGACTTCATAGAGCAAACCTAAAACTTAAAATCATGACTTCGTAGGGCAAACCTAAGACTTAACATCATGACATCGTAGAGCAAACATAAGACTTAACACCATGGCATCGTAGAGCAAACATAAGACTTAACACCATGACATCGTATAGCAAACATAGACTTAAAATCATAACATCGTAGAGCAAACGTAAGACTTAAAATCATGACATCGTAGAACAAACCTAAGACTTAAAATCATGACTTCATAGAGCAAACCTAAAACTTAAAATCATGACTTCGTAGGGCAAACCTAAGACTTAACATCATGACATCGTATAGCAAACATTAGATTTAAAATCATGACCTCGTAGAGCAAACATAAGACTTAACACCATGACATCGTAGAGGAAACATTAGATTTAAAATCATGACATCGTAGAGCAAAACTAAAACTTAAAATCATGACTTCATAGAGCAAACCTAAAACTTAAAATCATGACTTCGTAGGGCAAACCTAAGATTTAAAATCATGACCTCGTAGAGCAAACCTAAGACTTAAAATCATGACTTCGCAGAGCAAACCTAAGACTTAAATTCATGACATCGTAGAGCAAGCCTAAAGCTTAAAATCATGATTTCGTAGAGCAAACCTAAGACTTAAAATCATGACATTGTAGAGGACACCTAAGACTTAAAATCATGACTTTGTAGAGGAAACCTCAGACTTAAAATCATGACATTGTAGAGCAAACCTAAGACTTAAAATCATGACTTTGCAGAGCAAACCTAAGACTTAAAATCATGACTTCATAGAGCAAACCTAAGACTTAAAATCATGACATTGTAGAGCAAACCTAAGACTTAAAATCATGACCTCGTAGAGCAAACATTAGATTTAAAATCATGACCTTGTAGAGCAAACATAAGACTTAACACCATGACATCGTAGAGGAAACATTAGATTTAAAATCATGACATCGTAGAGCAAAACTAAAACTTAAAATCATGACTTCATAGAGCAAACCTAAAACTTAAAATCATGACTTCGTAGGGCAAACCTAAGACTTAACATCATGACATCGTATAGCAAACATTAGATTTAAAATCATGACCTCGTAGAGCAAACATAAGATTTAACACCATGACATCGTAGAGGAAACATTAGATTTAAAATCATGACATCGTAGAGCAAAACTAAAACTTAAAATCATGACTTCATAGAGCAAACCTAAAACTTAAAATCATGACTTCGTAGGGCAAACCTAAGACTTAACATCATGACATCGTATAGCAAACATTAGATTTAAAATCATGACCTCGTAGAGCAAACATAAGACTTAACACCATGACATCGTAGAGGAAACATTAGATTTAAAATCATGACATCGTAGAGCAAAACTAAAACTTAAAATCATGACTTCATAGAGCAAACCTAAAACTTAAAATCATGACTTCGTAGGGCAAACCTAAGATTTAAAATCATGACCTCGTAGAGCAAACCTAAGACTTAAAATCATGACTTCGCAGAGCAAACCTAAGACTTAAATTCATGACATCGTAGAGCAAGCCTAAAGCTTAAAATCATGATTTCGTAGAGCAAACCTAAGACTTAAAATCATGACATTGTAGAGGACACCTAAGACTTAAAATCATGACTTTGTAGAGGAAACCTCAGACTTAAAATCATGACATTGTAGAGCAAACCTAAGACTTAAAATCATGACTTTGCAGAGCAAACCTAAGACTTAAAATCATGACTTCATAGAGCAAACCTAAGACTTAAAATCATGACATTGTAGAGCAAACCTAAGACTTAAAATCATGACCTCGTAGAGCAAACATTAGATTTAAAATCATGACCTCGTAGAGCAAACATAAGACTTAACACCATGACATCGTAGAGGAAACATTAGATTTAAAATCATGACATCGTAGAGCAAAACTAAAACTTAAAATCATGACTTCATAGAGCAAACCTAAAACTTAAAATCATGACTTCGTAGGGCAAACCTAAGACTTAACATCATGACATCGTATAGCAAACATTAGATTTAAAATCATGACCTCGTAGAGCAAACATAAGATTTAACACCATGACATCGTAGAGGAAACATTAGATTTAAAATCATGACATCGTAGAGCAAAACTAAAACTTAAAATCATGACTTCATAGAGCAAACCTAAAACTTAAAATCATGACTTCGTAGGGCAAACCTAAGACTTAACATCATGACATCGTATAGCAAACATTAGATTTAAAATCATGACCTCGTAGAGCAAACATAAGACTTAACACCATGACATCGTAGAGGAAACATTAGATTTAAAATCATGACATCGTAGAGCAAAACGAAGACTTAAAATCGTGACCTCGTAGAGTAAACATAAGACTTAAAATCATGACTTCGTAGAGAAAAACATAAGACTTAAATTTGTGACCTCGTAGAGAAACAAGACTTTCATTCATGACATCGTAGAGCAAACATAAGACTTAAAATCATGACCTCGTAGGGCAAACCTAAGACTTACAATCATGACATCGTAGATCAAACATAAGACTTAAAATCATGACATCGTAGAGCAAACATAAGACTTATATCTGTGACCTCGTAAAGCAAGCCTAACCCTTAATACCATGACAGCGTATACGTAGAGCAAACATAAGACTTAAAATCATGACATCGTAGAACAAACATAAGACTTAAAATCATGACATCGTAGAGCAAACCTAGCCCTTAACACCATGACATCGTAGAGCAAACCTAACCCTTAACATCATGACATCGTAGAGCAAACATAAGACTTAACACCATGACATCGTAGAGCAAACATAAGACTTAACACCATGACATCGTATAGCAAACATAGACTTAAAATCATAACATCGTAGAGCAAACGTAAGACTTAAAATCATGACATCGTAGAACAAAGATAAGACTTAAAATCATGACATCGTAGAGCAAACCTAGCCCTTAACACCATGACATCGTAGAGCAATCCTAACCCTTAACATCATGACATCGTAGAGCAAACATAAGACTTAACATCATGACATCGTAGAGCAAACATACGACTTAACATCATGACATCTTAGAGCAAATATAAGACTTAACACCATAATATCGTAGAGCAAACATAAGACTAACCCTTAACATCATGACATCGTAGAGCAAACATAAGACTTTACACCATGACATCGTAGAGCAAACCTAACACTTAACATCATGACATCGTAGAGCAAACCTAACCCTTAACATCATGACATCGTAGAGCAAACATAAGACTTTACACCATGACATCGTAGAGCAAACCTAACACTTAACATCATGACATCGTAGAGCAAACCTAAAACTTAAAATCATAACTTCGTAGAGCAAACCTAATACTTAAAATCATGACTTCGTAAGGAAACCTAAGACTTAAAATCATGACTTCATAGAGCAAACCTAAGACTTAAAATCATGACATTGTAGTGCAAACCTAAGACTTATAATCATGACCTCGTAGAGCAAACATTAGATTTAAAATCATGACCTCGTAGAGTAAACCTTAGACTTAACATCATGACATCGTAGAGAAAACTTAAGACTTAACACCATGACATCGTAGAGCAAACATTAGGTTTAAAATCATGACATCGTAGAGCAAACATTAGGTTTAAAATCATGACATCGTAGAGCAAAACTAAGACATAACATCATGACATCGTAGAGCAAACATTAGATTTATAATCATGACATCGTAGAGCAAAACTAAGACTTAAAATCATGACTTCGTGGAGAAAAACATAAGACTTAAATTTGTGACCTCGTAGAGAAACATAAGACTTTCAATCATGACATTTTAGAGCAAACATAAGACTTAAAATCATGACCTCGTAGAGCAAACGTAAGACTTACAATCATGGCATCGTAGAACAAACATAAGACTTAAAATCATGACATCGTAGAGCAAACATAAGACTTAAAATCATGACATCGTAGAGCAAACATAAGACTTAAATTTGTGACCTCGTAAAGCAAACCCAACCCTTAATACCAAGACAGCGTAGAGCAAACAAGACTTAAAATCATGACATCGTAGAACAAACATAAGACTTAACACCATGACATCGTAGTGCAAACCTAACACTTAACATCATGACATCATAGAGCAAACATAAGACTTAACACCATGACATCTTAGAGCAAACATAAGACTTAAAATCATGACATCGTAGAGCAAACCTAGCCCTTAACACCATGACATCGTAGAGCAAACATAAGACTTAACACCATGACATCGTAGAACAAACATAAGACTTAAATTTGTGACTTCGTAAAGCAAACCTAACCCTTAACACCATGACATCGTAGAGCAAACATAAGATTTAAAATCATGACATCATAGAGCAAACATAAGACTTAAATTTGTGACTTCGTAAAGCAAACCTAACCCTTAACACCATGACATCGTAGAGCAAACATAAGACTTAAAATCATAACATCGTAGAACAAACATAAGACTTAAAATCATGACATCGTAGAGCAAACCTAGCCCTTAACATCATGACATCGTAGAGCAAACATAAGACTTAACACCATGACATCGTAGAACAAACATAAGACTTAAAATCATGACATCGTAGAGCAAACCTAACCCTTAACACCATGACATCGTAGAGCAAACATAAGACTTAAAATCATGACATCGTAGAGCAAACCTAACCCTTAACATCATGACATCGTAGAGCAAACATAAGACTTTACACCATGACATCGTAGAGCAAACCTAACACTCAACATCATGACATCGTAGAGCAAACATAAGTCTTAACATCATGACATCGTAGAGCAAATATAAGACTTAACACCATGACATCGTAGAGCAATCCTAACACGTAACATCATGACCTCGTAGAGCATACATAAGACTTAAAATCATGACATCGTAGAGCAAACATAAGACTTGAAATCATGACATCGTAGAGCAAACATAAGACTTAACGCCATGACATCGTAGAGCAATCCTAACACTTAACATCAAGACATCGTAGAGCAAACATAAGACTTAACATTATGACCTCGTAGAGCAAACATAAGACTTAAAATCATGACATCGTAGAACAAACATAAGACTTAAAATCATGACATCGTAGAGCAAACCTAGCCCTTAACAGCATGACATCGTAGAGCAAACATAACACTTAACATCATGACATCGTAGAGCAAACATAAGACTTAACACCATGACATCGTAGGGCAAACATAAGACTTAAGATCATGACATCGTAGAGCAAACATAAGACTTAACACCATGACATCGTAGAGGAAACCTAACACTTAACATCAAGACATCGTAGAGCAAACATAAGACTTAATATCATGACATCGTAGAACAAACATAAGACTTAAAATCATGACATCGTAGAGCAAACCTAGCCCTTAACAGCATGACATCGTAGAGCAAACATAAGACTTAACACCATGACATCGTAGAGCAAACCTAACACTTAACATCAAGACAGCGTAGAGCAAACATAAGACTTAACATTATGACCTCGTAGAGCAAACATAAGACTTAAAATCATGACATCGTAGAACAAACATAAGACTTAAAATCATGACATCGTAGAGCAAACCTAGCCCTTAACAGCATGACATCGTAGAGCAAACCTAACACTTAACATCATGACATCGTAGAGCAAACATAAGACTTAACACCATGACATCGTAGAGCAAACATAAGACTTAACACCATGACATCGTAGAGCAAACCTAACACTTAATATCAAGACATCGTAGAACAAACATAAGACTTAACATTATGACCTCGTAGAGCAAACATAAGACTTAAAATCATGACATCGTAGAACAAACATAAGACTTAAAATCATGACATCGTAGAGCAAACCTAGCCCTTAACAGCATGACATCGTAGAGCAAACCTAACACTTAACATCATGCCATCGTAGAGCAAACATAAGACTTAACATCATGACATCGTAGGGCAAACATAAGACTTAACATCATGACATCGTAGAGCAAACATAAGACTTAACACCATGACATCGTAGAGCAAACATAAGACTTAAAATCATGACATCGTAGAGCACAGCTAAGACTTTTTTTTTCATAATACTTTATTGTTTGACTCGCCTGTTAACAAAACACCTTAGATGCCCAGGTAAGCAAAACTAATCTAAGACTTAAAATCATGACATCGTAGAGCAAACCTAAGATTGTTAAAACCTATCATATTGTTTCTAAAACGTTGATATGTTTAAGATACTATGTACAGTACTTTTCATGCAGCCCTCCACGATAACCAATACCATTATCATTAACAAATATGGACATAAAATCGTTTGATGTGATGGGTATTTTCAATAGATATTTTAATTTCTTTTTCTTTGAAATTATAATTTTTTTTTCTTTTTCTTATTATGGATTAATCAAATCAAAATTAATATAAGGAACTTATTTCTATTTATTTACCCAATTCACGTAAATTTATATTGAATGTTCACTCTCCATCACATAGAAGAGTTATGGATATGACATGCAATAGTAAAAAATATCTATAAATTCTGCATATTAATATGCGAGCGTCAGCGAGCTCTTTATGTTATAAAATGTGTACTTAGGATTTTTTGACAAACATGGGATGGACATAGTGACGAATAAATAAAAATCGACGCTTTGTAAACACGTTCCGTGTAACACACTAACACACTCAACTAATGAAGATCTTAACATAAAGCGCAAAGGTGATTCTGAAGTCTCGTACCCTCTCTCGTACGTCCGATACCACTGAAACCCGGAACCCGTGTGTAATAAAAAGTCATTTTGTTAGCTTGTTTTACTTATATTGATATTTTTTAATTTCTTAAATCTCTTCTGACATACTGACAAGAATTTTTGTTTCTACGCGGAAGTTAACTTTTGAGATTTCGTAAGGAACGATAACTCGAATAAAGGAACGACAGCTCGATTGAATGAGACTAGATTCAGCCCTAAAAAAAGTCGTCCCCAATATATCTCGGCCCAAAATAATCGACACTTTTTGTTGCACTGGATCAGCGTGAAATTGTCAGATAAAAATATTTTTGACATTTACGTCACCGAATATGGTACTGCTTTGACAACTATTTTACCTATTTTGTTCCTGTATTTAAATACTGTTACAGTGACAGCCGGAACCTTTGAACCGTAATGAGAGCGGGAGGTTTGGCGCCTTAAAATCTGATTCAACCCACCATTTCTTTAGAAATGCCTGTACCAAGTCAGGGTCATTACGGTTTTCACAGTTTTCCGGTTGTTGACTGATTTTGTCTGTTTATATAATTATGAGTTTTGACTTTCCCTTTGTAAGATTGTTCGGAGTTCGGTAATTTTGTTATTACCTTTATATAATTTTCAGATGCGCGAGCATTCATGACCATGCCGGTACAATTACGGCCCTCTGTGTAGGGAAACATCCAGATTTGTCAACTTGAGGGAGAAAACTACCTCCCGAGGGTTGACAAATCTGGATGTTTCCCTACACAGAGGGCCGTATTTGTTTTATTATATTTTTGCCAATGTTTTATAGGTTATCTCCCTTGTGGGGGAAAATTGGGTTGTTCGGCGGGGAACAATAGGGTTATTTCCCGGCAGCGCACATATTTGCCAATGTTTTATAGGTTATCTCCCTTGTGGGGGAAATTTGGGTTGTTCGGCGGGGAACAATATACAATTATTGCTTGCACTTAAGGTGAACATCATAATTGTTCACCCGAGGGATGTTGATTTCCCCGAGGGCTTTAGCCCGAGGGAAAACAACATCCCAAGTGTGAACAATTATGATGTTCACCGCAAGTGCAGGCAATAATTGTTTTATTATACCGAAACTCTGTTTACAATAATGTTGGATGCAATAAACACTTATTTGTGTGTTTTTATCTTGTGTTTTCATAAACTTCATATTTGTGTTTTTAACTTCCGGTCAAGATTGTAATTCCGGAATGCTAAAACGGATACATTTCCGGACAGACATGGAACATTACATTTGTCGACCGGTGAACAACAGTGATGTTTCCCTGGGGTACCAATTTTGTAAAAACTTCACTTTTATTTTATATATAATATATAATGTAAGGTATAATAATAGGTGTTGTTCGGCGGAGTTGTTTCCCGGCAGCGCAAATTTTGGCAAAACATCTCAATTATTTTATCATCACATGACTAATTTAATCCAATCAAAATTTATCATATAGATTAAAATATAATAATTATGATTGTTTGTCAATTCAAAATTATTGGTATTCCGTTGTACAGATCATTAAACTGCTTTGAAACCAATATGTTTTTTTGATAATTTTATTCCATTTGTTCCAGGAATTGTTGTTTTGGTGTTTTGTTTTTGCTCTGATAATTTTCTTCCATTTGCTGCAGAGATTGTTGTTTTGGTGTTCTTGATGTTTTATTTATTTATTTGTGACAATTGTGTTCCATTTGCTCCAGAGATTGTTGTTTTGGTGTTCTTGATGTTTTATTTATTTATTTGTGACAATTGTGTTCCATTTGCTCCAGAGATTGTTGTTTTGGTGTTCTTGATGTTTTATTTATTTATTTGTGACAATTGTGTTCCATTTGCTCCAGAGATTGTTGTTTTGGTGTTCTTGATGTTTTATTTATTTATTTGTGACAATTGTGTTCCATTTGCTCCAGAGATTGTTGTTTTGGTGTTCTTGATGTTTTATTTATTTATTTGTGACAATTGTGTTCCATTTGCTCCAGAGATTGTTGTTTTGGTGTTCTTGATGTTTTATTTATTTATTTGTGACAATTGTGTTCCATTTGCTCCAGAGATTGTTGTTTTGGTGTTCTTGATGTTTTATTTATTTATTTGTGACAATTGTGTTCCATTTGCTCCAGAGATTGTTGTTTTGGTGTTCTTGATGTTTTATTTATTTATTTGTGACAATTGTGTTCCATTTGCTCCAGAGATTGTTGTTTTGGTGTTCTTGATGTTTTATTTATTTATTTGTGACAATTGTGTTCCATTTGCTCCAGAGATTGTTGTTTTGGTGTTCTTGATGTTTTATTTATTTATTTGTGACAATTGTGTTCCATTTGCTCCAGAGATTGTTGTTTTGGTGTTCTTGATGTTTTATTTATTTATTTGTGACAATTGTGTTCCATTTGCTCCAGAGATTGTTGTTTTGGTGTTCTTGATGTTTTATTTATTTATTTGTGACAATTGTGTTCCATTTGCTCCAGAGATTGTTGTTTTGGTGTTCTTGATGTTTTATTTATTTATTTGTGACAATTGTGTTCCATTTGCTCCAGAGATTGTTGTTTTGGTGTTCTTGATGTTTTATTTATTTATTTGTGACAATTGTGTTCCATTTGCTCCAGAGATTGTTGTTTTGGTGTTCTTGATGTTTTATTTATTTATTTGTGACAATTGTGTTCCATTTGCTCCAGAGATTGTTGTTTTGGTGTTCTTGATGTTTTATTTATTTATTTGTGACAATTGTGTTCCATTTGCTCCAGAGATTGTTGTTTTGGTGTTCTTGATGTTTTATTTATTTATTTGTGACAATTGTGTTCCATTTGCTCCAGAGATTGTTGTTTTGGTGTTCTTGATGTTTTATTTATTTATTTGTGACAATTGTGTTCCATTTGCTCCAGAGATTGTTGTTTTGGTGTTCTTGATGTTTTATTTATTTATTTGTGACAATTGTGTTCCATTTGCTCCAGAGATTGTTGTTTTGGTGTTCTTGATGTTTTATTTATTTATTTGTGACAATTGTGTTCCATTTGCTCCAGAGATTGTTGTTTTGGTGTTCTTGATGTTTTATTTATTTATTTGTGACAATTGTGTTCCATTTGCTCCAGAGATTGTTGTTTTGGTGTTCTTGATGTTTTATTTATTTATTTGTGACAATTGTGTTCCATTTGCTCCAGAGATTGTTGTTTTGGTGTTCTTGATGTTTTATTTATTTATTTGTGACAATTGTGTTCCATTTGCTCCAGAGATTGTTGTTTTGGTGTTCTTGATGTTTTATTTATTTATTTGTGACAATTGTGTTCCATTTGCTCCAGAGATTGTTGTTTTGGTGTTCTTGATGTTTTATTTATTTATTTGTGACAATTGTGTTCCATTTGCTCCAGAGATTGTTGTTTTGGTGTTCTTGATGTTTTATTTATTTATTTGTGACAATTGTGTTCCATTTGCTCCAGAGATTGTTGTTTTGGTGTTCTTGATGTTTTATTTATTTATTTGTGACAATTGTGTTCCATTTGCTCCAGAGATTGTTGTTTTGGTGTTCTTGATGTTTTATTTATTTATTTGTGACAATTGTGTTCCATTTGCTCCAGAGATTGTTGTTTTGGTGTTCTTGATGTTTTATTTATTTATTTGTGACAATTGTGTTCCATTTGTTCCAGGAATTGTTGTTTTGGTGTTCTTGATGTTTTATTTATTTATTTGTGACAATTGTGTTCCATTTGCTCCAGAGATTGTTGTTTTGGTGTTCTTGATGTTTTATTTATTTATTTGTGACAATTGTGTTCCATTTGCTCCAGACATTGTTGTTTTGGTGTTCTTGATGTTTTATTTATTTATTTGTGACAATTGTGTTCCATTTGCTCCAGAGATTGTTGTTTTGGTGTTCTTGATGTTTTATTTATTTATTTGTGACAATTGTGTTCCATTTGCTCCAGAGATTGTTGTTTTGGTGTTCTTGATGTTTTATTTATTTATTTGTGACAATTGTGTTCCATTTGCTCCAGAGATTGTTGTTTTGGTGTTCTTGATGTTTTATTTATTTATTTGTGACAATTGTGTTCCATTTGCTCCAGAGATTGTTGTTTTGGTGTTCTTGATGTTTTATTTATTTATTTGTGACAATTGTGTTCCATTTGCTCCAGAGATTGTTGTTTTGGTGTTCTTGATGTTTTATTTATTTATTTGTGACAATTGTGTTCCATTTGCTCCAGAGATTGTTGTTTTGGTGTTCTTGATGTTTTATTTATTTATTTGTGACAATTGTGTTCCATTTGCTCCAGAGATTGTTGTTTTGGTGTTCTTGATGTTTTATTTATTTATTTGTGACAATTGTGTTCCATTTGCTCCAGAGATTGTTGTTTTGGTGTTCTTGATGTTTTATTTATTTATTTGTGACAATTGTGTTCCATTTGCTCCAGAGATTGTTGTTTTGGTGTTCTTGATGTTTTATTTATTTATTTGTGACAATTGTGTTCCATTTGCTCCAGAGATTGTTGTTTTGGTGTTCTTGATGTTTTATTTATTTATTTGTGACAATTGTGTTCCATTTGCTCCAGAGATTGTCGTTTTGGTGTTCTTGATGTTTTATTTATTTATTTGTGACAATTGTGTTCCATTTGCTCCAGAGATTGTTGTTTTGGTGTTCTTGATGTTTTATTTATTTATTTGTGACAATTGTGTTCCATTTGCTCCAGAGATTGTTGTTTTGGTGTTCTTGATGTTTTATTTATTTATTTGTGACAATTGTGTTCCATTTGCTCCAGAGATTGTTGTTTTGGTGTTCTTGATGTTTTATTTATTTATTTGTGACAATTGTGTTCCATTTGCTCCAGAGATTGTTGTTTTGGTGTTCTTGATGTTTTATTTATTTATTTGTGACAATTGTGTTCCATTTGTTCCAGAGATTGTTGTGTTGGTGTTCTTGATGTTTTATTTATTTATTTGTGACAATTGTGTTCCATTTGCTCCAGAGATTGTTGTTTTGGTGTTCTTGATGTTTTATTTATTTATTTGTGACAATTGTGTTCCATTTGCTCCAGAGATTGTTGTTTTGGTGTTCTTGATGTTTTATTTATTTATTTGTGACAATTGTGTTCCATTTGCTCCAGAGATTGTTGTTTTGGTGTTCTTGATGTTTTATTTATTTATTTGTGACAATTGTGTTCCATTTGCTCCAGAGATTGTTGTTTTGGTGTTCTTGATGTTTTATTTATTTATTTGTGACAATTGTGTTCCATTTGCTCCAGAGATTGTTGTTTTGGTGTTCTTGATGTTTTATTTATTTATTTGTGACAATTGTGTTCCATTTGCTCCAGAGATTGTTGTTTTGGTGTTCTTGATGTTTTATTTATTTATTTGTGACAATTGTGTTCCATTTGCTCCAGAGATTGTTGTTTTGGTGTTCTTGATGTTTTATTTATTTATTTGTGACAATTGTGTTCCATTTGCTCCAGAGATTGTTGTTTTGGTGTTCTTGATGTTTTATTTATTTATTTGTGACAATTGTGTTCCATTTGCTCCAGAGATTGTTGTTTTGGTGTTCTTGATGTTTTATTTATTTATTTGTGACAATTGTGTTCCATTTGCTCCAGAGATTGTTGTTTTGGTGTTCTTGATGTTTTATTTATTTATTTGTGACCATTGTGTTCCATTTGCTCCAGAGATTGTTGTTTTGGTGTTCTTGATGTTTTATTTATTTATTTGTGACAATTGTGTTCCATTTGCTCCAGAGATTGTTGTTTTGGTGTTCTTGATGTTTTATTTATTTATTTGTGACAATTGTGTTCCATTTGCTCCAGAGATTGTTGTTTTGGTGTTCTTGATGTTTTATTTATTTATTTGTGACAATTGTGTTCCATTTGCTCCAGAGATTGTTGTTTTGGTGTTCTTGATGTTTTATTTATTTATTTGTGACAATTGTGTTCCATTTGCTCCAGAGATTGTTGTTTTGGTGTTCTTGATGTTTTATTTATTTATTTGTGACAATTGTGTTCCATTTGCTCCAGAGATTGTTGTTTTGGTGTTCTTGATGTTTTATTTATTTATTTGTGACAATTGTGTTCCATTTGCTCCAGAGATTGTTGTTTTGGTGTTCTTGATGTTTTATTTATTTATTTGTGACAATTGTGTTCCATTTGCTCCAGAGATTGTTGTTTTGGTGTTCTTGATGTTTTATTTATTTATTTGTGACAATTGTGTTCCATTTGCTCCAGAGATTGTTGTTTTGGTGTTCTTGATGTTTTATTTATTTATTTGTGACAATTGTGTTCCATTTGCTCCAGAGATTGTTGTTTTGGTGTTCTTGATGTTTTATTTATTTATTTGTGACAATTGTGTTCCATTTGCTCCAGAGATTGTTGTTTTGGTGTTCTTGATGTTTTATTTATTTATTTGTGACAATTGTGTTCCATTTGCTCCAGAGATTGTTGTTTTGGTGTTCTTGATGTTTTATTTATTTATTTGTGACAATTGTGTTCCATTTGCTCCAGAGATTGTTGTTTTGGTGTTCTTGATGTTTTATTTATTTATTTGTGACAATTGTGTTCCATTTGCTCCAGAGATTGTTGTTTTGGTGTTCTTGATGTTTTATTTATTTATTTGTGACAATTGTGTTCCATTTGCTCCAGAGATTGTTGTTTTGGTGTTCTTGATGTTTTATTTATTTATTTGTGACAATTGTGTTCCATTTGCTCCAGAGATTGTTGTTTTGGTGTTCTTGATGTTTTATTTATTTATTTGTGACAATTGTGTTCCATTTGCTCCAGAGATTGTTGTTTTGGTGTTCTTGATGTTTTATTTATTTATTTGTGACAATTGTGTTCCATTTGCTCCAGAGATTGTTGTTTTGGTGTTCTTGATGTTTTATTTATTTATTTGTGACAATTGTGTTCCATTTGCTCCAGAGATTGTTGTTTTGGTGTTCTTGATGTTTTATTTATTTATTTGTGACAATTGTGTTCCATTTGCTCCAGAGATTGTTGTTTTGGTGTTCTTGATGTTTTATTTATTTATTTGTGACAATTGTGTTCCATTTGCTCCAGAGATTGTTGTTTTGGTGTTCTTGATGTTTTATTTATTTATTTGTGACAATTGTGTTCCATTTGCTCCAGAGATTGTTGTTTTGGTGTTCTTGATGTTTTATTTATTTATTTGTGACAATTGTGTTCCATTTGCTCCAGAGATTGTTGTTTTGGTGTTCTTGATGTTTTATTTATTTATTTGTGACAATTGTGTTCCATTTGCTCCAGAGATTGTTGTTTTGGTGTTCTTGATGTTTTATTTATTTATTTGTGACAATTGTGTTCCATTTGCTCCAGAGATTGTTGTTTTGGTGTTCTTGATGTTTTATTTATTTATTTGTGACAATTGTGTTCCATTTGCTCCAGAGATTGTTGTTTTGGTGTTCTTGATGTTTTATTTATTTATTTGTGACAATTGTGTTCCATTTGCTCCAGAGATTGTTGTTTTGGTGTTCTTGATGTTTTATTTATTTATTTGTGACAATTGTGTTCCATTTGCTCCAGAGATTGTTGTTTTGGTGTTCTTGATGTTTTATTTATTTATTTGTGACAATTGTGTTCCATTTGCTCCAGAGATTGTTGTTTTGGTGTTCTTGATGTTTTATTTATTTATTTGTGACAATTGTGTTCCATTTGCTCCAGAGATTGTTGTTTTGGTGTTCTTGATGTTTTATTTATTTATTTGTGACAATTGTGTTCCATTTGCTCCAGAGATTGTTGTTTTGGTGTTCTTGATGTTTTATTTATTTATTTGTGACAATTGTGTTCCATTTGTTCCAGAGATTGTTGTTTTGGTGTTCTTGATGTTTTATTTATTTATTTGTGACAATTGTGTTCCATTTGCTCCAGAGATTGTTGTTTTGGTGTTCTTGATGTTTTATTTATTTATTTGTGACAATTGTGTTCCATTTGCTCCAGAGATTGTTGTTTTGGTGTTCTTGATGTTTTATTTATTTATTTGTGACAATTGTGTTCCATTTGCTGCAGACATTGTTGTTTTGGTGTTCTTGATGTTTTATTTATTTATTTGTGACAATTGTGTTCCATTTGCTCCAGAGATTGTTGTTTTGGTGTTCTTGATGTTTTATTTATTTATTTGTGACAATTGTGTTCCATTTGCTCCAGAGATTGTTGTTTTGGTGTTCTTGATGTTTTATTTATTTATTTGTGACAATTGTGTTCCATTTGCTCCAGAGATTGTTGTTTTGGTGTTCTTGATGTTTTATTTATTTATTTGTGACAATTGTGTTCCATTTGCTCCAGAGATTGTTGTTTTGGTGTTCTTGATGTTTTATTTATTTATTTGTGACAATTGTGTTCCATTTGCTCCAGAGATTGTTGTTTTGGTGTTCTTGATGTTTTATTTATTTATTTGTGACAATTGTGTTCCATTTGCTCCAGAGATTGTTGTTTTGGTGTTCTTGATGTTTTATTTATTTATTTGTGACAATTGTGTTCCATTTGCTCCAGAGATTGTTGTTTTGGTGTTCTTGATGTTTTATTTATTTATTTGTGACAATTGTGTTCCATTTGCTCCAGAGATTGTTGTTTTGGTGTTCTTGATGTTTTATTTATTTATTTGTGACAATTGTGTTCCATTTGCTCCAGAGATTGTTGTTTTGGTGTTCTTGATGTTTTATTTATTTATTTGTGACAATTGTGTTCCATTTGCTCCAGAGATTGTTGTTTTGGTGTTCTTGATGTTTTATTTATTTATTTGTGACAATTGTGTTCCATTTGCTCCAGAGATTGTTGTTTTGGTGTTCTTGATGTTTTATTTATTTATTTGTGACAATTGTGTTCCATTTGCTCCAGAGATTGTTGTTTTGGTGTTCTTGATGTTTTATTTATTTATTTGTGACAATTGTGTTCCATTTGCTCCAGAGATTGTTGTTTTGGTGTTCTTGATGTTTTATTTATTTATTTGTGACAATTGTGTTCCATTTGCTCCAGAGATTGTTGTTTTGGTGTTCTTGATGTTTTATTTATTTATTTGTGACAATTGTGTTCCATTTGCTCCAGAGATTGTTGTTTTGGTGTTCTTGATGTTTTATTTATTTATTTGTGACAATTGTGTTCCATTTGCTCCAGAGATTGTTGTTTTGGTGTTCTTGATGTTTTATTTATTTATTTGTGACAATTGTGTTCCATTTGCTCCAGAGATTGTTGTTTTGGTGTTCTTGATGTTTTATTTATTTATTTGTGACAATTGTGTTCCATTTGCTCCAGAGATTGTTGTTTTGGTGTTCTTGATGTTTTATTTATTTATTTGTGACAATTGTGTTCCATTTGCTCCAGAGATTGTTGTTTTGGTGTTCTTGATGTTTTATTTATTTATTTGTGACAATTGTGTTCCATTTGCTCCAGAGATTGTTGTTTTGGTGTTCTTGATGTTTTATTTATTTATTTGTGACAATTGTGTTCCATTTGCTCCAGAGATTGTTGTTTTGGTGTTCTTGATGTTTTATTTATTTATTTGTGACAATTGTGTTCCATTTGTTCCAGGAATTGTTGTTTTTATTTTCTTGATGCTTTGCTTTTGATAAAAAAGAAATATAAGACGCTAAAGAGGAAAATCAATATCTATTTTTTTATGTTATTTTTTACCTTCTTTAATGGAAATAAAAAGTACATTGTGTACATCTTAATTTTGTTTGTTACTAAATAATAAATAATTGTATTTACTGTCATAGCAACAAACTCGCCTCCTACCCATTATGTCATCTTAATTAACTTTAGGAAGACATATGTTGAGGATTGACGTGTAAATATTTTCTCTACATCCCCGTCGTATTACTTATCAATAATAAATAAAGCTACGTTAAAACATACAAATTAGCTGACACGTGGGACAACGTTTATATATCGTTATACAAGAAAAACAATGAAATCAAATTATTTTACAAAACAATACACGACACATTTCTACTTCATTAAATAATTAGTTTTGTTTTTACTTCATTTCCTTGTAAACAAGTTTTCATTGTCTGTTAATTTTCAGTTTGTTAATGGAATTATTAGTTTGCTTAATTTTTAGTGAAGAAACCTAGAATATAATGTATGGAAAGAAATTTAGATGAAAATGAGGAAACCTAGAACAATAATGTGTCAAAGAAATTTAGATGAAAACGAATAAGCATAGAACAATAATGTGTCAATGAAATTTAGATGAAAACGAGGAAACCTAGAACAATAATGTGTCAATGAAATTTAGATGAAAATGAGGAAACCAAGAACAATAATGTGTCAAAGAAATTTAGATGAAAACGAGGAAACCTAGAACAATAATGTGTCAATGAAATTTAGATGAAAACGAGGAAATCTAGAACAATAATGTGTCACAGAAATTTAGATGAAAACGAATAAGCATAGAACAATAATGTGTCAAAGAAATTTAGATGAAAACGAGGAAACCTAGAACAATAATGTGTCAAAGAAATTTAGATAAAAACGAATAAGCCTAGAACAATAATGTGTCAAAGAAATTTAGATGAAAACGAGGAAACCTAGAACAATAATGTGTCACAGAAATTTAGATGAAAACGAGGAAATCTAGAACAATAATGTGTCACAGAAATTTAGATGAAAACGAATAAGCATAGAACAATAATGTGTCAAAGAAATTTAGATGAAAACGAGGAAACCTAGAACAATAATGTGTCAAAGAAATTTAGAACAAAACGAGGAAACCAAGAACAATAATGTGTCAAAGAAATTTAGATGAAAACGAGGAAACCAAGAACAATAATGTGTCAAAGAAATTTAGATGAAAACGTGGAAACCTAGAACAATAATGTGTCAAAGAAATTTAGATGAAAACGAGGAAACCTAGAACAATAATGTGTTAAAGAAATTTAGATGAAAACGAGGAAATCTAGAACAATAATGTGTCACAGAAATTTAGATGAAAACGAATAAGCCTAGAACAATAATGTGTCAAAGAAATTTAGATGAAAACGAGGAAACCTAGAACAATAATGTGTCAAAGAAATTTAGAACAAAACGAGGAAACCTAGAACAATAATGTGACAAAGAAATTTAGAACAAAACGAGGAAACCTAGAACAATAATGTGTCAAAGAAATTTAGATGAAAACGAGGAAACCTAGAACAATAATGTGTCAATGAAATTTAGATGAAAACGAGGAAACCTAGAACAATAATGTGACAAAGAAATTTAGAACAAAACGAGGAAACCTAGAACAATAATGTGTCAAAGAAATTTAGATGAAAACGAGGAAACCTAGAACAATAATGTGTCAATGAAATTTAGATGAAAACGAGGAAACCAAGAACAATAATGTGTCAAAGAAAATTAGATGAAAACGAGGAAACCTAGAACAATAATGTGTCACAGAAATTTAGATGAAAACGAATAAGCATAGAACAATAATGTGTCAAAGAAAATTAGATGAAAACGTGGAAACCTAGAACAATAATGTGTCAAAGAAATTTAGAACAAAACGAGGAAACCTAGAACAATAATGTGTCAAAGAAATTTAGATGAAAACGAGGAAACCAAGAACAATAATGTGTCAAAGAAATTTAGATGAAAACGTGGAAACCTAGAACAATAATGTGTCAAAGAAATTTAGATGAAAACGAGGAAACCTAGAACAATAATGTGTCAATGAAATTTAGATGAAAACGAGGAAATCTAGAACAATAATGTGTCACAGAAATTTAGATGAAAACGAATAAGCATAGAACAATAATGTGTCAAAGAAAATTAGATGAAAACGTGGAAACCTAGAACAATAATGTGTCAAAGAAATTTAGAACAAAACGAGGAAACCTAGAACAATAATGTGTCAAAGAAATTTAGATGAAAACGAGGAAACCAAGAACAATAATGTGTCAAAGAAATTTAGATGAAAACGTGGAAACCTTGAACAATAATGTGTCAAAGAAATTTAGATGAAAACGAGGAAACCTAGAACAATAATGTGTCAATGAAATTTAGATGAAAACGAGGAAATCTAGAACAATAATGTGTCACAGAAATTTAGATGAAAACGAATAAGCATAGAACAATAATGTGTCAAAGAAAATTAGATGAAAACGTGGAAACCTAGAACAATAATGTGTCAAAGAAATTTAGAACAAAACGAGGAAACCTAGAACAATAATGTGTCAAAGAAATTTAGATGAAAACGAGGAAACCAAGAACAATAATGTGTCAAAGAAATTTAGATGAAAACGTGGAAACCTAGAACAATAATGTGTCAAAGAAATTTAGATGAAAACGAGGAAACCTAGAACAATAATGTGTCAATGAAATTTAGATGAAAACGAGGAAATCTAGAACAATAATGTGTCACAGAAATTTAGATGAAAACGAATAAGCATAGAACAATAATGTGTCAAAGAAATTTAGATGAAAATGAGGAAACCTAGAACAATAATGTGTCACAGAAATTTAGATGAAAACGAGGAAATCTAGAACAATAATGTGTCACAGAAATTTAGATGAAAACGAATAAGCATAGAACAATAATGTGTCAAAGAAATTTAGATGAAAACGAGGAAACCTAGAACAATAATGTGTCAAAGAAATTTAGAACAAAACGAGGAAACCAAGAACAATAATGTGTCAAAGAAATTTAGATGAAAACGAGGAAACCTAGAACAATAATGTGTCAATGAAATTTAGATGAAAACGAGGAAACCAAGAACAATAATGTGTCAAAGAAATTTAGATGAAAACGAGGAAACCTAGAACAATAATGTGTCAAAGAAATTTAGATAAAAACGAATAAGCCTAGAACAATAATGTGTCAAAGAAATTTAGATGAAAACGAGGAAACCTAGAACAATAATGTGTCAAAGAAATTTAGATAAAAACGAATAAGCCTAGAACAATAATGTGTCAAAGAAATTTAGATGAAAACGAGGAAACCAAGAACAATAATGTGTCAAAGAAATTTAGATGAAAACGTGGAAACCTAGAACAATAATGTGTCAAAGAAATTTAGATGAAAACGAGGAAACCTAGAACAATAATGTGTCAATGAAATTTAGATGAAAACGAATAAGCATAGAACAATAATGTGTCAAAGAAATTTAGATGAAAACGAGGAAACCTAGAACAATAATGTGTCACAGAAATTTAGATGAAAACGAGGAAATCTAGAACAATAATGTGTCACAGAAATTTAAATGAAAACGAATAAGCATAGAACAATAATGTGTCAAAGAAATTTAGATGAAAACGAGGAAACCTAGAACAATAATGTGTCAAAGAAATTTAGATAAAAACGAATAAGCATAGAACAATAATGTGTCAAAGAAATTTAGATGAAAACGAGGAAACCTAGAACAATAATGTGTCACAGAAATTTAGATGAAAACGAGGAAATCTAGAACAATAATGTGTCACAGAAATTTAGATGAAAACGAATAAGCATAGAACAATAATGTGTCAAAGAAATTTAGATGAAAACGAGGAAACCTAGAACAATAATGTGTCAAAGAAATTTAGATGAAAACGAGGAAACCTAGAACAATAATGTGTCAATGAAATTTAGAACAAAACGAGGAAACCTAGAACAATAATGTGTCAAAGAAATTTAGAACAAAACGAGGAAACCTAGAACAATAATGTGTCAAAGAAATTTAGATGAAAACGAGGAAACCTAGAACAATAATGTGTCAAAGAAATTTAGATAAAAACGAATAAGCCTAGAACAATAATGTGTCAAAGAAATTTAGATGAAAACGAATAAGCCTAGAACAATAATGTGTCAAAGAAATTTAGATGAAAACGAGGAAACCTAGAACAATAATGTGTCAAAGAAATTTAGTTGAAAACGAGGAAACCTAGAACAATAATGTGACAAAGAAATTTAGATGAAAACGAATAAGCCTAGAACAATAATGTGTCAAAGATATTTAGATGAAAACGAATAAGCCTAGAACAATAATGTGTCAAAGAAATTTAGAACAAAACGAGGAAACCAAGAACAATAATGTGTCAAAGAAATTTAGATGAAAACGAGGAAACCAAGAACAATAATGTGTCAAAGAAATTTAGATGAAAACGAGGAAGCCAAGAACAATAATGTGTCAATGAAAT